>CM076851.1:113689586-114254637 GCA_039519185.1 Astragalus membranaceus
TCCGGCTTAGGGCAAAACCCTAATTTTCAATAAAAATAAATAAATCAAGTCTTAACATTCATCCTAGAGGTTAGGAAAGGCATCATGCTTGCATTTTAGAAGTTTCATAATGTAATTTAGGGTTAGAAAAACATTGCATGACATTTTAGAGCACTTTAGGGCATTTCTAGGGTTTCTAGGGTTTTTTCCTAGTTCAAAGGGTATTTTGGTAATTTCGCCAAAAAGACTTATTTTCTCATCATGCATGCATTTCTAGAGTTTTAGAGTCATCCAAAGGGTCTCAGGATCATTGTTAGAGTGGAAATGAAGCTTGGAGCAAAATTAGGGTTTTTAGGACCAAAAGGGCATTTTGGTCATTTCACTAAAATAAATAATTTCTCGGTAAAAACCATTATGCATCTCTTGAGAAATTTATGTGAGTCCAAGTGAGTGGAGTTCTGTATTTTTTTGTGCATCATGGGAGTATTTTTGGCATGAAATTCGGTTTTGAACAAAAGGGTAAAATGGTCATTTCCTTTGGAGTGGGGTCAACAAATCAATTTTGGGAATGGTGAGATCATAAAATTCAGAGCCCAATCATTGAATCATGGGATATGGCCCAAAATGGTATGAATTTAGAAGAATCATCTTGAAAGGAATAAGGAATATCCCTTTGAATTTTGAAAGGTCAAGTGTAGTACAATAGTACAAGTTGCAATTCCACTCACTCTCTCTCATATGTGCTGCGAATTCCAGCCCTTTTTCCCCCAATTTTGATTTATTTTATTGGTTGCAAGTTGTGTTTAAATCATCGCCTTCCATTCAAGTGTTAAATGCAATCCTCACCTTTCATTTGAATTAAAATGGCACTTGTGTAATAAGCTTCATGGAAAAATACAATTTTGTAATTGAACTTATCCTTCACCACCCTCCTTATGCTGCGCCCCTCAGCCCTCTCTCCCCTCACTTTGTGCTTTCTAATTGCCCCTAATCCATGTGACATTTGATCTTGACCCTTGGTTCAAAATTTAGATGCAATCCTAGAGCACAAGGGAGATAAATTGACCTAGAAGCCCTTAATGATAAGTGAGCACTATATATATCTTCATATGATCAGCCCACACAAGTTCTTAGCCTCACTCTCCATGCAAAAAACCCTAGCACACCAATTCCTCTCCTCCCTTCTCCCCTTGGCCGTAGCCCCTCACCACTCCTCCTCCATATTTTTTTGATTTCTTTCCTCTTTTTCATTTAAAATTCATTTCCACTCCATACATCTCCCTCCTCTCCTACTCTAGTCCATATTTGCATCATCCAAGGCTTGTGGTTTGAAGATTTGCATGAGGTTCTCCTTGGTTTCCTTGAAGATTTGTTGATTTGCTCTAGTTTTTTTTTCTTCAATCTTACTTCCTAGCTTGGAGAAGGTAAAATCTCTAGCACCCTTGCATCATATTTAAAACATTTTGCATCAAAACTTATATTCTTCCTTTCCTCCATTTCGCATATCATCATAAACATTTATAAAATGTGATTTGTTGGTTGTTGTTGGTGAGAGGAGCCTTAAACATTATGGACAAGGACATTGGGAGCCTTGGGTGTTTAAGGTGCCTCTCACCTTAGAATAAATCGATTCATGTTTGTTTTTGTGTTGATTTTATATTTGTTGATGAATAAAATTGTTGTTGGTCTATGTAATGGTTTCGCAAATCATGAGTTTATTTAGGATCTTTAGTTGTTCTTTGGTTATTTAGCTTGTGATTGTCTCAAGTTGTTGATGGAATCTTTGTGGACAATTAATTTTTAGGTTGAGAATAAAATTGTTGTTTGGTTATGTAGAGGTTTCGCAAATCATGAGACATTTAGGGTTTTTGTTGTTTCCTTGTTTATTTTGCTTGTATTTATGTTTAAAAATATTGCCTCAAGTTTGTTTTGATGGACTCTTGTTTGCAAGTAATTGTTAAGTTGATGATTTAGCTATGTGAATCACCACTAGTGCCTAGTGCACTTTAATTTAAGTGGTAAAGATGGCTAGAAAGGATTCAACTTTATTTTCTTGGTTTATGTGTTCTATTTTGCTCGTTGCTAGATGTTGATGATGGGGTAAGTTGATTTTCACTTGTGCCCATGGCATTTTAATCTAAGTGAAAGGATTACTCTATATGATTCAATTTTGCTTTGAATAAATGTATGTCTTGCTTTAGTTTTGTCTTGTAGTCTCATATGATTGGAATAGGGTTGCATCTTGTGATGTGTTTGTGTGCTAACTTGTGAACTTTAGCATGAAATTGATGTTGATTTTTGCATGAGGAGCATTCGGCCAAGGGCCACTTTTATGTATAGATGTATCTCTTTGATTTGTAATGCTTGTATGAAGTGTAATTAAGGGAATTGCATTTTGGTTAGAAATTGATATGTTGATGGAAATGTTCTACTTATCTTTCAAAACTTTTTTTTTCCAAATCAAATTCTTTTCCAAAACTAGTCTTCAAACCCAAGTCAAATGTTTTCCAATAAAAAACCTAGGGCATTTTCTTAAATAAATCATTAGTCATCACTCGAAGCCTTTGCTTGTTTGATCGCTAATGAGGAGTTATTAGCGGTAGTCACTCGAAGCCTTTGCTTGTTTGACTATCATGAAAGCTCCCACACCTTAACTAAAAAATAAATAAATTCCAATTTCAAAAACAACGTAATTATCACCAATGCTCACCTTTTTCAAAAATGATTTCAAAAAAGATAATAAAACGTTGTTACTTGTAGTCACTCGAAGCCTTTGCTTGTTTGATTACCGGTTTCGACTCTTTCCTTCCGAGTTAGTAATGAATGCCACTCGAAGCCGTTGCTTGTTTGGTATTCGTGAATACTTGAATCTTATTTCAAAAACTCCAAAAAATTAAATAAGATAAAACACAAAAACATTTTCAAAACCGAAAGCCTAGAACTACGTAGCTTTGATCCCCCTTCCAGAGAGGGTACGTAGGAGCGGGTCGTAACCCGTCAAGCACCCTTTTAAAAAATCTTTGTTTTGTTCCCTAGAACTACGTAGCTTTGATCCCTCTTCCAGAGAGGGTACGTAGGAGCGGGTCGTAACCCGTCAAGCACCCTTTTAAAAATCTTTGTTTTGTTCCCTAGAACTACGTAGCTTTGATCCCTCTTCCAGAGAGGGTACGTAGGAGCGGGTCGTAACCCGTCAAGCACTCTTTCAAAAAATCTTTGTTTTGTTCCGCTTTTCAAAGATACCAAAAATATTTCTTCCCAATAAAATCATTACTCACACGAAATAAAAAGAAAGGAAGTAGAACAAAAATCGTTCCAAGTCAACTTTTTCTAAGCCACACATCAAAGTTAATGGTTCCCTTTCGGTAGAAAGGAGGTGCGGGGTGCTAATACCTTCCCCGTACCTAACCGACCCCCGAACCTACATCTCAATGTTTTCGAAAGACCATCCGCCTTTTTCAAAAGACTTTTTCCAATGTTTTAGTCTTTAAAAATAAATATTGGTGGCGGCTTCAAAATTTTTCACGTTGTCAAACTGAGGAATCCTTAACCGGATTTTTCGGGGCGCAACAGTGGCTTCCCAATGTTTATCATTTCTTGTTCTTGGGGCTGAAAGAGGGTCTCGGACATTCGCATAAACTCGGACAAAGCATCTTCCAACTGAGAAGCTTGCTCTTTAGGCTGGAAGATAGTCTCAGTCATTTGCCTAAACTGGGCCAAAGCATCTTCCAACCGAGAAGTGGATTCCATGATTTTTTTTTTTTCGGGACAAACAGCAATTCTTTTGAACTTTGCCCCTGCTACACAGTTCACTGAAACACTTCAACAAACCGTTAACAAGTCCAACACACTAACTAAGTATCTAAATAAATAAAACAAAAAATAAATACTAAAATAAAATAAAACAAAATAAAACAACTAAGAATTAACTCAATTGCCTTATTGACAATGAAATCAACAATCCCCGGCAACGGCGCCAAAAACTTGTTAGGACTTTGGCAAGTGTACCAAATTCGTTGCAAGTAATAATTTAAACGGTAAGTACCGGTCGTATCCACAGGGATTGCGTTTTATTATCAATTAGGCAAGTTTATTAATTCTTAGCGGTAGAAACGAAAAGATAATATTTTTGGGATTTTGTAAATTAAATGCAAGATAGTGTTTGAAAATAAAGCACGATAAAGGCGATTAAGGATTGATTCATCTTCCCTACGCTATCCTATGACCTTCAGCTAATTACAGATTAGTTGTTTGAACTACCAGATTCAATTCACTATGATAGGTTAAGAGCAATTCCTTGCCTCAGAACCCCTTTTACCTAATTGAGTTACCCTAATTCCTTAGGTGAATCATGCCAATCGGTAAAGCAATAAACTCAAGAAATAAAGAATTCATGCATCCAACCCCATATTCCTATGGTGATCACAAGTACATGATCTAATACCACATATCCAGCATGCAACCCATATTCCTATGCAGTCACATAACCTAGATCATTATAATTATCATATGTAACTATAAAGCATTAAACTCAGAGGTATAGACTTATGATAATTCAAACTACTAATTGTATTAACCATAACAAAGCATTCATAGGATAGTTTTGGGGAGAGTCATCTCTCCCTAATCAAAAGAAACTAAGTAGACAACATCATAAGAGTAGAAATCAAGAGTAGGAGAAGATTACACAAGTAAGGATCCATTAGAACCTTCAAACCCTTGTTCCCAAGGTGAAGGAAGGCCTCCAAATTCGCCCCCAGCTGCTGCTCCAAACCCTAGCACTGCTCTCCAGACGAAGTCCCTGAACAATTCGCTGAAAACTGATATTTAACCTAACTTTCTAAAGTCCATCGCGACGCGGCCCGTAGCCATCGCGATGCGATATTGCACAGAATCAACAATCCTCCTGTTTTATGCTTCCTTCGCGACGCGAACCCTCCTGGTCGCGACGCGAAATTGCTCAGAAACTCAAATCTTCCCAATTGTGCTGCATCTCCGGGCAAGTGTCTGGTTCGCCGAATGATAACACACAAATTGGAGGTCTTCAAGTACAATTTAGCTCCAAATGTGAAGGAATTGCTTACAACAGGACTTCCTACTACAATTATCTAAAACTATGCCAAATCCCTTAACGATTGACTGAAATAAACTTAAATGACTAACAAGTTGGTTGCAAACTGAATAAAAATATACATATGATGAGGACTCATCACAACCCCAAACTTGAACTTTTGCTTGTCCTCAAGCAATCACTCCATTCACTGTGGCAATTTGACATTCAGCTTTTACATAATTCACAGGCCAATAGATCATTCAGCACATCAGAAAGTATCATCCAACATAATATAGTGACAAAACAATTGAATTGGAAAACACAAGATCATAAGCAGGCAAGTAATCTCAAGTCCTCTCTTTTTCACACATCTCACTACTGTTTCTCTCTTTGAGGTGTTTTAGGTGTTTCACTCAATTCACAGTACCTGCATCATCGTTTCATAGGCTTGAACAAGTACTATACCAATCAATACACATGAATTTCACACACACTATTTGAGGACTTTGAAGGTTATAATGGGGCTTAGGTAAGGGTGGGTAAATTTTGGATAAGTAGGTTAAAAACTTGGAGTTAGGCCTACCTCTCACTTTGTCAATTTTTTACATTCTCACTCACTTACCATTTTCCCAAAGCATTTCACAAGAGAAGGAATTTCATACAATTTTTTTTATATAGCACCGCGACGCGAAAGCATGCTATCGCGACGCGAAAATAAACAGAAACCAGAACTGAAACATTTTTCTCTTTTTTTTCTCTTTTTTTTTGTTTTTTCTTTGTATGTTCCATTCTCTTGTATACCACCCCAAACTTAGATTGTTGCTATTCCATGAGCAACCCCAAACTTAGAATTTTTCCCCACCCTCATGCTTTTGTCTACCTAACTCCAAGTTAAGAAAACTAGGCAATGATATGTAGAAAAAAAATATACAAAAACAACAAAAAGGCTCAGAGGGGCTAGCAAAGGATAAACATTAATGGGTTGGCTTGAAAGGCTCAGGGGTGCCAAAAAATTTGCCTCAGTGTGTGTATAAATCACATGTATGACAGTTAAGTACAAGCTCAAGTTCTGCAGACTAATACAGGCAAGGAATAATCACACAATGAATATAGTAAGTGTTTGGGCTCAAACCTCACAGCTGGGATAAGAGATGAACTTTTGAGAGCTTGCCCAAAGATGATCCAGGTCTTCCTCAACCTTTGACTTTGCCACTGACATTATCTGATGAAAAAATATGAAATGGAAGAAATTACATGGTAGCTGCAAAAATGTTAGACTGAACAACCACCACAGTGAACTAGTTCAAAATTGTGGTGCATCATCATCAATGTAAAAGTTAGACAGTAGTACCACCAAAATGCAAAACAAACTGAAAAATAAAGACTCAAAACAGTAAATAGTGAACCAATGGGTTGCCTCCCACCAAGCGCTTCTTTAACGTCACTAGCTTGACGTTTGTCATTCCACTATCAAGGTGGCTGATATGACACAAAGAACACATCATCCTTCTTATTTCGCTTCTGGGGCAGGAACATCATGAATTTGAAACATGGTTGTAGATGCTTCCATACCCTTTTAAGGTGAAGGGTGATGAATAAGGCATAGAAGGAGTCTAAGTATATGTCAATCTCCTCACTTCTATCCTCCTTGCTACTTGGAAGAATAATAGGAACCATGATTTGTTGGGTTTTTTCTTGTTTGGTTTTCACCCCTTCCCCACATTGGGAGCTTTGATCTTCCCTCCAAACTACATGCTCCTCCATTTCAATCTTTTCTTCTTCCTCATCTTCCTTATCCTCCCCAGATTCTTCTTTTGTTGGGGCTTGTTCTTCTTGTTCCTCATCGGTAGTGCATAACCATGGGTAATTTTCTGATATAGTTACCCACTCATCCTCACAGTTACACTCCACAAGATACTCCCCACAAGAATCGCAAAAGGTGTGTGTCACACATTTTCCATTCAAGTGGGGTTCTTCACAAAAATTACTGCTAAGTGAGGGTGGCGTGGACTCTATGTGCTGAAGTTGGTCAATTTGCGGCTCATGTGGCTTCCCCATGTTTATCATTTCTTGTTCTTGGGGCTGAAAGAGGGTCTCGGACATTCGCATAAACTCGGACAAAGCATCTTCCAACCGAGAAGCTTGCTCTTTAGGCTGGAAGATAGTCTCAGTCATTTGCCTAAACTGGGCCAAAGCATCTTCCAACCGAGAAGTGGATTCCATGATTTTTTTTTTTCGGGACAAACAGCAATTCTTTTGAACTTTGCCCCTGCTACACAGTTCACTGAAACACTTCAACAAACCGTTAACAAGTCCAACACACTAACTAAGTATCTAAATAAATAAAACAAAAAATAAATACTAAAATAAAATAAAACAAAATAAAACAACTAAGAATTAACTCAATTGCCTTATTGACAATGAAATCAACAATCCCCGGCAACGGCGCCAAAAACTTGTTAGGACTTTGGCAAGTGTACCAAATTCGTTGCAAGTAATAATTTAAACGGTAAGTACCGGTCGTATCCACAGGGATTGCGTTTTATTATCAATTAGGCAAGTTTATTAATTCTTAGCGGTAGAAACGAAAAGATAATATTTTTGGGATTTTGTAAATTAAATGCAAGATAGTGTTTGAAAATAAAGCACGATAAAGGCGATTAAGGATTGATTCATCTTCCCTACGCTATCCTATGACCTTCAGCTAATTACAGATTAGTTGTTTGAACTACCAGATTCAATTCACTATGATAGGTTAAGAGCAATTCCTTGCCTCAGAACCCCTTTTACCTAATTGAGTTACCCTAATTCCTTAGGTGAATCATGCCAATCGGTAAAGCAATAAACTCAAGAAATAAAGAATTCATGCATCCAACCCCATATTCCTATGGTGATCACAAGTACATGATCTAATACCCCATATCCAGCATGCAACCCATATTCCTATGCAGTCACATAACCTAGATCATTATAATTATCATATGTAACTATAAAGCATTAAACTCAGAGGTATAGACTTATGATAATTCAAACTACTAATTGTATTAACCATAACAAAGCATTCATAGGATAGTTTTGGGGAGAGTCATCTCTCCCTAATCAAAAGAAACTAAGTAGACAACATCATAAGAGTAGAAATCAAGAGTAGGAGAAGATTACACAAGTAAGGATCCATTAGAACCTTCAAACCCTTGTTCCCAAGGTGAAGGAAGGCCTCCAAATTCGCCCCCAGCTGCTGCTCCAAACCCTAGCACTGCTCTCCAGACGAAGTCCCTGAACAATTTGCTGAAAACTGATATTTAACCTAACTTTCTAAAGTCCATCGCGACGCGGCCCGTAGCCATCGCGACGCGATATTGCACAGAATCAACAATCCTCCTGTTTTATGCTTCCTTCGCGACGCGAACCCTCCTGGTCGCGACGCGAAATTGCTCAGAAACTCAAATCTTCCCAATTGTGCTGCATCTCCGGGCAAGTGTCTGGTTCGCCGAATGATAACACACAAATTGGAGGTCTTCAAGTACAATTTAGCTCCAAATGTGAAGGAATTGCTTACAACAGGACTTCCTACTACAATTATCTAAAACTATGCCAAATCCCTTAACGATTGACTGAAATAAACTTAAATGACTAACAAGTTGGTTGCAAACTGAATAAAAATATACATATGATGAGGACTCATCACACATTTACTTTTGCTTTTCCAAAACCGCCTTCAACGCCCCACTTGCAAGCCATAACCATCTTCACCGTTACACTCACAACCATAACCCTTTCTTCTCTCTTCTTTCCAACGCAGAACTCAGCATTTTCCAAAAACCCTAACCGTCCATCACTAAACCATTTTCAAAAAACCAACCACAGCAATGGGTAAAAAGCAGGTCGCGGCAAAGAAATATGGAAAGAGGGCTAACATGGAAACAGAAGTCTCAAAACCTTCTAAACACGCTTTAGACCCTCAAAGATTCTGGAAAATGGACTTTATAGCAGAAAGGGGGTTTAAAACTGAGAAAGCCCCAGATGCCTTCGTAACAGCCGTAACAGCGTTGGGTTGGGAAAATTTTATCAAACATCGCAAGGAGTATGTGACAGCGCTGGTTAGAGAATTTTACACTGGGATTGAAGAACCTAAAGAAGGAAAACCCCAAACCTATTCCATGGGTAGGGGTGAGACGGTCAATTTCAACGGCGGGGCCATAAACGATCTCTTCCACCTTGGATACCTTGGAAAAGCCCTGGAAAACAAGGTACAGACCTGGGGAGATGCTGAAATGGAGGGAGTCAGAGAGCGAATCTGTGTTGAAGGGGCTAAATGGGATAAGTTTGGTGTTGAGTACAAGATCAAGAAGGCTTATTTGTGTGAGGAAGCTAACTTGTGGTGCAGCTTCATTAAGCACTCTCTGTTACCTACTTCTCACACAACTTTTGTGGAGAAAGAAAGGCTGATAGTCATTGATGCAATTATGGCTGGTGAGAAGATTGATGTGGGGAGGTTAATTGCAAAGGAAATAGAAAAGTGCAGAATCAAAAAGGGAGGTAATCTTTACTTTCCATGCATGATCACGGATTTGTGTTTAAGTGCTGATGTTGAGGTGGAAATGAAGGAAGAAAGGAGATCCTCTCAGGGAGCATTCCCTTGTGTTTTTAAGGCAAAGCAGAAGCCTGCCGCTATAGCGTCTACTGACCCTGTAGCACTACAGCGGTTAGCGCTGAAGCAGCAGGCTCTCTGTAAATTTGTTAAGAACAAGTTTGAATGGGAGAAGGCAATGTATGCCCAGATCTCAAAAGGAAAAAGCTCTGTTCCACCCCCTGAATTCCCTGAATGGCTAATGGACGAAGAGCCATCAAAAAGGGTGGAACCTGAGAAGAGCAAGGCTGAGAAAAAGAAACAAGTGAAGAGCCCAGTCAAGAAACCAGTAAAGAGCCCAGTCAAGAGGCCACAGAAAAGCCCTGTCAAAAAGGTAAAGAAGGTGATAATAGAAGAGGGGGAAAGTCTGGAATCAGAAGGAATGGAGGAAATTAGTGAGGAAGATGAGGAAGAAACAAAGCAAGTAATGAAGGAAATGGAGAAGCGTGTAGAAGAAGAAACATCTGGTGAGGAATCTGAGAGCACTGAGGAAGAGGAAATCAATAGTGAAAAAACCCCTAGCCCAAGCCCTACAAAGCAGAAGTCCCCACCAAAACACCCACCCACCAAAAGCACTCCCCCATCAATCCCCACCCCCACCCCAAAAAAAGCCAAGAAAACACCAAAGAAAACACCACCTAAATTAAGAAGCCCAAAAAGAAGTTGAGAAACAACAACCCCATCACCAACAAGAAACACCTGAGACCCCATCTGGAAAAGCCACCAACATTCAGCAATCCTACTCAAGGGCAAAGAGAAGCCCTGGAGTCAAACTGGCTGATCACCCAGAAGAAGGTGTTCAGACAGTAGACGCTGCAGCGGCTATACCTGCAGTGTCTGGTGACGCTATTCCTGAGGTAATTCTGACTGAAGAAGATAGTGAGAAGACCATTGAGGAGGAAGCTGCTGAAGAATTGGTGCTCATGAAAGAAAGCAAGGAAGGACAGCTGAAAGAAGGAGCTCAGTTGGGAGAAGAGCAAGAGAAAGGTGAAGAAGCAGCAAGCGCTACAGCGTGTACCGCTGTAGCGGTGGAAAAACCTAAACCACCCGCACCAAAGAAGAAAGGTGCCAAGGCAGTACCAATTGCCCCTTCCAGGGCCAGCAAGCGCCCAAAGGCAGGGGCAATCTAAGGCAAGTGTTAGTGGCTGTTTATGCCTAAATGTTGTACTTTGTGGTGTGTTTTGTATTATCTTTTGTTTAAGGGCTCTCTCTTTTTACCAAGCAGTGAGGGCACTGATAAATTTTAAAGCCTGGGGGAGGACCTTGTGGTTAATTATTTGTTGTTAAGTACAAACATGTCTTTTGAATTATAATTAATTAAGTACTATGCCATGTTATGTTTGTTTAAATATAAGAGATAAGTAGCTGCACTTTTTAAATTTTAAAGTAACAAAAAATTTAGCTTGTGTAGCCAAATAAAATGACAATTGAATGTCTTTGTGAATGACAGCCTTGTGCAAACAATTGAATGGTTTTATTGCTGCTTTTGCACAAAACTCTAAGCTTAGAAAAGAACTAGTTGGCTAGGGATAATCTAAGGCTAAAGTTAGTCTTGGTTAACCAAGGGAGAGTCAAGTTTTTATTAAAAATTGAGAGTAGTTTTTAAGCCTAAGTTTGGGGGTGCATCGGTTATATTAAGGCTAGGTGTAAAGATGATAGCTTGGTCAAGTGCAATAAGAAACAAAAATGTATAAATGGTCATGAAAAAGTTGCAAAAAGCCTAAAAACACAATACTGAGTTGTTCCAAAAGTGCATAAAAAGAAAAGAAAAATCAAAAGAAATGCAAATAAGGAGCTCAGTAATAAAGGCAGTAATTGTTTTGTTCAATCATATCACCAGCGCTACAGCGTCTAAAGCGCTACAGCGTTGAGAAATCACCAAATTAAAAACTTAGTGCACAGACCAATAATCTGAAACACCTAATTCAAGCCCTTTGTTGTGCTTTGAAGCCCCTCATTACTTATGTGAATTTGTTAAATCCACTCTCTCTTTTGAAAAATTCTTTGGCTAATCCAAAAGAAGGCCCCTCTATCCAAAGCCTTAGAAAAATGCTGAAACTGACTAGGAACTGAGCTAACCTTTGATGTCACACACTCACAACTGAGCAGTAATGATTTTATTTTATTGTGAACCACAATGGTGTGTGAAAATGATCAAATTGGCTTATGCATGGAATTTTTTTGAAATTCTGTTTAATTTAAAGACTGCAGCTAGTTATGTGGTTAGTTGTCTTATTCAAGTGTCATTACTTGGGGACAAGCAATGGTTTAAGTTTGGGGGTGTGATAACTCTATTTTATATAGGTTATTTATGCTCTTAACACTTAAATCAAACTCACTTCTCAAGTAATTTTAGTACTTAAACATGTGAATATATGATTAATAGTGTAAAAACAGGTTATAAGTCAATTTCCTAAATATTGGGCATAATAGGTGCCATTATGAATATATTGATGTTCTGCCTTAGTGCTGCAGCGGTATGCCATCAATGAAACGCTACATCGTTATGAGGCAGCTGGCCATTGGGATGTTTGTGTAACCACTTGCTGAAACGATGAGTCATCACCCTTATCTCTTATCCTCAGCATGACATTGAAGCCCAAGTGGAGTCAATAAGACACTTGGCGTCTCCCAATTGATTCTCACTTGATAGTTGGTAATGATTTTAATCATTACCACTTTTGGTAAAGTAGCTTTATGGATAATTAAGATATTATCTAATTAGGATATTATCTATGAGGGATATATCTAATCCATGATCCTCATAAGTAAAAATTAATTAATTCCTACGTAGAGAGAGAGTTTTAACTTGGAGAAGAGCTAACTTGACAATTTGGTTTTCCTCTAACGTTATTCAAATCTTGAAGCTTTTATTTGTAGTATAGTTTTTAGATTCCATTAAAGGTTTGTTCACGCCATAGCTTCATCTCACGTATATGACTTGGGATTCTTGGAGTGCATCTTTTGCAACCATTCTCCTCTTCTCTACCTACGGTAATATAAGCTTGTTTGTTTGTATTGCAATGATGAAGCTTGTCATGAGCTAAATCACTTTGTAGTTGGATTGTTCTTAGTGTGTAATGAACCTTGAGTAGCTTTTATATAATATTATGATGTTTGCGTTTCATTCCTTGAGTCATAATGCTTTCAACTTTGTTTTGGGACTGATCAACTAAAATAAGGGGGCTTTGTGGGTACAGACATGGTTCACAAAGAGAACTCAAGGAATGATATGAATGAAAAACCTTTTAAAGACATTTAAAGGAAGTACTACTTAACTCTAGACATAGGCGAGTAATAGTTCATAAGGTGTATGCTGTAAGATCTTAATATACAGGGGTAAAACTTATTTAGAGCCTAGACATAGGAGTCTTGTAACATAGCCCTGACGATTGTGACTGAAAGGCACGCCACCATGACGCTACAGTGTCTGTTGATTCTGTAGCGCTACAACGCTTAACACTACAACGTCTAATATTATAGAACACTACTCTTGGGAATTTATATACAAATGATCTATCCAACTCACTCTTAAATACTCTCATATCAATACTGTTTTCTTACAAACTATTATGATTACAACTCCACACTTTTATTTGTCACCATACTTGTTTTACTAACTTACTAACCACCTAAACTCCTCAGATTAATTCCAATCCCTGTGGGAACGAACTTTACTTATCATTATATTATTTGTTGCGATTGTGTATACTTGCACATCTACTTTTCGCACAATAGTGCACTAATTTTTTAGATTAAGTTCCAGGTGTCGTTGGAGTGACTTCTACGATCGTGCAGCGGTGGGGATGTGATCACCACGGATCACCCAGCAACTTGTATAATGATACTACACGTTGATGTGACTTTCTTTTTATTTAATTGATTAAAGGTCTATTGCTCTCATCATGTGGCATCGGGATTTGGGTTGTATTTTCAATATTATATTTAAAATCAATCTTATTACTGTGTTGAAAGAAATGCTTCAATGTTTTAGTCTTTAATATTATTATAATCGTTTATATATGATTTAAAGAGTTAGACGACATCTTTTACTTGCAAAAACCATTTCATAAAATGAATTGTTAGTTTTATTTGAAAAACAAATTTACTCGTTTTTCGTACCTTTTCAGTTATAAATACTTTCGGGGTAAAGGGTGTCACACTACCCACTTAGCTTTGGGATCCATCGCCAAGTGATGACAGGCGACCTCCGGAGGTTTGTCGGGCATGTCATCCGCGCTTCAGGAAAGGAGAACGACGTGGTCCTGTACACATTTGGTTAATTCTTTCTTGACTTCATTGGGAAGGTCGGTCCCGATCTTGACCATTTTGGAGGAATCCTCTCTGAGTTGAATAGTGGTGAATTAGTCATCGGGTTCGGGTCTCTTGATTCTTTTCTTCAACTCTTTAGTTAGTGCACCGTCCTCCCCCTCTTCAGGGTTATTCGGGTCGTAACGTGCATCGAGGTCGGTCAGATTGACCTCAACCTCCTTAGACTTCTTGTTTCAGGGCTTCTCCTAGTTGACTCCCTCTTACTTAGACTTGAGTAATAGGAATTGGGACCCGTGTGCCGAGTCGAGCTCAGCAAGGATAGTGACAACTTCGTCTTTCAAGGAGTAGAACTTCATCTTCAAATGCACAATGGGGGCGACAGCTCCAAGTCTTCCCAAGGTCGGCCTGCCGCTGATACTGTAACACCCAAAATAATTTAATTAATTATTTAATTAAATTATTTAAGTGTTGCATTATTATTGTTATATTAACTTATTAATATGTTGTTTTTATTTAAATTGAAGGGAGTGGGGATGGTAATTCCGGGGTGGTAAGATTGGCCCAAGCCCAAGCCCATCGACTTAGGCTAGGCGCATGTAGCAAGGGTTTGAGACAAGTGTCTCATTTGCGCAAAAAGAAAGAAAGAATTCGAAGAAAAGAGAGAGGAGAGAAGGAAAGAAACTTGCGAAGAGAAGGGAAGGGAAAGAAGGAGTCGCGACTTGAGAGAGAGGAGAGGGAGAGCGCGGCGGTGCTAGGGCAAGGGAGGGGGTTTCGCGTGGAGCCTAAGGGAAAGAGGAGAGCTTGGATTGTTGGTGATTTTGGTGGATTGCTAAGAGCTTTGCGAATTCTTCAATTACCAAAGGTTAGGGGGCTCTCTTTCATTATTAATAACCTATAGGATTAGTACTCATATGAGTTAGGATTTAAGATGTTTAATGGATTGATTTGATGTGTTGTTGATGGTGTTTATATTATGTTGAAATTTAAATTGTTGAATCTATGGTGTTTGATGATGAACCTATGTTGTTTGGTGTGGAATCCATGATTGATTTGTATTGAGATGTATATAATATTAATTATGCATGTTAGGTGTTGTTGTATTGATTCAATAAAATTGAGAATGAGAATATGATGATTGTTGGGTGCTTGTTGTATTGCATGAATAATTTGGAGTTGGAATTAGGTGATTGAGGTGTGTCAAAGGTGCTGTTGCTGTAATTTTAATGGCACTGTTGCTGTAATTTTAAGGGTGCTGTTGCTGTAATTTTAATGGCGCTGTTGCTGTAATTTTAAGGGTGCTGTTGCTGTAATTTTAATGGCGCTGTTGCTGTAATGTTAATGGTGCTGTTGCTGTATTTTTAATGTTGCTGTTGCTGTATTTTTAATGTTGCTGTTGCTGTATTTTTAATGTGCTGTTGCTGCTGTTTTTATGTTGCTATCCCTGTTTTATGTTGCTGTATATATTGCTGTTGGGGCGCCTGGTGGCGCCTGGTGTTGGTTTGTGGCGTGACTGAGCAGGGCGCCAGCTTTGGCTGCCATGTGTGCTGCGTCTAAGTTTATGTCTAAGTTTATGTCTTAGTTTTTGTCTAAGTTTGTGTCTAAGACAATGTTGCCTAGTTGTGGTGCTGTTTTGGTCCTTGTGTCACTGTTTAGTCCGTATGGTGTTGTTTTAGTCCTTTTGTGACAATTTAGTCCGTATAATTAGTTGGTGATTGGCGTAACCGGTGTACTAACTTTAGAGTAATTAATTTGGAGATGTATCAATGGTGTTGTGTATAAATGGTGCGAATAATTATTGGTGAGTGGGGTCTATGACCTTCCTCGGTGTTGGTGAGTTAATAAAAAAAAATATTGGTGAGCTGATTAACTATTGGTGAGCATGCTATTGTATATTATGGTGATTTTGGTGTGTATGGTGCATTGTCCATAGTGTCACATAACCATGTGCATTTGTTGGTGAGCAGAAGGCTTCGGCCTTGTTATAAATTATTGGTGAGCAGAAGGCTTCGGCCTTATTTTGGTGAGTGCCCTCAAGGCAAATTATTGGTGATGATGGATCCACATGCATATACCCTAGGAGTTGGGTTGCATTTCATGCATTATTCATATCTTCGGTGTTGTTTCTTGATGATGTAAAGTAATGGTGTGTGTTAATATTGCTGTGATTTAGTGTTGCTAGTTGCCTTCCTTAATATGATGTTGATCTTATTTGTTATTATTTATGTAAAGAGGCTCACCCTACTGCTTTTATGTTGCTTCTCATGTCGGCAACGTGCAGGTGGTAGCGAGTGAAGGTGATCTAATACCTTCCTACTAGTTGATTGAGCCAGCTCTGATACGTAGCACCGGGGGGCGTCTTAGCTTACTGTTTTATTTAGTTGATGTTATTAAACTATTTACTTGGTGATGTAACCTAATACGTTGAGACTTAGTGTTTTCCGCTGCGATGGTTTTTACTTTTATGTTGACGTAAATTAAACGGGATATTTATGTTGACAGTGGTGCTATGTATTCACGCACTTTATGAATTATTCTTGGAGTTATTATACGTTGTTGTTTTTAAAATGTGGCACCCTCTTGCGGTTGCACTAAAAGGTTTTTGAGAACTCTGATTTTCTTTAATTAAATGGTAGATAATTAGAAGGGGGTGTTACAGATACAATTATAAGGTGACTTGCAGGGTAGAACAAGGATCGGGGTCTTCACTGTCCGGGCTATAGGCTCGTCACTGTAAGTGTGGTTCACCACTAAATCAAGAGGCCCATTGAACCTAGAGACCAAACTGTATGGTTCACCAATGGTTCGGGCCTCTTGATTCTTTTCTTCAATGGGTCTCTATGAGCTCAATATAACCGAACAGTTTGGTTCAAAACCCATTGAACCTAGAGAGATTCGTTCCCCGGTATCGGGTGAGCTCCTCCTCCAATATCTCAATGACTTGAGCAGGTCTACAAAAATGATGTCTGCCGAGCTTCCTTGGTCAACTAAGATCCTTATCACCACAAAATTGGCCATCACGGCCCTGATCAATAGAGGTATGTATTTGTTGGGCTTTCCATCCAATAGATCTTGATCTCCAAAGGCCAATGGAGGAAGGGTAGAGGTGACGATGGTGGCTGAGGTGGAGGCGTCACTTAGGATTTCATTCCACTTTCTCTTCATGGTCCTCTTGGTCTCACGTCCTTCCAGCGGATAACCTCCCGAAATCACCATGGCCACACATCGGCCTTGGGATTTTCGGATGTCTTCCTCATCCACCGAGTCGCTGCCGCCTTCCTTGGTAGATTTCCCCACCTCATTGACGGTCGCCTTACCCTTCCGCGGTGAACGAGATCACTTTCTTTCATCGTCTTTGTTCACATACTGAGTAAGTTTCTCCTTCTAGATTAACTCTTCTATGTCGTCCTTGGGGGCCTTGTATTTATTGGTTTCATGCCCTTTACTGCGATGGCAACGACAATACTTATGCCTGCTCGTACCCTCCTTTTGCTCAAGGGGCTATGGTCACTTCACATCCCGGAATTCGGAATTTGCACACTCGGAGAACCGGCCGACTCGAGGTCGGGACTCACGTTGCGGTCCTCCCGCATATTTTTTTCTCGATACTCCTTTTGTTATGGGTCCTTCTCCACGGCCGACTTGGGGGCGGCCCGGCTAGCCAGGTTGTCCTCTTCATAGTCAATGTACTTCTGGGATCTCTAGAGAAAGTCTCCCAAGTTTCTGACGTTGGTGACTTTCTTATTGAAACTTTCTACGTACTCCCTGAGAGTCTCGATCTCCCCCTACCTGACTTCTTTGAGTACACCTCCAACTTCGGCTTCAACCTAGATGTGGTGAAGCGAGCCAAGAATAGTCTCGTCCGCTGAGCCCATGAAGAGACCGAATTCTCCCTTAGATCCCTGAACTAGGCAAGGGATGACTTCTCTAGGGTGGAGGCAATATCTTGCATTTAACAGTGTCTCTTGCCTACAGTACTGCATCATCAGCTCGAAGTAGCTAGTCGAGGTGGTTATTAGGGTCTTCGATCCCGTCATACATATTCAATGGTGCCCTAGTGGTCGGGTAATCATCAATCTTTCGAGTAAAGGGTCTGCACCGAGTTGAATCTGTACGATAGATGGGATCCTAAGGCGAGGGATCGCGTCGGCAGGGGATCTTCTTGATTTGAAGGTCGGCTTCTCCCTCCTAGGGGACCTAACCCGGCTCCTAAAGCGACGACGAGAGTTAGATAAGGCGAGTGCTGAGCTTATATTGGAGGATACCTTTGGCCAGTTGGTCCAATCTGGAGACGTCGGGGGTGAGCTTGTAGGCGATCTAGAGCCTCTTCCCCCACGTCGGGCTGGAGATCGGGATGAAGCCTGCGTCAAGCCGGAGAGCGATGCCGTATCGATGTCTCGGTCCTCAGAGGAGACCTGTCGCGATGACGCCTGAAGTCGGCTATCGTGTTGGATCTTACTGCCGCCACCTCCACATTCATCTGGGAAAGGCGAGCTTCATGCTACTCAAAAGTTCTTGCTCAGTTGCCGAGTAAGTCTAGTAGTTGACGGACTGCATCCACATGAATCAAAATTGCCTCAACGGTGACCGGCGGAGGAGGAGGTAGTGGAGTCTGGAAATCTTCTGTCGACAGGGTTTGAATGAAACCTTTAGAAGTCGGCACTGGCCGGGGTTGGACCCCAGCCATGCTTAGGACTTGGGGTTTCCCTCGCATTGAGGGTCGGCCTCGGGGCGCCATGAACGATGGAAGTAGATAGGAAAATGAAGGGTGAGAGCTTTGAAGCTCCCAATGTGGTCGCCAATGATCTGTACCTTACTCGGACTCGGCTGGTGCTGGGCTGAGTAGTTGGTAGGTCGTCCTTTGAAGTCGTCCACTCCTTGTTACCAAGTGGCTTCAGTCAGTCTCAAGAGGGGGGGGTGAATTGAGATTTAAAAACTTTTCAGATCTTTCGAAAACGTTTTTCCCCTTTTCAATGACTTAGATCAATTTCCGCGCAGGTTAAGTGCACTACAAGAATTATTGATTTTTCCGGCCAGGAGTTTCCGGCGGATATGGATCTGCCGCAAATATTCCGGCGGATTCTAGGCATTTCCGGCGGATTTTATCCGCCGCAAAGTTACCGGTGGAATAATTGACCTTTGCAGCAGATTAATATTCGACTTGGCTTTTGCGGCGGATTTATCGGTTTTTGCGGCGGATTTGGGATTACAAATTTTTCTTTTTTACGAGATTTTAACAATCCGCCGGTAAGGTTATTTCCGGCGGATATTTGCCAATTTTGAATTTAATAAACCGCCGCAAATGCACCTCCGTCCGCCGCAAATCCCCTAATCCGCCACAAATCCCTTAAATCCGCCGGTAACTGCCGTTTCCGGTGGATCTTGCCTTTTGACCGTTTGACTTCGTTTCTCCTATATAAACCCCTTCTCCCCTTCTTCTTTTTCACACCTCTACCAATACTCTCATTCTCTTGATACGGCACTCTCTTAATACGGCACTCTCTTGAGCATTGTCGGCAGCGGCTCCAAAAGATGGTTTCTTGTGAAACTTTCTATTTTGAAAATATGGTTGAATATCTAAATAGAAAGTTTGAGGAACTACAAGGACGGGTTGTTAAGTTGAAGGATGATACCGAGCGTTTGATGAACGTATATGTCTCTTGTGGTGGAAATAATGAGGAGGAGCTTTTTGCTGATAAATGGGTTACTTTTAACGAAAGAGATGAAGGGGTGTTCACGACAATGTGGAAATTTCTTTACAAAGAAATGGAGACATACGCCACTCTATTGGAGCTGCTGCCGACAATGCTCAAGAGAGTGTCGTATCAAGATAATGGCGTAGGTCTCTGTCTAGGGGTAGCAGACATTAAATATATAAATGATAAAAAATAATAAAAAACCATAATACTCATAATAATACAACAACATATCCGACACTAATTAACGGTCAAGATCTTGCCGACACTAAATAGTCAATAGTGATTAGTGTCGACACTAATTAACGATCAAGATCTTGCCGACACTAAATAGTGTTGCGTGATTGTTGAATAGTCAATAGTGATTAGTGTCGATACTAATTAACGGTCAAGAACTTGGCAACACGAACTAAATAGTGAATATTGATGTTGGTTATTTGCGGCGGATATTTGGGTATTTGCGGCGGATATTGGGTATTTGCGGCGGATTGTGGGTTTTTGCGGTGGATATTTTGGTGTTTTTTAAAAAAAAAAGGCGTGGTATTTTAATTTGAACTATCCACCGCAAAGACCCAAAATCCGCCGCAAATCTCCGTTAAAAAAAAACCCGCGGATATTTAATTTCAAAATCCGCCGCAAAGACCAAAAATCCGCCGCAACGGGTCTTTGCGGCGGATATCACCTTTTGACCGTTGGCTCCGTTTTCCTATATATATCCATTCCCCACTTCTCATTCTTCACACTTCTAACAATCCTCTCATTCTCTTCTTAAAATTTCTCTTTTACTCTCTCCAAATTCTCTCATTCTCTACTAAATCTCTTTTTGAAGTGTAGCGCTTCCTCCCTACGAATTGTCTTCTGCTCTCATTGGGAAATTTCTTCAAGGTATGTTTTTGATATGAGTTAATAGTTTTAGTTTTTAATTTTTTTTTTTAATATTCGTTTTTAAATTATTTTATAATAATGTGAGTTTGTTACTAATTGTGTTGTTTTTTGTTTAGGTATTGTTTGGGTTCCTCCTTTTTCCTCTCTGCTTGAGTTCAGGATAAGCTTCAAGCCAGAGCCTTCTCTTCACTACGGTTAGTTGTTAAAGTAATTAATAAAATATTACTTACTTCACTATTTTTAGTAAAATTTTGTTACAAATTTTGTTTGCAATAATAATACAAAATAATTTATATTGAAAAAACTTATTTATTAAGTTCACTTATAAATTTTATTAACATATATTGTCTTATAAAAATTGAAATTTAAAATTAAATTTGGAATTATTATTTATAATGTTTAAATTATTAGTATATAACATTATTAAAAAATTAATTGTGTTGCTTGTAATTGGTAGTTTATTGAAATATCAAAATAAAATGAGTAATATATAAATATATATATCAAAATATGAAGTAATTGATAGTTTATTTTATTTATATTGTAGTGTAGTATACGTAGTTCTTGAAAATGGATCGTAGTTGGATGTATGATCGATTGTATCCTGGAAGAACTGGTGTAAAACGACGTTTTGTAGAAGGAGTAGAAGAGTTTATTTTTTGTGCTAAGTACATTGATCATGAAGAATTTGGGCGACAAGGCGGTATTCGATGTCCGTGCTTGAAATGTTCATTTGGAGCTATAAAAAATGAACATGAAGTTAGACTTCATTTGTACAATAATGGGTTTAGGCCAAATTATTGGACATGGAGTCGTCACGGGGAAGGAGCGCCAGGGGTAGCTGCAGTTCCTGCGGTTAATGTTCCGGTTGAAGGAGTAGATCACACATCAAGTAGTTATCCAGCGACTACGACATCTGAAGGATGGGGAATAAACCCGTCGTTAGAGCTATATCAGGGAATGATATCTGACGCTGTTGGAGTAAATTTGGATTTTGAAGAACCAGATGCTGACGAAGTTCCAAATGAGGAAGCTCAAAGGTTTTACATGTATTTGAGTGAGACAAATAAACCCATATTTGAAGGATCTACAGACTCAAAATTATCAATGTGTGTTCGGTTGTTGGGTCTTAAGTCTCAATTTAATGTTGCTGAGTTGTGCATGGAATATATGACCAAAATGATGTTGGATGCAACCCCCATTAGAGGGAGTTTACCGAAAGTTATTATGAAGCTAAAAGAGTGGTATCGAAGCTTGGCTTAAAATCTAAAAGGGTTGATTGTTGTGTGTCTGGTTGCATGCTCTATTATAACAATGAGTTTGGCATAAATGATGGAGAGTTGTCGGAATGCAAGTTGTGTGGACAACCACGCTATCGTGTCAGTAGATCAGGGATGAGCAGAGGCAAACCGGTTCCACAAAAATCAATGTTCTATCTGCCTCTTATTCCAAGGCTACAGAGGATGTTTACTTCAATGGAGACCGCAGGTAAAATGACATGGCACCATCAAAATAGAAATAATTCTGGTGAATTACGTCACCCATCTGATGGTGAAGCTTGGAAGCATTTTGATCGTGTTCATCCAGATTTTGCCAGTGATCCACGCAATGTTCGGCTTGGTTTGTGCTCTGATGGTTTCACACCATATATTCAAGCCTCGGCAACACCGTATTCATGTTGGCCAGTTATTGTTACCCCATACAACCTTCCTCCAGAAATGTGTATGTCCAAACCATACATGTTTTTAAATTCTATTATTCCAGGGCCAAGTAATCCAACAGCTGGTATTGACATCTATTTGCAACCTTTGATTGATGACCTAAAAAGGTTGTGGAATGGTGTTTTAACTTATGATGTGGCACGCAAACAAAATTTTGTGATGAGGGCGGCTTTGATGTGGACCATTAATGACTTCCTTGCCTATGGAATGTTGTCTGGATGGGGGACACATGGTAAGATGGCGTGTCCGATTTTCATGGTTGTCACAAAGGCTTTTAGTCTTAAATACGGAGGAAAAGTTTCATGGTTTGACTCGCACCGTAGGTTCTTACCTATGGATCACCCATTTAGAAAGCAGAAATATGCGTTCATCAAGGGAAATGTTGAAACAGCTGGACCTCCTCGTCAGTTGACACCAGAGGAAGTTTGGAATAGTGTTAGGGATATCCCTCCTGTGGAAGTCGTAGCCGGTGTTGTTTCTCGTCCAGATGGCTATGGACAATGGCACAATTGGACAAAAAAAAGTATTTTTTGGGAACTTCCCTATTGGAAAGATAATCTATTGAGACACAATCTCGATGTCATGCATATAGAGACGAACTTTTTTGAAAACATATTTAACACTGTCATGAACGTGAAAGGTAAAACGAAAGACAATGAGAAAGCTAGGAAGGATATAGATCATTTTTGTAGACGAAAGGATTTGTTGTTGGTTGAGCAAGGTACTAGGATTTTGAAACCCAAATCCAATTATACTTTATCTACCGAACAAGCGAAAGCAGTTTATCAGTGGATAAAAGAGTTGAAAATGCCAGACGGTTATTCTTCCAATTTATCTAGATGTGCGGATGTCGATAATGGGAGGTTGCATGGGATGAAGAGTCATGATTGTCATGTATTCATGGAGTGCTTACTTCCTATCGCTTTTAGTTCGTTGTCAACACACGTTTTGAATCTGCTCATTGAAATAAGTCAATACTTTAAGAATTTGTGTTCTGCAACGCTAAAAGCTGATGATCTTTCAAAAATGGAACAAGACATCCCACTTATCTTATGCAAGTTGGAGAGAGTATTTCCACCTGGTTTCTTTGATTCTATGGAGCATCTACCGGTGCATCTCGCATATGAAGCTAAACTTGGCGGACCTGTCCAATACAGATGGATGTATCCGTTTGAAAGGTCAGCTAATTTTTAATTATAATATAAGAAACAAGTTTAAATTAAAATATATGACTATTATATTAATATCATATTCTCTAGGTTCATGGGTGATTCAAAAAGATCGGTGAAAAACAAAGCTAGAGTTGAAGGATCGATATGTTCTTCTTACCTACACCGTGAAACAACACATTTTTGTTCTCATTATTTCAAGAATCAGTTTGCTCCTGGAAGCAGTCGAAATGAAGTGGATACTGAATGGCGACATCCTTTGGCTTTGTCTGTCTTTTGTCTACCCGGTCGTCCATCTGGGAGGGAGTCAACTCACTGGCTAACAGATGAAGAGTTAAGTTCAGCACCTGTTCATGTGTTGATAAACTGTACTGAGGTGCAACCATTTATTGAGTATGCTCCTCAACATTAACAATCGATCTTTTAGTTAATATAAAGTAGACAAGTGTAACAATTAAATTATTTCTTTTTAGGGAGTTCTTGTCATCAGAGGCAGTACGTGAAGACCAATCTTCTACTCATATTCATGCGCATTTTCCAATGTGGTTTAGTCAATATGTGTATTCCCTCCCGCCAAATCCTACCAACCAACACTTGAGGAACATATCAGACGGTCCTCGAAGATGTGTTAAAGAATTGCACACATACTTTGTCAATGGATACAAATTTCACACCAATGAATGGACACAGGGCAGAGAGACAGTCAATAGTGGAGTGTGCATGAAGGGGGTCACTGGAGGAGGTGAAGATGATTTTTATGGTGTGGTTCAACACATATATGAACTTCAGTACCCCCATCTAGATTTTAGTCCAAAGGTAGTGGTTTTTTATTGTAATTGGTTTGATCCGTCTGCTCGAGGAACAAAGGTGAATCCAAAGTCAAATACACTGGACATTAAAGTGAATGGTAGATATCGACCGTATGATCCGTTCGTCATTGCACAAAATGTGAGACAAGTCTATTATGTCCCTTATCCATCAATGCGGACTGATAGGCGTGGTTGGTGTGTCGCAATTAAAACAAAACCAAGAGGTCGCATTGATCAGACAAATATTGATGACACGGTGGAAGATGTGCCATATCAAATGGAAGAGATGTCTAATGTAAATGAAGTGATTCAAGTTGAACCCATTGTTCGTTTATGTGATGAGCCAAACACCGGCGATGAAATTGTTGATGACGAAGATGCTGATGGTGAAGATGCAACAGACCACATTGGTGTATCAAGAATTCACTCCTCGATGATGATGATTTTGAGAATGAATGGGATTCAAATTAGTTATTTGTGTTTCAATCATTTATATAATTAAGGATGTAATTTATGTTAATTTCAACAATTCTATTTTTAATGAAGGATGTTATTTTTAATGAAGGATGTTATTTGTTTGAGAATGAATGGGATTCAAATTATTTATTTTAATGAGTTTTGTATGTTTATGTTAACCTTGTTTGGTATATGTTTGTTTGTTTAAATGTATATGTCTAGATACAGATATGGCATCTCATGATGACTCAGGATCCGATCATGACGGCGCATATGTTCCTCCTCCACCTCCCGATGCCGCCAGCACTAGCAGGCGGAAGACATCTACTCGCCTAGGGCGCCGTGTTCAGCCTACGCGTGTTGTTGTTACTACTGGCGGATATTTGCCACCACCTGTGTCTGAGGATGGTGCTAGTACTAGTACTGCAGGGGGCCCATCGATTCCTGTTGGTACTGAGGGCTTATCCCCGACACATGTTGATGCGAATGTGGTACGCACATTCATTGATGGGACTGATGTGATTAGGGTTACACCTGATGGGCGTATCATATTGCAGATTGTTGGCGATTCGTAAGTCTATATATATATATATATATATATATATATATATATATATATATATATATATATATATATATATATATATTATTCATTTATTTTTGTTTCCCTTTATATAACTTAATTATATTTGGTGTAACAAAATTCATCTTTTTTTAATGCAGTTTTATTCCTTCGAAGGCTTCAGCTACCGCCATCACAAAAACAATCAAGGAGAATTTTACCAAGAGCTGGAAGAACTGGACGGAAGTTAGAAAAGATAAGGATGCAAATAAGAAGATGTTAAGATCATTTTTGGTAAGTTATTCGATTCTACGAAATAATTAATTTGGTGTATTATCTTATTGACTTGATTAATTAATTATTGCCTTATAATTAACAACATTATTGTAAATTTCTTAAATAGGAAAAATGTACATGGTATCCAGGGGACCAAGCCGCAGTTGAGAGAGTGTTCCTTAAGAGATGTTCTCATCGCTGTTCTGAATTGATGCGGAGGGCGCGCAATACGGGTACGAAGCCATCTTATATGGGAGACTCAACTTGGGCTGAGTTTAATGAGTATTGGCAGAGAGATGAAGCATTTAAGAATTATTGTGAGAAAGCCAAGAAGAACCGTGCTTCTGAAAAAGGTGGCTGCACACACACGGGGGGGAGTGTTAATACTGCAACGCATTACATGCGTTTGGTAAATTTATTACTTAATTTATTACTTGATTAATTAATTAATTATTTATAATAATTAACTAGTCATTTTCAATATGTGTATTTAATTAATAATATATATATTTATGTACATATATATAGGTGGAGAGGGAACAAAGGCCAATCACTTTGCCTGAGTTGCATTGCCACATGCATATGGTGGAGGAGACTGGTGAGTACGTTACAGATCGGGCGAGGCGTATTCAGGTAAAACTACTTTTACAATTATATATTAATTAATGTTTATTATTTATATATATATTAATAATTAGTTATTTATTTGTTGGGTTATTTTCTTCAGGAGAGCTTCGAGGGTGGGATGGCTGAGTACCATCAGTCACAACAGAGCAGTGGGGCAGCTGTCGATCCAGTGGAGGAGGCTAGAGTAGCTCGTGATGTTTGGGAGAGAGCAGTTGGTCCCCAAAAGACTAATCGTCTGGTAGGATCAGGTGGTATTGGACCGGCTGCTTTTCGAACAAGCATTATTCCGAGTCTATCAGATTCACATTCTGGATCCTCGACTGGTCGCAATTATGTTCCCAATGCTAGTGAGTTGAATGATGTTAGGCAATTGACGCAGCAACTGAGCGAGGCTCAGCGTCAAATTGTCGAGCGGCAGGAGCAAAGCGATCGGGAAATGCAAGCGCTTCAGGATCAAAGGGATCGGGAAATGCAGGCACTTCGGGATCGAAGTGATCGGGAAATGCAGGCGATTCGGGAGCAGGCTAGGGTAGCTGAGGAGCGCATGGAGGAGCGCTTTAAGTTATTGCAGGATGAGATGATGTCTCAGCACTCGAGGCCATCCTCATCAGCATCCTACCCGCCGCCGCCACAGCAGTATGCACCCCAGTATCCCCAGCCGTATGCAACCCAATATCCCCCGCCGTATACACCGCAGTATGCACCGCCATTCCAGCCATACCAGCAGCAGCATCAGTCACCCCGCCAGCCATACCAGCAGCCCCAACATCAGTCACCCCTGATCCAGCAGTACTCCCAGCAGCGGTCACCCCCGCTGGACATTGATCTTAATGTCCAAATGTCATCGCTCAGTGCTTTACTTCAAGATGATACATATTATAATAATGTTGATGACATTGACCGGCAGGCACCCCAGTAGCTTTAGATTATTTTATTTTTTTGTATGGATAATTTATTAATTGTATGGATATTTTTTTGGTGATAATATTTTACTATTTTTCCCAATTTTTATTTTTTTAAATTAAAAATTAATTAGTTATTGGATTTTATTTTTTTATCAATAATTAAAAAAATTAATAAAATAATATATATTTTTAATAAAAACGATTTTTTTAAAAAAATAAATTTTATTTTCTAAAAATAATAATAATTTTTTTTAAAAAAATGGTACTTTGCGGCGAATTTGTGTCGTTTGCAGCGGAATTTTCAATAAAACGTTTTTTTTTAAAAATTATATTCATTTTTTTTAAAATAAAACTGGTACTTTGCGGCGGATAACGGGAACTTTGCGGCGGATATTGGGCGTTTTCCGGCGGATATTTTGCGGGAAAAATTTGTCCCTTTTCCGGCGGATTATCCGCGGCAAATTTGCGGTGGATTTTGCGGCGCCTCTAAATCCGCTGCAAACTTGCGGCGGATAATCCGCCGCAATGCGTTTGCTTCGAGCTGGCTACCGGCGGAAAAATTCCGCCGCAAAGTCCAAATATCCGCCGCAAAGTTGGCTTTTGCGGCGGATTTTGCCCGCCGCAAAGTCCTAATTTTCTTGTAGTGAGTGGAAGCGAAGGAATTAGAATATAAAGCAGTAAAATGGTATAACAGTAAAGCAGGAAAACAGTAAATCACACAGAGATTTATCCTGGTTCGGTCACCTCCTAGTGACCTACGTCCACTCCTCACACCGTTGTGAGATTTTCCACTAACCAAAACAACAAGGCTTACAGGTGCCTTGGAAAACCTTTACTGACTCAGGCACTCTCCTCCTAGGATACCCAACCTATGGAGAGCCCTCAAATCTAATATAACAATAACAAGAGATACCCCACCCCTGTTACAATCAGGTGCCTCAGAAAGATACCCCACTTCCTAGTACAAACAGCTACCCTAGAGAGATACCCCACTCCCTAGTACAAATCACAAACAATTAAATAATAACAAATGTAAAGACAGAAATACCTCTAATGAAGGCAGATATTACAACTTGAAGAATGCAACCCCAACTAACTCTTAGCAAAAGATCAGCTCAGACGGACCAACAGTGCGTGACGAGCAAAAGTAAAAGCGTGAAGAGATTTTCTCAAAAGTTCTCTGATTCGTGAAAATGGGTTGTTGTGAAAATGAACGTAATGCAGTGCCTATTTATTGGCTATAAGAAAATCAAGTTTACGTTAAAAATAGTGTAGGAATCGATTCTTTGTTGAAAGCATTTGATCTAGAAATCGATTAATTTAAGTGAGGAATCGATTTTGATTTGTTTGAAAAATAGGGACAATCGATTCTTGAGAACCATGGAGGGCCAGGAATCGATTCTGTACTTAGTGAAAACATATATGAATCGATTCTAAGTTTTCCTGAGACATCTAGGAATCGATTCTCAGTTAGGTGCAAAAGAGTGGGAATCGATTCTTCCTTTAAAAAAGTTTGGCTCAGGAATCGATTTATGCACTGAAAATACATGAAGTGAAAATCGATTCTTCCTTTTCTGATTGGCCTGAAAATCGATTTTGATGAGTGTATATGCAAGATGAAATCGATTTTTATGTTTTAAAGATGATAAGTATGTTTACGTAAGTATGCATGCATGTTTGAAAAACTTGTGAGTGTGTGAGACTTTGAGATACGAGCTGACCTTCGAAAGAGCTTACATTTTTTCCTAAGACACACCCAAACCCTAAGGACTACCCTTATATTTAAGGACTACCCTTAAACTTGTATCTTCAATTCTTGATCTTGTTTGTCTTGGATTGTGACTTTGATGTTTAGTCACTTTTATTAACTTTGGCCATCAACTTTGCCTTTGTCTTTTTCATCATCAAAATTTATCCTGCAATATTAGTTTACCTGCAATACAAGGTATCCACATTCTCCCCCTTTTTGATGATGACAAAACATTAACTCATCTCAAGGTGGGAGGTTAGTTCAAACAGATAATGCATATGTATATGATACTCCCCCTATCATGATGCTCCCCCTGTTTTATTGACTATATGCATAATGATAGATCTATATGCTCATTCTATATGCTTTATGCAACCCTATATTTCTCTCCCCCTTTTTGTCATGATCAAAAGGGTCGACGTAAGATAGAGTTTGCAAATCGAATGACACAGCAATTTGAAGAACCATTGAGAATCTAGTGATCAACAAAACAACAGAAAATCATATATGAAACCAAGAAGGAAATATTTCATCAAAATAAGTAAGAGCTAATCAAGATCTGTGAAGTAGTTTGTTTAAGCTTCATATATTTCATACTGCTTAGTTTGAAAGTTGGTGAAGGCAGCCGGAATATGGGAGGTAGAGAAATTATTCTAGATAGACAGCGATTATGAGCATGTATTTTTCGAAAAATACCAGTGCTAGCAGCTGATTGTAAAATAGATTTCAAGAAAAAGTAGCACTTTAACTACAGAGATTCACAAGTCATAATTTCACTTAAATTCACATTTCTTTAAAAAATCACTTTGAAAAAACATTTAATTGAAAACTCATTAGAATAAGTGAAGAACCAAGTTTTCTTTTGCAATGGATTTGTGAAAATATCAACTAGCTGATTTTGACGATTCAACTAACTCAATCACGCTATCGCCTTTCTAACCATAACCTCTAAGAAGGTGATATATAATTTCTATATGTTTAGTCCTAGAGGGATAACCAGAATACTTTCTTGTTTCATGCCTTATAAATATTGTTCTTTAAAGATGCATGAAATGAGGTTCAGGAATTGCTCTATTTCAGTAGTCACATATTTGACTTAATAAACTATTCTTAAGCACATTTTCAAAATAGAGGTGAATAAAATTTTAACCAATCTGACCTTTACCGGTGATTCTTCCTCTATTTATCACAAGTCACATGGCGGCGTTTTCCGGGGGTGAGTGTTAAGAACTTTATTGCGTCTCCGGTCATGCGTTTTGAGTCTTTGCTGTCAAGGTATCAATCTGCCCCCATACCTTGAAGCATACCTGCAAAGATCTAAAACAAGGTTCTCGGTACCCAAATCTCTTTGGGTCTTTGTGGGTTAGTGTTTGGTATGGTCCTTTTGGGAACCCATACCTTTTTCACATTTTGTTTACCTCTTGCTCTGCAAACGGAAGCAGTATGTCCAGGTTTACCACAATAATAATATTTAATATAAGGTCTAGTGGAAAATTTTGGTTTGTAATGAACATGCTTTTTTATGGGTTTGTTTCTAGGAAATCTATGATGCATATTTTGTAAACTAGACAATTTCCTAACAGTCCATTCTAATTCATGAGTTTTCTTTTCAAAAACAACACGTTTATCACAGGTATAATTTTCTTTAAAGCATACAAGGCTATCATTTTCTTTTCTAAGTTCTAATTTTTCTTTAGTTAAAGCAATAATATCATTTTCAAGATCAGTGATAACTTTCTTGGATTTGCTTAGAGCTTTAGCTAATTTTGAAGATTTATCGTGTAATTCAGTAAAAGCTTCATATAATTCATCATAGGCATCTTGTAAAGATTCAGAGTTCGAATATACCTCAGTTTCACTTTCGCTGTCGTGGTCGGCCATGAGAGCAACTTGACCTTTTTCACTTTCTGAGTTATCTGATGAGTTCAGGTCGTTGTTTTCCCATGATATGTAGGCTTTTCTACTCTTCTTTCCTTTGGATCCCTTTTTCTCAAACTTTGACCATCTTCTTTGTAATTTTGGGCACTCCATCTTTATGTGTCCCGATTTTCCACATTCGTGGCAAGTTGGTGGATTTGAGAGGTTTTCCTTGCTTGAGCCTTTTTTGGTTGGAGAATTCTTTTTGAGTGATCTTTCCCTTCTCATGAACTTTTTGAATTTACTAACCATTAGTTCCATTTTCTCCTCGTCTTCATCTTCATCTTCCGAATCATCACTATCGTCGGATGAGCTTGAAATGGAAGCTTTGAGAGCTAAATTTTTGTTCTTCTTGTCTTTTCCTTCATGCTCTGCTAGGCGAGTGAGCTCTAACTCGTGCTCTAGTAGTTTCCCAAACAGGGTGGCGAGAGTCATGGTAGTCAAGTTTCTTGACTCAGTTCTTGCAGTCACCTTTGGTTGCCATTCTCTGTTTAGGCATCTCAGCACTTTGTAGATCAAGTCTTCGGGAGGAAATGATTTTCCTAATGAACCCAATTTGTTCACTATGTGAGTGAACCTTTTCTGCATCTCTGATATTGTTTCACCTGTATTCATTCTAAACAATTCGTACTCTCTGGTAAGAGTATTTGTTCTTGCCCTTTTCACTTCACTTGTACCCTCATGAGTAACTTGGAGATTATCCCACATTTCTTAAGCAGTTTTACAGTTTGAAACTCGAAAAAATTCATCAGCGCTCAAAGCAGAAGTAATAATATTTTTAGCACGTAAATTAAGTTGCACTTTTCTTTTCTCATCATCAGACCATTCATTTCTACTTTTTATTGTAAGAATACCATCTACTATGTGTGTGGGGACGAAAGGTCCTTTTTCCACAGCATCCCAAACATCTAAGTCTACCCCTTCAATAAAAATTCTCATTCTTTCTTTCCAATATGCATAGTCTTCTCCGTTAAATCCCGGAGGACGGAAAAGAGATGCACCCTCTTGCGTAGACCAACCTGAAGCCATTTCTCTTGAAGCTGCTAGGCCCTTTATACAAGAGTCTAGCTCTGATACCACTTGTTACCAAGTGGCTTCAGTCTCAAGAGGGGGGGTGAATTGAGATTTAAAAACTTTTCAGATCTTTCGAAAACGTTTTTCCCCTTTTCAATGACTTAGATCAATTTCCGCGCAGGTTAAGTGGAAGCGAAGGAATTAGAATATAAAGCAGTAAAACGGTATAACAGTAAAGCAGGAAAGAAGTAAAGCACGCAGAGATTTATCCTGGTTTGGTCACCTCCTAGTGACCTACGTCCAGTCCTCACACCCTTGTGAGATTTTCCACTAACCAAAACAACAAGGCTTACAGGTGCCTTGGAAAACCTTTACAGACTCAGGCACTCTCCTCCTAGGATACCCCACCTATGGAGAGCCCTCAAATCTAATATAACAATAACAAGAGATACCCCACCCCTGTTACAATCAGCTGCCCCAGAAAGATACCTCACTTCCTAGTACAAACAGCTACCCTAGAGAGATACCCCACTCCCTAGTACAAATCACAAACAATTAAATAATAACAAATGTAAAGACAGAAATACCTCTAATGAAGGCAGATATTACAACTTGAAAAATGCAACCCCAACTAACTCTTAGCAAAAGATCAGCTTAGACGGACCAACGGTGCGTGACGAGCAAAAGTAAAAGCGTGAAGAGTTTTTCTCAAAAGTTCTCTGATTCGTGAAAATGGGTTGTTGTGAAAACGAATGTAATGCAGTGCCTATTTATAGGCTATGAGAAAATCAAGTTTACGTTGAAAATAGTGTAGGAATCGATTTTTGTTGAAAGCATTTGATCCAGAAATCGATTCATTTAAGTGAGGAATCAATTTTGATTTGTTTGAAAAATAGGGACAATCGATTCTTGAGAACCATGGAGGGCCAGGAATCGATTCTGTACTTAGTGAAAACATGTATGAATCGATTCTTAGTTTTCCTGAGACATGTAGGAATCGATTCTCAGTTAAGTGCAAAAGAGTGGGAATCGATTCTTCCTTTAAAAAAGTTTGGCTCAGGAATCGATTTATGCACTGAAAATACATGAAGTGAAAATCGATTCTTCCTTTTCTGATTGGCCTGAAAATCGATTTTGATGAGTGTATATGCAAGATGAAATCGATTTTTATGTTTTAAAGATGATAAGTATGTTTACGTAAGTATGCATGCATCTTTGAAAAACTTGTGAGTGTGTGAGACTTTGAGATATGAGCTGACCTTCGAAAGAGCTTACATTTTTTCCTAAGACACACCCAAACCCTAAGGACTACCCCCTTATATTTAAGGACTACCCTTAAACTGGTATCTTCAATTCTTGAGCTTGTTTGTCTTGGATTGTGACTTTGATGTTTAGTCACTTTTATTAACTTTGGCCATCAACTTTGCCTTTGTCTTTTTCATCATCAAAACTTATCCTGCAATATTAGTTTACCTGCAATACAAGGTATCCACACTCTTGCCCCAAGTCGATGGGGGGTTGGTACCTGCAGACACTCCGATGCCAAAGTTAACAATCAAAAGTCAGTAAGATGTCCAAATGAGGAATGCGTACTTGTTCCAGCGTCTGAGCTGGTATTTATAGGCGTCAGGTGGGATGCTTTGGTCGCTTCAGCGTGTGAGTGAAATGGCGTGCCTCGCGCCATTGGATTTACGAGTGCAATCTCGACCGTTGATTGGCCCTCGCGCACAGATCGCCCAAGCCGTCACCTTTGACATGCTACTGTGATGTTGTTGGGCCTTAAGCATACATGAGCTCAGGCTAGTCCAGAACACTTAGCAACATCTACATCAAAAAACATGCCGCTTTACATTGGTTCTGAGGCTTCGAAGGGTTTTTGGAAAAGATGATGGTCAAAACAACAAGAAGATGAACAATTTCTTCGTGGTGTTCAATATTTTTGGTGGCGGAACTAGTTCTAGGTTTTCGGTTTTTGCCCAAATGATGAAAGATGAAGAATGAGAGGTGGAAAATGTTCAATGTGGTTTTCAATGTTGTTGGCGGTGATATTTCTTGTTTTTAATAAAATTAAATAAAAGTGATCTAGATAATATTTTAGACTGCCAAATAAGCGTGAATAAATTCACGAAAAAAATAAGCGTGAATATAGACACATCAAGAACTAAAAACCAACGGACCTCGGGACACTCAAGGTGTGAGTGATTCCAGTTTTCTAAGACTAACTTTGGGTGATGCATTTCCATGCAAGCATCGATGCCGACGTGGGAATCTGAGTGAACCTATAGTCGAGATATCGTACGTGAGCCTGGGTCTAGATGCGAGAACGTGCCGAACATCCTCTCCTGGCGGGGAGAAAAAGCACTAGTGGAAAAATAGGAAAAGAATTACACATTTAAAGTCAAGCGCTCAGATGCCTGACTTTATACTCAGAGGCGGTGGCAAACTTGTAATTAAGATGAAATTTTTTATTTGACACTCGTGTTTTTAAGTCAAGCGTAAAGATGCATGACTTTAAAAATGAAAACTTTTAACATTTAAAGACAGGCCAGTATATAGCGTGACTTCAAAAGTAATTAACAATTAAAAATAAAAAACCCTATCTGATTTCATTCTCTCGCGCATTCTCTCACTCTGACGTTCAGCCTCTCACTGTCGCATTCTCACATCCTTGCTTCCATCATTCTCGCACACCCTCACCACTGCTCTCACAAAACCCTCACCACCGTCACTCCCTAAGACCACCACCGTCTCTTTGGAACAATTCTAGACGACGCTGGTTCAACAGGGGTAACGATTTGAACCCTAACTTTTTGTAAGCTTTCGTTTTCGTTTTCAGGTAAGCTTTCATTTTCGTTCAACAGTGGTTACTTTTTGCAATGGCAGAACCCTAATCGAAGATTGCAATGGCAGAATCGACCACATTCAGGTAAGCTTTCATTTTCGTTTTCTTCATTCTAGCTTTCGTTTTCTTCATTCTAGCTTTCGTTTTCGTTTTCTTCTCAAGGGTTTTCATTTTCGTTCTAGATGCAACAAGAATCGAACACACCGCGAGCAAGAACCCTAAAACCCCAAATCGCGAGCTTTCCAAATCGTGACTTCTCCACTCCTCACTTCTCAAATTGCGACCTCAGTTGTAATACCCCCGATTTTCGCTATTTAAATTATTTGGCGTGAAATGATTTTTATTAATTTAAATGAGTTGCTTGAAAATAATGTGTTGAAAAAATAACTTGTTGGATTGTTTAAGTGTGATAATTGTGTGTAATTAGTGATTTATTTTGTTAATTAAAATAATTTGGGCTGAGTGGAGTCATTAGGAAAGAAATGTTAAGTGAGGGGCAATGTTGTCTTTTCGCCCTACCCCTTTAAATACCCATTCAGCTGAACATGAAGAGAAGCACTCTTCATTATCTCCAATTCTGAAAACAGCAACAAGTTTGAGAGAGAGAAGAGGGAGAGACTTCACAAGGGAGGAGGAAGAAAAGAGGGAGAGAGCACCATGGAAACCCTCATGCATGTTTCATCCAAGACCTGAACATCATTCCTTTTTCCTTCACCTTTCCATTCATGCTCATATGAAACACTAAATCATCACCTCCTTTGAGTTACCATTTTCGCACCCACCTCCATTCATGAAGAAATAAGTTCTGCAGGAAAACTGTTGATACCACCTTCAGTAATTACGTCGTATCTCCCTGAGCACGACTCCGATCATCGTGATTCTTGTCCATTTGGAAACTAGACACAAAGCTCTTCATTTTGGGCACAATAACCGCATGATTTCATTGAGAAATGAGAGAGATATCATACTCACAACTTTCGGATTAAGAATCAGCCACTGTTCCGAAGCAGTCCTCTTGTTTTGTTAATATCTCCCAAACCACTGGTTGCATGTAAGTGAATCTTTCTCCATCAGAGAGTAGAGAAAATTCCCTTCACCGTAGACCCTCGTTTTGCTAAGTTTGGTTGAGATTTGAGTGAGTTACGCTCATTGCAAATTGGCGTTTAGTTGCTGGAAACAGCAGGAGCAGATTCCGTTAGTTCGTGTTCGAGAAGTTTCGACGCTGGGTGGTCGTCATCTCCAAAAAGGTGAGTTCTATAACTCACTAGGGAAACCATAAACTTGTGCATGTATGTGTGTCCCGGTTTAGGTCTCGCGTTTTATAAAAATTCGAGTCGATAATGTTTGCGAAAATCTCGCGTGTGAGTTGTCAAGTCATGAGATCCTTGGAATTGAAATTGCTAAATTGCATGAGTGTGATTGTTGAATGAATATTATTGATTGTACTGAATGTACTGGTTTCCATGTCTGTATTGATGTGTTATCGAGTTTGAATGTGAATCGGAATGGACATGGGAACGATCGGAATAGAAAAGAAAACGCGAAAACAGTTTTTCTGAAATACTGAGAGTCACGCACGGATCGTGTGTATGGGCGCACGGGTCGTGCATGAGACTCTGAAGCTCATGGTGCCGTTTTTGAAAACGCGCACGGGTCGTGAGCCATAGCGCACGGACCGTGCGTATCCTTCTGATGCCAACTTTTAAAATATGTCCTAAGCTATTCCGAATGGTCCCAAGTCCCTTCTAATCCACTCTCCAAGTCTCCCCAAGGATGGGAGCACTGTAATTCTATGTGTTTGACTGTGATTGAATCCAAGTTATGTTAGTGCCATGTGATTGGTTATGTTTGGATTATGTTCAGGTGCAGTGAATGCTCATGTGATTGACCATTGGTTTCATGTTATGACTTTGTGATTTATGTATTGTGCTGGGCTGATTGGTTTAGTAAGATTGTTAAGCTAAGTTAGCAAACCTTAGTAATCCATGTGAGATCACTAAATTATAAGATTAAGGTAATAGTTAGACCACCTAATGTTAAGAATAAGATTAGGTCATGATGAAGCTCAGTGAATGAGTATGCTTTCAGGTTAGGCTCAGTGATTGAGCAGTTTTCATTGTTCATTGTTATTGTATATTGTATATGCATCATTGTTAGGCTCAGTGATTGAGCATAGTTCATTGTTAGGGTGACGACCCTATTTCAGATTAGTGTGTTGGGGGAGAGGAAGTCATGATCCTTATGAACCTAGGCTCCATCAGGGACCCACTAGTGATTAGTGGGGACGGGTTCACCGGAAGCTTATTATGCCAAGTGACCGGTGACACACTAAGAATCATTGTTAGGCTCAGTGATTGAGCATAGTTCATTGTTAGGCTCAGTGATTGAGCATAGTTCATTGTTAGGCTCAGTGATTGAGATTAGTTCAGCCACATAGTCAACTTTGAGGACTATGAGTTTTAGATAATGAATCAAGCATAATTGAATCGAGAGGATTAGTAAGGGGTCGCGATAGAACTCACTGAGACAAGTTGTCTCACCCAATCCATTGTTGTTGTTTTCAGTTAAGCAGGGAAAGTTGAAGACCGTGAGGCATGGCTATGAAGATGCTTGAGGAGCAGCCGCTATCTTTATTTCTTTATGTCTTATATTTCAGTTTCCCTTGTATCTCTGTATTTTGTATTCAGTATCTTAAGACTACTCGATTGTACGACTTATGTATTTCAAGTTGTGAATCGCTTCCGCAGACTTTCAGTTTTGAGTATTGAACACTAGTTGAGGGTGTAAGGACCGACTTTATTTATAGACAGTTCAGTTATTTTAAGCACGTTTGATGAGTGATCCATCGAAGTTTAGTATGTGTTCAATATGTTAAAAGGAAAGTCACTCTGATGTATGCCAGTAGTGCGCTTCGGTAATTTCTACAAGATAGAAATTAACGGGGTGTTACATCAGTCATGCTCAGATAGATATTTGAAGCATTTCTACATCATATCACAATTTGTGATTAATCAACGCATGCTCAAATGTACTCCATATCACAGTTTTCCTCTCTCTCTCTCTCTCTCTCTCTCTCTCTCTCTTGCAGTTTTCTGTGTCACTTTTCCTATAGAGTGGTTTTATGTGTCACTTTTCCTATAGATCTTTCAGCTTAAGCTATAAATCAAATTTCTGACATTAACTATCCGTTATAATTATCAGGTCAAAGAAGAGTTTGAGAATAAAGGTTGTCAAATAATAGCTAACTGTGAGGTGCATTTGGTTACAACATCTGAAAAAGGTGAATAAGTAATCCAATCCATCCCTTGTTACTTTTTAATTCCTTCCTCTTTAGAAAGGGGGAGTAAAACCAATCTGATTGATCATCCCGGACACTTCTTTGTTTTCAAATTATATAATTGTAAATTGACTAAGTAATGTTGTTCTAGTAACAACACTTGAAACATGATTGCAGGATGTGTTGTTCACAGTAAAGATGGTTCTCAAGAAATGTGTGATGGATGCATACTGGCAGCACATGCACCTGATACTTTGAGATTATTAGGAGACGAGGCAACATATGATGACCGAAGAATTCTTGGTGCTTTTCAATATGCATACAGGTAAAGTCCATACAAATGTGTCTTTTTGTTGTCTACCCTCCACTCATGGAATCAGACAACACAGATTATAGTGGTGATTTAATTATATTTACATTTGAACTTCTAAAGTAATGAAATGTTTGGAACATGTTAGCACACCAAAGGATAATAACATTTTTATAGCCCTTAACTCACCGGTGGGTCAAAGAGAAACTACTAACATGATTATACCCGGTTGAGAAGTATTTTATGATTAATTATGTAGCTACTTAGTTGATATTAAATGTTGTGATCGTGTTCACAAACACAATCCATTCCATAAAGTCTGCTTTATAATTTACTTCACTATTGAAATCATTGATTTGCATTCTGTTTTATAAATGTGAAGATATATCTAAATTATGTCAAACATAATTGTGTTTTAAAATGTGATGTTGCTCAACAAGACAACAATTATTAGCTTTGTAGTGTTGAGGTAATAAATCATTTTGATTAATTAGAGCTATATTACTAGCAATGGAGGTTAAAAACACAGCACAATTAAGCTGATATAATGGCTACTCCAATATAGCCCTAGTAGTGAATAATTGATTCATTTGCATTAAGATTCATGAATTAGATATGGCTTTTTACGTCAGTTTCTTTATATGTCATAGGGTTATGCACTTGCATCTCAGCTTGGTCATTCAATTGTAGATCCAATGCAGAGCTTGTTTACATTCAAAGTTGAAGACTTGCGTTTGAGGGAGTTGTCTGGGGTTAAGTATCAATCTTTGAAGCTCTTGCATTCAAATATTATAAAACTTTCAATTTCTAGGCCTTTTCTGTACCTTTTTTTTCTCACATTTTTGGACATAGCAATTTTTATGTAAAGCTTTTCAGTAGTAACAACATTATAGGTGTCCCCCTTCTGGATTGTGCAGCTACATAGTTTTTCAATGTATGGCGAACAAATACTTTGATATTTTGTAGTTTCATGATGGATGCTATATAAGTTGTAGTTTCAAGATGACTAACTTGTTATGATTTTTGTAGTTTCATATGTTTAATCCATTATGCATTTTGACATGTTATTCTTGCTTTTAACGTTATTTAAGTAATCAGTGCCAAGAAAAAGTATTGGGTTTCATAGATATAATGTAGAAAGAGTATTTTGTAGAAAATATGCATTGTAGTTCATAGATATAATCAGGGGAAGCACCAAATAATTTTTTTTAAAAAGAAAATGAAACTTTTAAAGTCGTGCTGAACTAAAGTTTGACTTCAAAAGATACTTTTAAAGTCGTGCTGAATTAATAATCTGACTTCAAAAGAGACTTTTAAAGTCGGGCGTTTATTGTCCGACTTAAAAAGATACTTTTAAAGTCGAGCTTTCGCCTGACTTTAAATCTCCTAACATACGAAGTCGCCTTAATAGAAGTCAAGCTGGCGCCTGACTTTAAATGTCCAATTTGCCTGACTTTAAATCCCTTTTCTGCACTAGTGAGGGCAACATGCTCCATATAAGTCCTGAGTGGTACTGGGCATGAATTCCATTGTGTTGGAAATTTGGTAATTATTTGATGACATGTATCTGGCGGGATCATGAGCATCCTATTTGCTCATTGCGTTGGGTACGAGGCGATATTCCGGAATCATGTGCACTGGCATATAAACTAACCAATAGGTAATCAGTGTTGCATTTCTAATGATGTCGTTGATTGATATATTATATCGTTATTATGATTTTCTATGCTATGATCTGTGTTATGATATGCATTTTTATATCTTTATATGTACATGCTTGTGGTACATTGTATATATTTTCGAGAAGATGACCCTTGTCTGTGGTTATCCAATCCAATCGATGTGACCCAGTTCTTACAGATGACGTCGGAAGGAATACCCCCGATGACTTTATCGTCCCTAATGATGCTTGACTTCCTAACTATGGTAACTTTTGTTGACCGGATGGCAGACCATGCCAGAGTCTCGGGTAGCTTTTAGATTTGTGTCCAAGTTTGCGGAAATGGACGTAGAATTGGAGAAAAAAAGTTAGGGCTGACGTTCTAGTGTCAGGCGTCCTAGTTTTATATAGACCAGCTTGGGGATTGTGCACCTTCATTGTGTCTTCTTTTGTTTATCTGGAGAAGCCCTCTGCGTAGGTGTTTTCCGGAGGTATGCTATGAATATGAGTTAGTTAGTAGCTATACTTCTCATATCCATAGTGTACTTTTAATGTTTTGCTAGTACTTTATGTGTTTTACTTTTATGTGAAAACCTTTCAGTTTTTCTTGAAGTGTTCATTTGAGGTTCACCATCATTTTAAGGGTGTGCATCATGCTTCAAATACTGCAATACTCTGATGATGCTGGTAAAATGTTTTGAAAAAAAAATCACTTGGGTTTTCACAAATCATCAGGATACATTTTCTAAAGTCATTCATGTTTATAGAGTTAGGGTGGTAGCTCTCCGAAAATCAGCGTGTTACAGAGACCACTCACCAACAGGAGAAATTCTTGGTATGCCGAAAGAGAAATGCTAGCAACCTTCTCTTTTACACACTCTCTCCAATACTCATCCAAAGTGGTAGGATCCACTTAAATTTTAATCAATCATAAAATGAGTGTTAAAAAGAGTGTGTAAAAGAAAGTGTTGTTAGAATTTCTCATACGAAAAGCTAATATCTCCCTCAAAATATATGATGTGATTGGTCAGATGACCATATTTTATGCAAGAGAAGACTTTGATGTTTTCTGTTTCTATATAAATTAAGCAAACACGTACGTAGGATTTTGTAATGAACCCCAACGGTAACAATTGTAGAAAGGAGGGTGATTCAGCAAATGGAGGGCAGAATGGTACTTTTGCAGCTGAAAATGGAATCCAAGGAAAATCTAGTGAAGAAGGACGTGGCAAGAGAGAGAAGATACGCAACTCACGTTTCAGAGATTTCATTACGAATTGAAGATACAAATAGCTAAAGGAAGGGAAATATTGGGTATGCTTGTACTGGGTTAATCTTTTCTCTCTCTCTCTCTCCCTATCTCCTCTCTGTACTGGCATCTTGTACTTCTTCCTCTTGCAATTTGCAGAGTCGATTTACAGAACTTGTTATTGGAAACAAATCGAGTACACTTCTGTGATTTCACTTGAAATTCTCTGTTGAATTTACTGTTGCATTTAGATCTATCTCACTGTTGCATTTAGACCCACTTCACTGGTGCTTTCATCAAGTTCGCGATGGCTGAAAACACGCGAATGAAAGAACTCAGCTCCGAGGTGAAGAAGAACGCCGACGAGATCGCGAGACTGGCGAAGCAGATGAATGAGAGAATGGATCGTATGGAAGCAGCAAATAGTTCGAAGTTGGACGATCTTCGCGTCGATCAACAAACCACAGACACAACACTGCTGCAAATTAGCGACTCCATCAAAATGTTGCTGAAGCAAGTTCCGATTCCGATCCCTCAGAGCTCATCGGCCGCCGGGAAAGCTCCGTTTCAGGTACGAAATGTTAAGCTGGATTTTCCTAGATTCGATGGCAAAAATGTGTTAGAATGGATTTTTCGAGCTGAGCAGTTTTTCGATTATTACGGGACACCTGATATAGATCGTCTCACCATTAGCGCAGTACATCTAGATCAAGATGTAGTTCCCTGGTACCAAATGCTGCAGAAAAATAGTCATGTAAAATCATGGGCAGAGTTTACAAAGGCCCTGGAACTTGATTATGGTCCATCCATATATGAATGTCCAAGAGCGACATTGTTTAAGCTTGCACAAACAGGAACAGTTACTGAGTATTATCTGCAATTCACAGCATTAGCTAACAGAGTCTATGGACTGAGCATGGATGCTATGCTTGATTGTTTTATTAGTGGCCTTAACCCAGAGATCCAGCGTGATGTATTGATTCATGGACCCAGTGATATTGTTAAAGCGGTATCCCTAGCCAAAGTTTATGAAGAAAAATATAACCTGAAAGCGGTATCCAGAGCTAGCATTGATCATCCATTCTTACAGGGAAGTGTTCCAAACTCCAGTGGGTCTTCCTCCTCAAAGGGAACAGGATCATGCTATCCCTCTCAAAGATGGGACTGCACCAGTTAAGGTAAGGCCATATAGATACCCTCATAGTCAGAAAAATCAAATTGAAACGATGGTTGATGATATGTTGAAACAAGGTATAATACAACCTAGTAATAGTCCTTTCTCATCTCCTATACTGCTAGTTAAAAAGAAAGATGGAAGTTGGAGATTTTGTATTGATTATAGAGCTTTAAATGCTCTAACAATTAAGGATAGTTTCCCTATGCCCACTGTGGATGAATTACTAGATGAATTATATGGTGCAAAATTTTTCTCAAAATTGGACTTGAGGTCAGGGTATCACCAGATCTTAGTAAAACCTGCGGATAGACACAAAACAGCTTTCAGAACACACCATGGCCATTACGAGTGGTTAGTCATGCCCTTTGGGCTAACCAATGCTCCAGCTACCTTTCAATGTTTAATGAATCAGATTTTTCAACATGTCCTCAGAAAATATGTATTAGTTTTCGTTGATGACATACTAGTATATAGTACTAGTTGGCAAGCTCATCTGAAACATCTGGAAGAAGTATTGAAAGTAATCAGGGAACACAAATTGTTTGTGAAACTATCCAAATGCTCTTTTGGTCTGCTAGAAATAGAGTATCTTGGTCATGTAGTTTCAGGTACAGGGGTGTCCATGGAAGAATCCAAAGTACAGGCAGTAAAAAATTGGCCAAGGCCCACAAATGTCAAACAATTGAGAGGCTTCCTAGGTCTTACAGGGTATTACAGAAGATTTATCAAGTCATATGCTAAATTAGCATCTCCTTTGACTGATTTACTTCGTAAAGAAGCATTCCTATGGCAAGATGAAGCAGAGACAGCATTCATTAAACTTAAGGAAGCAATGACAGTGGCACCAGTCTTAGCATTGCCAGACTTCAACAAACATTTTGTTCTAGAGACTGATGCTTCAGGGACAGGCATTGGTGCTGTGCTGCACCAAGAAGGGCATCCTATAGCTTTTTTCTCTAAGAAGCTAGTTCCAAGGATGCAGAAGAAGTCTGCTTATTTCAGAGAAATGTTAGCTATTGCTGAAGCAATTGCTAAATTTAGACACTACCTGTTGGGGCATAGATTTATTATCAGAACTGACCAGAAGAGCCTGAGAAATTTACTTGACCAAAATTTACAAACACCAGAGCAACTAGAGTGGTTGCACAGGTTCCTTGGGTATGATTTTGTAATTGAGTACAAGCCTGGTAAAGACAATGTAGCTGCTGATTCTTTATCCAGGGTACTTATGATGGCTTGGTCAGAATCTAAGAATGAATTTGTGCAGAAGCTGGAAGCTGCAACAAACTCTGATGATGAGTTACAGAATCTGGTACAACAGTGCAATAAGAACACAGATATCAATCCAAATTATACTGCAAAGGGAGGGTTGCTGTTCTGGAAAGGAAGAGTAGTAGTTCCCAAACAACCTGAGTTGATAAATGAAATATTGCAGGAATATCACAGTTCCAGTTTTATTGGCCAAATATGAAGAAGGACATTCAACAGTTTGTCAGTAACTGTACAGTTTGTCAGCAAGCTAAATCATCAAATACGCTGCCTGCAGATCTCTTACAACCACTACCAATTCCGTCACAAGTGTGGGAGGACATAGCTATGGATTTCATCACTGGACTTCCCAATTCTTTTGGCTATACTGTTATTATGGTAGTGGTGGACAGGTTATCTAAATTTGCCCATTTCATGGCTCTCAAGACCGATTACACTAGCAGATCAGTAGCTGAATCTTTTATGAATCAGGTTGTTAAGCTTCATGGCATGCCAAGATCAATAATCTCTGACAGGGACAAAGTGTTCACAAGCAGTTTCTGGAAGCATCTCTTTCAATTACAAGGCACTACCCTTGCTATGAGCTCGGCATACCATCCTCAAACTGATGGCCAATCAGAGGTGGTTAACAAGTGTGTGGAAATGTTTTTAAGGTGTTTTACCTTCAACAATCCGAAGTCTTGGTACAAAGTTTTGGCATGGTCTGAATACTGGTACAATACATCTCATCACACTAGCATTGGCATGACACCATTCAAAGCTCTATATGGGAGAGACCCCCCTGTGTTGGTAAAGTATACTCCAGAAGTTTCTGATCCTCCTGCTGTGCAAGAATTACTGGTGAACAGAAATGATATATTACAACAGCTGAAGCTTAATTTGGAAAGAGCCCAACAATATATGAAAGGACAGGCAGATAAAAAGAGGATTGATGTGAATCTAGAGGTTGGTGAATTGGTGCTAGTCAACCTACAGCCCTATAGACAACAGTCAGCAGCTCTAAGGAAGAATCAGAAATTGGGAATGAGATATTTTGGTCCTTTCCCTATACTGGCCAAAATAGGGAATGTAGCTTATAAGCTACAACTACCTGAAGCTGCCAAAATCCACTCAGTCTTTCATGTGTCACAATTGAAAAGATTCAAAGGAAATGGACATGATCAGTACATCCCAATGCCACTAACTACTTCTGATGTTGGTCCTGTGTTACAACCAAAAGTTGTCTTAGACACCAGGACAGTGTTGATCAATGCTAAACCAGTGGAACAAGTGCTGATACAGTGGGAAAACACTGATGAAAGTGATGCAACTTGGGAGAATGCTGCTGAGATGAGTGAAAATTTTACTGAACTCAACCTTGGGGACAAGGTTGTGCTTAAAGGGGATGGTAATGTAATGAACCCCAACGGTAACAATTGTAGAAAGGAGGGTGATTCAGCAAATGGAGGGCAGAATGGTACTTTTGCAGCTGAAAATGGAATCCAAGGAAAATCTAGTGAAGAAGGACGTGGCAAGAGAGAGAAGATACGCAACTCACGTTTCAGAGATTTCATTACGAATTGAAGATACAAATAGCTAAGGGAAGGGAAATATTGGGTATGCTTGTACTGGGTTAATCTTTTCTCTCTCTCTCTCCCTATCTCCTCTCTGTACTGGCATCTTGTACTTCTTCCTCTTGCAATTTGCAGAGTTGATTTACAGAACTTGTTATTGGAAACAAATCGAGTACACTTCTGTGATTTCACTTGAAATTCTCTGTTGAATTTACTGTTGCATTTAGATCTATCTCACTGTTGCATTTAGACCCACTTCAGATTTCGGGAGATTTAAGGCAAACTTTCGTCGGAATATTTAGCATTTCTCTACCTATAGATAGATAGGCATAAGTGGATCATAGTAAGCATATCAATTGAGAAATTGATTTGGAGCAATTCCAAAATCCTTAAGGTCTTCTCTCATTTAAATACTAGTTTCAACTATTTCAACTATTTGAACTATATTTCAACACTAATCTTCAATTTAATTTACTTCTAATACTAACAAATACTTAAGTATATATTATTCTCTTCTTTCACCAATTCAAGAATTCTTATGCCTTCCTACAATTGTTTCTACTTTTCTGCTGCAACTCTAGAAAAAATTTTAAAAAAAGGGATATATGTAAAATCAGCCAAATTAGGCTCTATAGGATAAAAATAAGCTATAAAATAATTTATAGTTTCAGAATTGGAAATTTAGTTTTTTTTTATAAGCTAATGTTAGTGTGGGGTGAAAGAATGTTAGTTTCCAGGGTTGTTTGAACCCTGAACCTCCTTCATGCAACTCTTTCATATCCCTTAACTCGCCAACTGAGCTACGTTACTGGGATAGTTGAAAATTTAGTTGATAGCTTATAGATGATAGTTGAAAAGCTAGTCGGCGATAGTCAAATTATTTGATAAAATTAGTTGTGCAACTAACTCAAAAATATAAAATGATATAAAATTATATGTCTTACTGTATTTTAAATAAAAAGAAAGAAAGATAAAATAATGAACAAAATAATAAGGATAAAAATATTAAAAGCAGTAGACTATAAACTCAAATTTTAATTTGAATTGCATCTTAAAAGAGGCTATAAGCCGGTAAGATAAGTTTGTATATCAAATACTATCTTTATGTCAAACAAGCCAAGGGATTGGGATGTTGGCCTCGGCCCCCCTTGGGCTAGGCTAAGTGGGTTGGTGAGCTGGGACTCTACCCCATTGTAGATATGGCAGGTAGGTCTCTGCTAGTTCTAACTTCTAACCCACTTTGTTGTCCCTCGCATCTCGTTTTTACAACTTGTCATATAACAATTCCATCCTTTAGACTTTGTTTTTGAGGGTCAATAATAATTCCATCCTATATTTATATATAAAAAACCTGATCGTATACTGTTAAAATTAAACCAAATCAATAAATGAATATAGTAGCATCAGTTTCATATACTAACAAGAAAAACAGTTGTGTCGTCTCAATTTTTGTTCTACAAGTTTAAACCAATACATATTGGCACAAAACCATGGCCACAAAAGCTATATATAGAAAACTAACCACTTATTGAAGTCATGAGCAGACTAATTATTGTGAGAAGAATCACCAGTGCAGCTAATCTAATAGGATGTTCCTTGGAACTCTTTAGCTGAGCTGCAATGTCTTAAAGCAAAAAGTGACCACCTAATAGTAGCCGTTGCTAAGGCTCAACATTGTTTGCAGTAGAACATTCTTGCCTCTTGGTGCTGACATTTAATTCAGCTGAAGTTTGTATTGCCTTCAATCTCTGAGCAGTGGCACTGGCAGTGGCACTTGCAGACCTTTGAATTGAATTAAAAGACGAAGCAGACCCTTGATTTTTAGAGAGAAGCATGTTACTCCATCTTGTTCTCAAAGCTTCGTTGTCAACACCGAGAGGGAATCTCCCAATGCCTGGGCCAAGGGCATTAATGGTTTTAGGACATGTTGTAGGAATAGGAAGCACTGTGTTAATGACAGGTAGTGATATTTTTAGGGTGTTCTTTTCTTCATTCCATTTTGTTGCTAATTCTTGGGGAGTTCTTTTCTTTAAAATATACATTCTGGGATCTGCCAATATGGAACTCCAGTTATGTTGACCATATCTTCTAACACCAATCCACAAGGCATCTAGTTCCAGCTCAGACCAATTATACATTTTTGTTGTATATTTTAGAAACCCTAAAGGGCTCCTTGAAATTATTGGGATAATCGTTTCACCCCTATCTGTAGTACCTGAAGTTGCACCATTCTGAAAATAATCATGAGTTAGTTTCCTCTAGTTCAGGAGAAATATGAGGAATGTTGAAAAAAGATGGAAAGCAGTCGGGATATGGTGTATTCAGTGGCGGACCTTGGACCCCGGGGTTAGGGGTGTCAAATATTTTAAGACCAGTCTCAAATGGGTGCAAAACTTGGTCTACTAGTACAATCTAAAATTTTCAGGGGGTTCAAAATTAAAATTTCAACGGATTTGGGCTATTTATATAGGGTGGTAAGTGCAATTTTTTTTTCAGGGGGTTCAACTGAACCCTCTCACTACAAGCCAGGTCCGCCACCGGGTGTAGTCACTGCTGTTAGTGAATACTAGCCATTGGATACAGATCTGATGGCTATGATTTAACTTCAAAAAACCAGTTGTTTGTATAGACCATCTGATCATAATTCTACGGTTGAGATTGCCACTGCTGCTAAAGTTAATGGCAAAAAATTTATTTCCCAGAAATTAGAGAGGGAAAAAATAAACTTTCTATAGTAATTGATACCATAAAAAATGAGGAGAGATGAGAAGTAGAATGATAGTAATAGTACCTTTAACTGTGATGAACATATAGGTGTTGTCTGATTCTGGCCAATCATATTTATGCTAGATGAAGGTGGAGTATTATCTGCACCTACAAAAGAAGGAAAGTTTTTCAGTTATTAATTACAAAAGATTTTTGAGGACCTTATTTCACTTGTGTTATGCATGTATTGATTTATTGTCATGGTTCCAAGATTTTAAAGAATTCAATTCAACAAGTTCATCAAACTGAAATATCATGAGATCATAGTTTTGTTTTGGTGCACCTTGTTTTGGACCACATGAAAGGGGTTCCTTCCCGTCTTTCTTCAAAGCCACTTCATTTTTTTGGCTTTCACAAAGTTCAGCAATTGATTTGCCACTTGCCTTCTCTTGGTTGGAAGTCTCAACCATTATGCAAACTTCACTATATCTCCTCATGCAATATCAAATAGTTCATAAGTGTCAAGTTTCTATAGGCTAAGTAAATTAAATTTGTCAAATCATAAACAAGTTCTACAATGATTAAGAATAAGTTACGAGGCTCAAAAATCTCTAATAGTGAGTGAGGTCTAAAGTGAAATTCAGCTGAAGCCTATTGTATAAAGTGAAGCAATATTTTATCATAATATAAAAAATTAAACCTAAGTATTTAAGGGTAGCTGTAAAATAAAAAACAAGTAAACAAAGAAAAACACAGATCATGAAGAGAAAGCAAAGTACTACCTAAGCAGTAAAAGCTTGTTAATTTCGTTATGGTTGCTGGTATGCTGTTTGGTTGTGCCAAGGGCGCTTGAATCAGAAACTGTTGTAGCAGCCATTTTGGTTGATGCATTGGGCTGCAAAGTTAATGCAAAGCATATATTAAAATCATAAAGTGGCATATTCAGCAATAAACAATAGCTTTTGAAAATATAAGGAAGCACTTTTAAATGAGAATGACAATAGCTACATAAATGGTGGACATGAAATACAAATTAAGGAAAGAAATTCAAAGAAATTTCCCTTATTTAATTGTCATTCCACCTATCAAGCTTTAAACTGCATAATATTTAATTTATAAGTATGAGTGTATGACAAAATATTTATAAGTATGACAAACTACTATATATGAATGGTGTGTCTACCATTTGAATTGCATATATATAGCTAAGATGTATTTATAGGCTTGGTGTTTAGGAGTTGGTCCCTCTGAGGATTTTTCTTTTGGGGGGTGTTTGGGTGATTGGTCCCTAGTTGGATGGGTTTTAAAAGAGGACCCCTTAGAGTTTTGCCTTGCTTGTACATTTTGTGCCTTTGTTGGTGTCATGAGTTTGAGTTCCTATAATATAGGTGATACGATACCTTTTCTATGTCATAATAGAAACTTATAAGGAAATAATTGAGTTCTTATGGAATGAATTAATCAAGTTGATGCAATGGATAGGGTGAGCCCGATGTTTGAAAATATATAGCTCAAAACTCCACCGATGACTAACGCATATCCCTTGTAAGTAGAAGCATATATGGTCAAGCATTTTCAGATGACTAAGACAAAGACTAAACCCACATCTGTTTGAGAAAAAAAAACTAAGAAAAATGAATATTTTTAGTCTTGAGGCACTCATATTCGTCTTTGTTTTTTTTATTGCCAAACCAACATCGATTAGGTCATCGTCTTAGTCGTATGGACGTGGAGAACCATGAGGTTCTACTTATGGAAAGAAACATTGGTTGTTAAAATTCAAGCTATTTTAAAGTATTGGTCACGTAGACCACACGATTAACTATCACATTAAAGAAGCCACTTTATAAGTTGAACATAATCAAGCAACTTTGGGAAACAAAACATGCATGTATGATGATAATAAAGAAGAAATAATTCTTGCTAAGAAGTTTTGAATTTATCTCTAGACTTAAATTAAACTTCTGAAAGAGTTGTCATATGGGAATTCATGTTTCTGCCCGGCCCATTCTTCGAAATGGCAGTGGGCTTCCTTCATTGTCGAATTGGTTCCCAAACCTTTACGTACCTTGGCTAACCAGTGGGTACGAGTTTGAGGCGTTTAGCCACTTGACAGTCGCTGATTGATACCTTGAGGAGGTGCTGAATTGGTGGGGAAATAGGCATGCAGCTTTCGGGGTGTATCGTTTTTGTTAAATCGGTTCTGAATGGTGTGACATCCATGGATGACGAGGGCGGGGGAGTGATCCCCGGTGACCACAGGTTGGCACGACAAAGAGCGGCTCTTGACAACTTAAAGAGAAAGGGCTCGTGAATGAACTAAATGCGCACCAGAATGAGAGAGATCCCGAGGTTTGTGCAGGCATGAGACTGTACAGTTGAAGGATTAAAAGAATTGATTTGGACTACTTATACCAACAAATGCATTATCTTTTCGGGAGCCCTGAACATAAAAACGTCATAGTTAAGCGTGCTTTACTTGGAGTAGTAGTGAGATGGGTGACCTTCTGGGAAGTTTCTCGGAAAGCGTGTGAGCGAGGACAAAATATGCTAAAAAAGACTCGTGTTGGTTTGTGTGTGTAGTCGACAATTCTAAAAAAAGCAGTCAGGGATATTAAAAATAGTATCAGAGCAGACCTCTCCCAGTATGGTGTGATTCGCGGACGAACCAAGCAGAAGTTGGTGGGCATGTAACAACCATATGAGGGCGGGGAGTGATCGCCGGTGACAAAAAGTTGGCTCGACAAAGAGTGGCTCCTGACAGCTTATAGAGAAGGGGTGCGTGAGTGAATTGAATACGCACCGGAGTGAGGGGGCCCTAAGGTTGTGCAGGTATGGGACTGTACAATTGAAGGAAGACTTGAATTCATTTGGACTACCTATACAAACAAATGCATTATCTTTTCGGGAGCCCTAAACATAAGAATTTCATAGTTAAGCGTGTTTGACTTGGAGTAGTAGTGAGATGGATGACCTTCTGGGAAATTTCCCGAAAAGCGTGTGAGTGAGGACAAAATATACTGAAAAAGACTAGTGTTAATTTGTGGGGACAGTAGACAATTCTAAACAAAGTTGTTTGGGATGTTACAAATGGTATCTCAACCTTCTCTCTCTCGTTCCTAAAGATACGAGTGAAAGTGTGGAAGACGGTGGTGAGGATCCAAAAGTTTTTGTGGGTGGGCTTAGATCGGGGAAGAAAATCACGTGGTTGAAGGGGCTGCAAGTCTATAAGCAGAAAAAGGATCGGGGGCTAGGTGTGAAGGACCTTCGCTTGTTTAATGCTAGCCTCCTTGGTGAATGGAGGTGGGCCGGAGGCTCCTGTTGGGAGATAATTCACTCTCTATTTCAATCCTTAAAGAAAAGTATGGTGGTGTAATACTAGGGAGTCTTGAGTTGAATGCAGTAAGTCCACCATACTACCCATCTCTATGGTGGAAGGATATTTGCAGGATGGAGGTTTGTCTAGAATCAAGCCTGAATTGGTTCTCGGATGGTGTGGTTAAAAAGGTTGGGTTTCAGAGGCAGGAAAACATGGCATTTACTTTGTTACGTCGGCATACGACCTCCAACTCCAGAATTCCATTGTTTGTGCTTCTAGGGTTCCCTTGGAATCTTTTGTTTTAGAAAAGCAGTAAAAGAGTCTGGCGCCACCTAAGGTAGTGGCTTTTTCTTGGTGCGTCCTTCTAAATAGGCTACCAACTGGGTCTAACCTATTTCAGAGACATGTAATCTTGGCAAGGGAGATACAGGGTATGTTCTATTTGGCAAACGATCGAAGGCGCATCTGTTTCTTTGGTGCGAGCTTTCAGGTAAGCTATGGAAGTCCATATGATTTTCGTTTTTTCCAGTTCTTTGTCCTATTTTCCTCTTATTGGAGTGACATATATATTGTACACCATACATGTTTTTGGGTTCCTGAATATACATATATATATTTTCTGTTAAAAAAAATCGAGCAATCTAACTCTAACCTTTTCTACAGCATACTCTTGATTGTCTTTGTCTGCATGGTCACCAAATTTTCCATTACAAGCTAATTCTGAGTTCCAGGATTCAGAAGTGGCTATTTTCCTTTTGCGTTCATAGACCATATTCAAAACTCTGTCAGATCCAGAAGAGATTCTTGTTCATATATAGTTTTCTGCATAGAACCACAAAGAAAATTAGAGTGAAATGATGTTATCAGATAGTAAATGTAAGAGTAATCTTACACCAGGATATTATCACCAATCAGACCTCTGAAAAAAAATAAAAAGTACAAGCACTATTAGTTATATCATAGTCCTTTGACGAGCACATTTATAAATTGAAGTAGTAACAAAAGTATTTATAAAATTGAATCTCAATTTATTTGAGAAAATATGACAAATAAAAACTTAAAATTGTTATCAAAGATTCACTTGTGGAAGCAGCAGTAAATCCCCACCCCAGATTCATTAATATGAAATTGAAATGCAACATAAAGGTCAATTAATGTAAACCTAGGCAAATATACAGTGGAGTAGGGGTATGCAAGTGCACCTTTGAAATAAGATAAACAAGTAAAATATTTTTTTTCAAGAAATTAAAAGTAAATTAAAACTTATATCTTTATATTTTATTTCGTCTATTATTATTTATCTATCCATTGACCCCAATTTTTAAATTTTGTTTACATTTAACTTCAGCAATATACCTTGTCACAATTTTGCCCCACCCCAAGGGGGAGGGAATAATTGGTTTTATAATACACATGGAGATAGAAGCTACATTTTCAAAGGCGAAACTAATCTTCTTAGTGAAATAAAAAATATATAACAGGTTGAAAAAACTCAGATAAAAAGGCAAAAACTAATCTTCAAAGTGAAATCAAAAATTGTTCCTAGAAAAAATAAAAGTAAGTAAAAAATTGGACCCAGAAAAAATTAAAACATGGTCATGCTGACGGATCCACCAATATACCTTGAAAAATCACTATATATTAGTCTAAACCAAGGTGGTCATACTTGAGAACTAATAGAAAACAAAAATAATAATCATGATCAGGTATGTGTTAACTAAAAGAGAAAGAGTAAATCCCAACATGAAAACCAAAACAACTGACCTGAAAAAAAAATCCAAACCAGCTGCAACTACAAGAGAGTATCAAAGAGAGTATCAAAGAGGCTGATAATGAGGTATATATAATGAGGTAACTGAGAAAGATATTTTATATATAATATTTATTTATTTATTTATATAAATAAGAAAAGATTATTTATGTATATATATATATATATTCTAAAAAACCGGCAGATATTAATGAAATTGGCGGAGTGCAATGACATTGTATTTTTATTCTTGTTTTCGGCATTTTCTAGTTGAGCTAAGCCTTATGGATTGGATTTCTTTCCTCTTTAATGGAAAGTATTAACTTATATAACTTAAATAATTTTGTCTAGTTATAATTTTATTAATTATTTATAATAAAACAAATATAATTCAAATATACTAAAAATAAAATATAGTCATCGAATATAAAATGTTTCAAAAAAACATAAAATATTATGATATTTAAAAGAATTGCTTAACTCCAACACTAAATGTTATTTAGTATTTAAAAAGTATTTGGAAAACAAATACTAGGTACTATTAAATATGAATTTCTTTCTGGTTCAAAATAGAATAAACAAATTCCTACACCACACAGACTAAGGAACGACATTGAAATCAACTATTCTCATATAATAAGGTTAAAAGTTTTATTTCTTTCCAAAAATACTTTTTTTTATTAAATGGTGGTTTATACTTATAATTAATTACATTGCTTTTAATTACACCACCCAACTGGAATTGATGATCATTTATATATAAAAGTAGAATACAGAGTCTCATTGCACACTTTAATTATTTATACTTTGTTTCCCATTGGAAATTAAATTGCATGTATTCCACTTTCTACTTTCCAAACATGTTTTTATTGCGGCTCTACTTCCAAATTGCATCTCATTTAATTCCTCCCATTAACATTTATTGAAAAATTAAAAAGACACAACTGTAATAATTATAGAATGACTCCACACAATTTCCAATACAAACTTTAGTTGTAGTCCTTTCATTTCCCCTTGCAATATTTAATAACAATCATCGTTATCAATGACTATATTTACTAATATTTATATCATCTTTTAAAATTTGGTCAATAAAATTTCAGTATTAAACCGCGGGGAATTTCAAAAGGCGCGTATTATTAATATTGATTAATTCAAGAACTTAGAGCATTGAACCAGTGGCAAATTGTAACACCCTAATATTTCTATCAAGTAGAAATGCTAAGATGCACAAAATGGCATACATCAGAGTAATATTTCCTGTTTAGATATTGAACACAACTAAAAATTTTCGATGATTAACATCAAACAGTCGTAACATTCCATAACTTAATTGAAAAACCATATCGGTTCCATGTCATTGAATATCCTCATGACCTGGTGTTCAATACCATCACAAGAAAAGCGGAAACGATTACATAACTTAAAACAAATTCAAGTCTTCAAATCGAAGTACAATCACACTAAGGGAAAAACAACATGAACATAAGTCTAAAACTTCATGCTCTCCTTATGGTCTCATCAACCATGCTTTCTTGCCTTGTTCTTTTCCTGAGTATCTGTAAAACAACAACATATAAAGGGTGAGATAAACATTATCTCAGTGAGTCCTACCGTAACCCCTCACAATGACTCTCGGTCCATTTATTCCTTTTCATTTAATCGTAGTCCATATAGGTCCTACGTGCATATAGCTTTTCCTGCCATGCCATAGTACATCTTCGGCAAAATCTCTGCCTTTTCCGTCGAACCTCTCCACTAGTTTACACTAGCTTCAAACCTTCTGAGGCCTAGGTTCTGGGGCTCATGACTTCCCCTCCCCTAGTATACTAATCAACTGGGTCGTCACCCATCCTTTGATATAATTTATATATCCTGACCTTGAAAGAACATTTCGTTCTTTGACCTTAAACAATTGATTGAACATTTAGTTCCATGACCTTAAACAATTGATTGAACATTTAATTCCATGATAGTAAACATAACCCATGTCCACTAGTGTGTACTAATTTTCGGTTTTTGAAACATTTATAGGTTTGAAGGTAATTTCCAAAACCATCTTGAACATGTCAAAAACAATGTTTTATAAGTGAAAAATCATCACAAATGGTTGGAAAGAAGATTGGAAGAGGTTTGGAATCGAAAGGAGCGGCGAAACGCGAATTTTCGAAAACTGGTGGCAAAAGGTCTTGCACGACCCGTTCCAAACCTTGCACGACCCGTGCTAGACTGAGATTCCACATTTCTCAGACAGAAAGACTAGCACGACATGTGCTAAAGGTGGCACGATCCTTGCTGCCTGTAGCAGATTCGCAATTCGTTCGTTTCGTTTCGCTTTTCCGATCGCTTCCAATTGAAACCCAATCAAATTTTCAACCAAACAATCAAACATTCACGTAATATTCCAGTCCAATCTCAGTTCATACAATCACATATAAAATTTAATAAAAACCGCCAAGTGCTATATTTTCAAAAACGGTTTTCGACTCAAAATCAATTTCGATATCAACCTTTATCCAAATTAGGTAACACGAACAAAATGTTCGAAATACTGAAAACCTAACGTGAGTAGAACTCACCGATCGTGATGAAAATCACGAAGCACCGAGACTACTCGTAGTTCAACCGATCTGTGACCTCACGAACACGATTCTAACGCGTCCACTCGCTTCCTAAACTGAACCCAAACAACTTCATCTCCCTTCCTACTGTCCAGCTCGAATCAACCACAATGTAGCTTGCTATTGAACTCTAGAACTGAACCTTGCACCTTACAATTCACCTACAAGCCTCTATAGACACATGCAAGACAACATTTCAGATTTTGGCCATGGTTGAGCTTTGAACTTCAAGAATGGTGAAATGAGTTAGGGAAAGGGTGAGCTACTGAATTTGGTATCCATAGATAGAGCAAGAAAAATGGAGAAGATTGATATATGGGATACTTACATGCAATGGAAAAATAGAGAGCTTCTCTTCCTTCTTTCTCCTCCCTCTCTCCTCTCCCTCTCTCTCTCTCTCTATGTTCTGAAATTTCTGGTTTTTTTGATGAAATGAGGCTTGGTCAGCTAAACAAGGTTTTAAGTGGGTGGAAAAAGACTAAAATGCCCTCCACTTAGCTTATCACCTTAGTTTACTTCTAATTAACCACTAACTCATAACTAACTTCTAATTAAATTGTGGTTGTGGTCTTATGGAGTAAAGGAGTATGTTTGGTGTTGTGTATTTTGTGTTAGGGTCCGAATGATATGGAAATGACCAAAACGCCCTTGGCTACCTAATCCTCACATAATTCTATTTCTACCCCAACCAATCACATAATTCATACAATCAACAATTAAATGCAGCTTTCACGTTTTTAACATGTCCATGACTTGATTTATTATTTCATTGAATAATAATTCGCTAGTTAATTTCATAAAACGAAATTAACTGAAATTCAGGGATGTTACATTCACCCCAACTTTTAAAATTTTGTCCTCAAAATTGAACAAAACATACCTCATGAAAATAGATACGAATATCTAGCCCGCATGTCGTCCTCCAATTCCCATGTAGCTTCCTCGATCGAAAATCCATCCCAAACTACTTTGACAATGGGAATCGTCCTCGTTCGAAGCGTCTTCTCGCCACGTTCCATGATGTAACTATGATGAGGTTGAAATGACAAATCCGGCCTAAGGTCAATCGTCTCGAAACTCAACGGTTGACTCGGATCTGAAATGTATTTCCTTAACTAAGACACATGGAATACATCATGCAGATTGGACAAAGCTGGAGGTAAAGCAATACGGTAAGCTACTAGCCCAATTTAGGCACTCCTTGCGCATTCAATTTAGGGAATAAAAGTCGAACCATTGAGTATTGATCTGTTGGGAAGGTTAAGAGGCGTTTAGGGTTAATGGAAAAGGGCATCATTGAGTTCCAATTGAGTGGAAGACTTGGGAATTGAGTTCAAATTTAATAGTTTAATCATGATTTTAGTGGCAATTGAAATGTGATATCATTGATTTGAAATTTAATGAATCATGTGGGGAATCGAATTTGAATTTATTACATTATTCTTGAATGTAGGGGGTGAGATTCGAATTTCGATGAGTCATTAGAAGATGAAGAGGCAACGAAGGTGGAGGGAAAATGGCAGAAAGGCATACATCGATTGCTACAGCATCCGGTGTTACAACATCGAATTCTACAACATCGTATATTACATTGTTCTGTTTTAAAAGACTTACTTAGTGAAGGGCATTCAAACTTACTCTTATTCTGAATTTCTACTCATCATTTATGTTACTTGCGTTTTTACTTTTATTTATGTTGATGACATTAATGGTTCTACAACATGTTATGTTATTTTGTGTTACTCACTTGCTTACTTACTAATTTAAATATAGAAAAGAACTCAACACTCATCGTGGCAACGATCTCTACTTACTCTTTATTACTTGTTGCGACTGTGTATACTTCCACATCACTTTTTGCACAACAAGTTTTTGACGCCATTGTCGGGGATTGTGATAGTTAATTTCTATTGTTTAGTTAGTAAGTTTAGTTAGTTTAGATTCTTTTCTTTAGTGTGTTCTGTTATTCAACATTTCTTTTTATTTTTTATTGTGCTTTAGTGTTACTATTTGTGGAAAAAAAACCACTTTATGCCATGGATCATTGGAGCTTTTACTTTATGCAAGAATTGAATACTCAACAACAATGTTTCAACTATGATTTCCATGAAAGAGTTGTTATGAGACAAATTTGATGCCCATGACAGCCCAAAATATGGATTATGGCATGAGAAATTTTGTGTGTGAGAAAGATCCACATTCTCAAGCTCAAACCGAAGGATAACATGAGGACAAATCTGATTTAAAAGAACTCTTAGCTCAATACCTTGAGAATATCAAAGTGTATAATGACAACTTTGAATCTATGAAGGTGGAATGTGACAACTTTGAATCTTCATGTAAGAATATAGAAGCTCACCTTAAGACTATATATATTGGAGCATCTAAAAGATGAGAGTTGTATTGAAGAGGTGGTTGAGCAAAAGAAAGAAAAGAGTGTAGAGTTTGAAGATGAATGTGATCATTTGGGAAACTACAATTTTAAAGAACTTTTAGCTCATTCCATTGAATCTACTGATGTGGTTGAGAAAAAGGAAGAAGAGAGTGTAGAGTATGAACTTGAATGTGATCATTTGGAAGTAGCGGATGAAAAACAAAAAAATTGTGTAGTTGTAGAACAAGAAAAATTCAAAAATAGTGACAAGGAAGAGAAGCGAAGGTTGAGATATGAAAAGAGTCCTCCGCAAAATGAGCTTCAATTTTTTCAAGAGAGGGGGACTTCCTATCCCAAATGCTTATTGGTTGGGGCATGGGAACACTTGCTTCCCTATGCCAAATACATGGAATTTTTGACAAAAAGGAGAAAGCGGAAGGATGACATTTTCTTCTTGTCCTATTATCCACCCTAACTTGGGTGTTTCAATGCCAAATCTAGCTAAAGACTATAAATGAAGCGCTACCGGGAGGCAACCCAAATTTTTAGGACTAATTCTGTTTTGTGTGTTTTTGTTTTTACTTTTACATGTATGAATAAATGGTCTTGTGGTATGTGCTGTCTGTTATGCAGAATTTTGGTGCTAACTTTGATGTTGTAGCACCATGTGTAGCACTTGTGGCTGAGGTGTTGAGTATATGGTCAAAATAGTCAAAAAGGTGATGATGAGAAAGATGAATGAGAGTGTAGTGAGCAAGAAGAAGAGGTAAGTAAGGAAGGAGTCCCCATTTTTGCATCCACCCACACCACCCACCGAAAATCTTTCCACCACACCTTCACCTAAACAATCACCAACCAAGACACCTTCTCCATCACAAAAGCCCACTTCTTACAGTTCCAACCCTTCACCACTCATCCTTCATCCACCCCCTACCTAAAGTCAAACCATCAACCCTTATCCCAACACATTCCCCAGTTCCAAAATAACATGCTCCACACAACTACCTCCCAAAACAAAAACCACCTCAGCCCTTACAAAAGAAAAATTCACTTCAAAACTCAACCTGCCACAGAGCAACCACCAAGGCTACTGTATACTGAAGTGCAGAGAGCAGATGTTGTCACAGGTGGTGCTACAACTTTAGTATCAGCAAACAGTACTACAGCATCGGTGTTTGAAAGTCTGCAGCATCTGCTGCAGCAACAAAGAAAGCTTTAAGACCAAAAATGGTGGCCAAAAAGAAGCGAATGGTGCATAATTATGTCGTGGAGAAACCTGATTTTGTTATGGCCATAATAGATGATTGGATCCCTCATCCTACACCAGAGCCTCCAAAGCCAAAGATTCAACGCAAGAAGTTGTTTTGCAAAAGTATGATGCTACATCACCAGAGGGATACACCAAGGGAGATACCTACCACAAGATTTAATTTGACTGAGGACTCTTAAACTAATCGCTAACAAGAGGAAGCCTAGAGTTTTAGACTAATAAAATTGTTTTTGTTTCTGTTTTTGATGTTGTGGGACTAGTGAGTGGAGTGATCTTTAGATGTGAAGTGGTGGCACCTGATGCTGCAGCATCCATTGCAGCAACAAAAAAAGCTAAACAAGAAGAAGTGCCCCTAAACAAGAACAAAGAGAATATGAGAAAAAGTTAAAGTAGAGGCCCACAAAAGCAAGTAAGCATATCAAGCCAGGGATCGCTTATAAGTAACCCTTCTCTTTTAAAGTCTTCTGTTATTATTGTCTGTTGTTGTTATTTTCGAATAAACCTGCTGGATGCTGTAGCATCTTTAATAGCATCCAGAAGTTGTATATGATTTCAAAATTCTGTTGTGTTAAAAATTTTAATTTCAGTACTGTAGTGTCCAAAAGGTCTCTCCCATTAGAATTGCATGAGAAGTGGAGAGACTGCTAGATCTTAAGTTGGGGGCAGGACCTTATATCTTAGGTGGGTTGGTGAGTCTGCCAATTCCAACTCACTTTGTCATCCCTACCTCACATCCTGTTTCTACATCTATTTTGGACAAGGGAAAATAAATATTTAAGCAATTTATATCTATATATGACAAACAAATCTGAGCAGACACTATCACAATCAAACAATTTATATTATTCAATAAAATAGCATCGACTTCATACTAACTAAAAAAACAGTTGTTTAGACTCAAATTTGTTCTATAAGTTTAAACCAATACACAATATTGGCACAAAACGACTGCCACAAAAACTATAAATAGATGAAATTAACCACTATGACCTTCTAAGGTGATGCAATATATACACTACGCCAGAATCATAAATAAATAGCGCATTATTCTATAGCGCTTTTTTAAAGGGCTACTGAAGGTAAAAACACGGAAAAACATCACTAGCGCTTTGTTTAAAAGGGCTATTGGCGGTCAAAACATGGAAAAACATCACTACTACTTTGTTTAAAAGCGTTACTGAAGGTAAAAACATGAAATAGCGCTTAGTTTAAAAGTGATACTGAAGGTAAAAACACAAAAGCTCCACTAGTTCTTAGTTTAAACCAAGCGCTACGGAAGGTAAAAACACAAAAGCATCACTAGCGCTTATCTTAAAAGCGCTATTGAAGATAAAAACACGAAAGAACATCACTAGCACTTAGTTTAAAAGCGCTACTCAAGGTAACAACACTGAAATGCTTCACTAGCGCTTCACAGTAAAAGTACTACCTATCCCTACACATAAATTAAAAAAAATACCAAACCCTTGCGTATCATTCTTAGGCTCGACCTACGCTCTCTCGCATACGCGCCCCCTGTTTTTCAACGCCAAACCCTCACCACCAACTCAACGCCAAAATCGCGCCACCAGCTGAACGTCAACCTCCTCTATTTGCTTGTCCGCCTCCAACTGCCCTTCCCTCGCTTTCTATTCTGCTATCATACGCCTCATCTCTCTTATATGTTGTCAAACGCCACCAGGTCGTCCCACCAATGATGTGGGTTCCTTCTCTTATAACCACCACGCATGATGCGGGCTCCTTTTATTTAGTTTTGTTTCCTCAATTTGTCTGCCCCGACGTTGGTGATTTCTTCTATTTTTTTCTGTCCTAGTTTTGAGGGGGCATATTGCCTGCTCTACTCACCCTTGTTTCACTCTTCATTTCCAAGTGCATCTTTTTGGATCGTCTTCTTGGGCCGTTTTTTGTTTGTCCATCTTCTTCCCATCTCATACCAATTTGTTATTAGACATAAAAACCTCAAAAGAATGACAACATTTAATCATCGCTGATTTGAGGTTCGTAGGAGAAATATGATGAATGGATGAAACTCCTGGCGTATGATATAAGTCTCTTTATGAAACATTGTGTGATTCTAGATAAGAGATTGTACCCTATCAAAATTAAAATATGGTTTGAAAAGAAAGTTGAAAGCTCTTTGGCTGCTTTCCTAACTTTTTGGTAAGAAATAGTTTAGGGTTCTGAAGGCAGCATTTGTTTGGTAGATTATTTCTTTGATATTGAACTTTTCATATGTCTTTCTTCTTAAACTCTCCACCGAACCCTCAAGAAAAACGCCGCCGCTGGGAGGGGGGGGAGGCTCCTTCCCCGGTTTCTTCCCCTCTCCTCTCAGTGCTCCTTCGCCCTGCTGTTGCTATTGGTTTCGGTCTGGTTGAGTCTGTTCCTCTGATCTGCGCTTTTTTTGTGTTTCTCTTTTGGATCTGTTGGATATGTTGTTAAGCGATTTGGATCTCTTCGCGATCTGGATCTGGATAAGTTCTTGCGTCGTCGCCGTTTCGTGGTTGGATCTTCGACTTCGGCTGTTCCGGTGGCTGTAAATTAATAAAAATGGGTTGGGTGCTGCTTGGGTTGGAACCGCCGTTGGGGGCTCCCTTTCCTCGGATCTGATCTTCTCTGTGACGTCCACGGCCTCTCCCCCGAGGCGTTGATGGTCGGATCTCCCTGTTGGTGGATCTGCGCGCTTTTGGAGGTACTATGGAGTGCTTCTGTTCGCGGTGGTTTGTGGCTCTGTTAGCGCAGGGGTTGGTTCTGATGCGGTGCTTCGCGGTGGTTTGTCTGATGTTCGCAATGGTGGCTGTCGTTTCGGACTTTGGACCCGCAGTCACGCCTCCTCTCCGTTTGTCGTGGGCACTTCTCCCTGTCGCTCGCGGTTTTGCTTGATTGTGCCACGGTGTTGGCCGGGGGCGCAAGGCCGCGGTGGTGGTTGTTGGCTCGGCTACCCCGATCAAGCTAGGTGTTGTCGCGGTGTTGGCCGGTAGCACGACTTTGCGATGGTGGATGGAGTCGCGGCGCCGGATGTCTGGGGGGTGTGCTGTCGGTGGGTGCTGATTCGATAGTTTGTACCTTGTCGGACGCCAGATTGCAGTTTGCAGATCGCCAGGCTCCTCCCCCTTTGCCTTCTGCTTCTTTGCCCCCTCCCAATCGTCTCCGGGCCTCCACCTCTAACCTCGATGCTTTGTGATGTGCTTAATGTGAGGATAGCGAGGTGATGCAGGCTGTTGTGGTTTGGAGTGTGAGTTCAGGAGGTGGTGGGTAGAGGTTGTGTGGGGACTCTCAGGTGTTCCTTTCGGGTTTTCTGTTCGCCTTAGAATTTCTTCCGTTAGAGTTTTATGGTTGTTTATTTTAGAGGCCTTGTTGGGCATTCTATTATTGTCCTTATTACCAAGGGTTTTGGTCTAGTCCCCCCTTTGCTTTTATATCTCTCTTTATTTTATTAATAAATTCGGGCTGACTGCCTGTTTGATTAAAAAAAAAAAAAAATATGTCTTTCTTCAGTAAATCAATATTGATCTCCTGTCATGTTCTATTGTTAGCCTCCGGATTCAATTATATATATATATATATATATATATATATATATATATATATATATATATATATATATATATATATATATATATATATATGTTGCTTTCTCTCAACTTTTATGTTCACCTGTATTTGTTTGTTTAATGGTCATGTAACTTCGTTGGCATTCGAGGTTTGATACTTTGATCCATGCTTTGCATGTTCTCTTCAGAAAGGAATCTTTATTTTAAGGTCTTCAATTCTTTGAATTGTTGTGGTGTGGTTCAGAACTCAACTATAGTTTAGTAAGTTCCTTGATCGCTAGCTACTTTCAAACTGGTTTAAATTGTTCTTCTCTTATTGGAGAGTTATAAAGAGGATTGGATTTTCTGGTAGCTAGATTTTTTTCCCTTGGTATTGTTCTCGCTTAAAGATTGGAATTATCGACGGATTTTTTTTAAAAAATTTTAAAAAAAATCCACCGGTATGTACCAGCGGATTTTGGCATTTTACTGGCGGATTCTTTTAAAAAATTACTAATTTTTTTAAAAATCCACTGAAAATGCCTATAAATAAATTTTTCTCTTACACTCTTCTTTATCTCTCATTTCACTCTTTATTTCCTTCTTATTCTCTCCTACATTTTTTCCTATATTATCTTTCTTCTTTTTTCTCATACTCTCCAATCTCCATAAATTTCTCCATAAATTTCTCCATATATAGCTCTTCTACATTTACCCATTTCTTCTTCCTTCTCATTCTTTATCACTCTTTCATTTCTATTTATTCTTAGTTCTTTAATCTAATTCTTTCATTATCTCTTATATTATTTCTTTTCATACTCTCGTTCATTCTTATTTCTTCTTACATCTTCATTCTCATTCATCTATTCTTTATCATTTTCTTCTATGTCATTTCTTCTCATATTCTCATTCCTTCTTACTCCTTCTTACTTATTCATTCTCATTCTCTCCTAATTATTTCATATTAAATTAAATAAAAATTAATTTTTTTGATTTTTTTACATTTCCTGCGGCCAAAAACCGCCGGTAAAGTTACCAAGGGATTTTAAAAAAACTATTTATTTTTATAAAAAAGTCGCCGGAAAAGTGACATTTCCCGTGGTCCCACTAAAGGGTGTTGAGATGTGCGCTGAGAAGGAAGTCTGGGGAGGACGACCTTTGTGGCCAGGTGACAGTTAGAATTAATAAAGAGGCTATGTTACGGATTTGGTTATAATATGTATGGTAATGTTTGTGAGTTTGGATCCCCCACAAATACTTGTGGGGCAATTTCGGACAGAGAGTGACACATACAATTTAATAATAAATGCAATAAATAATAATTTCTTTTTGATTGTGTCACTCTCTCACCAAACTGGTCCTACAAGTACTTGTGAGGATCCAAACTCTGTGTTTGTACTATAATTATTACTTCTAGATTGTAACAATTATTACTTCCTCCTAAACGATACTTGAAGGATTTTGTAATTTAATTCCTCTATATATAAAGGATTGAATCTATAGTTAATTCAATATTTTTATGCTTTATCTATGGAAAGCTTATAATATATTAGCCACAACGTTGGTTTCGGGCATTCGTTACTTTTTATTTTAATGCACTACTTTAGACAACACTTTCTTGAGTAAGAAAATATCTATTTTAGACCTTTAATTGGTAGTGTTGCCTCAGAAAAGCGCTACTTATTCTCAACAACAAATGGACCTTCAGTAGTGCTTAGTCAAAAAAGCGCTATTAATCTCAACAAAAAAATGCACATTCAGTGGCGCTACTCAAAAAAGCGCTACTTATTCTCAACAAAAAATGGACCTTCAGTAGCTCTTCCTCAAAAAAACGCTACTCTCGACAAAAACATGACCTTTAGTAGCGCTTCCTCAAATAAGCACTACTTTTGACCCCTCTTTAGCAGCGCGTGAATAGATAGCGCTTGAAAGAGTTACTACATGCCTAAAAAATTGCTACTAAAGGCCTAAATCTGTGGCAGTGATAGTTGCTAATTATTGGGAGAAGAATCATCACTACAGCTAATCTGAATGGGATGTTCCTTGGAACTCTTCAATTGTGCTTCAATGTTTTAAAGCAGAAAGTGGCCACCAAATAGTAACTGTTGCTGAGGTTCAATATTGGTTGCAGCAGAACATTCTTCTCTCTTCGTACTGAATTCAACTGAAGTTTGTATTGCCTTCAATCCATTTGCAGTGGCAGTGGCAGCCCTTTGAATAGAATGAAAAGACAGAATAGCTAGACCCTTGATTGTTAGAGAGCAGCATGTTGCTCCATCTTCTTCTCAAAGCTTGGTTGCCAACACTTAAAGGGAATCTCCCAATGCCTGAGCTAGTGGTATTAGTGGTATTAGCACATTTTGCAGTTGTTATAGGAATAGGAATAGGAATAGGAAACACTGTGTTGATAGGTAGTGGTACTGCAGTTGAAAATGTTTTTAGTATTTCTTCATTCCATTTTGTTGTTATCTATTAGGGGGTTCTTTTCTTTAAAAGATAATTAGTAGGATCTGCCAACATGGCACCCTAGTTGATCGTATCTTCTAACACCAATCCACAAAGCATCTAGTTCCAGCTCAGACCAATTATCAATTTTTGTTGTATGTTTCAGAAACCTTGAAGGCTTCCTTGAGATTATTGAGTCAAACATTTAATCACCCCTAGTTATAGAACCTGAAGCTGCATCATTCTAAAAACAGCATCATGAAGAATGTTTTCCATGAAAGGTGTTCTGGACTGGACCAGGAGGTCCATTCAGCAATACCAGGAGGTGCATTTAGCAATTGGATATGGATTAGCCCAATAATTTCGGCCCATATCCACAACATACAAGCCCGATTATGGCCATCACACTTGAATGGTTGAGATCGATTCTACTGATCCGACGATCCACTAATGGGCACAATTTCCTATAAATACCGGCTCCCATAGCCTTCATAAGGTACACTCTCTCATTCCTAGCTAAATCACTCATCTATTCTCAATACTGACTTGAGCGTCAGAGTGGCTTCGCAAGCACCCCCCGGGCTCACACTAACCTCCTGCCAGGTAGCAAGAGACCTACCAACTGCAGTCAACCCAATACTGCAAGGTACAGAACATTGGCGACCACAGTGGGAGATATCTATCTTTCACATCATTACTACTCCTTGAACTTTTCTCTTGCTACTCCATGGCTCCCAGAGGCAGACCCCGGATTCAAAGCGTTGCCATACCCGCACCCCGACCAGAGGGTACTCCTGAGGGCAACGTCGCCAGCCTGCCTGACGAGGGTACCAGTCAGCCTGCCCAACCCTCGAATGTGAGCCAACTTTTGGATCTCCTGTGCAATCGCACTCAAGCTATGTTGCAGCAGGAAGCTCGCCTAAGGCAGATTGAAAGGCGTGTGGCTTCCCTACCCGAGCAGCCTCCACTCAGGACCTCCTCACGTGCATCCCCAATTCTCGTGAGAGGTCAAGGAGTCGGGTCAATTCCCACCAGAGGCACCACCGGGGATCGCCATCGAGGAGATCCCCCGACCGGTGCAGGTATCGAGATTCAGACTATGAAGACACCTTCCCTCGAAACTCAAGAAGGTTTTCCGATGAAGGACCTTTCACTCGAAGGGTGGATGAATGTCGAATCCCAAGGGCCTTGGGAAAGCTGCCAGCTCTCAAGATGTATGATGGAACTGGAAATTTAGACCGCCATCTGGCACACTTCTCCCTGATGATGCGCTATAGAGTCGCCAGGGAGCCTGTTCACTGTAAAATCTTCCCCCTCACCCTCGAAAATTCCGCATTAGAGTGGTTTCAAGAGCTAAAGCCAAACTCCATCTCCTCATGGAGTCAGCTGGCGAGAATGTTCACAGCTCGTTTCACTGCCTCTCGGTTGAAACCCAAATCTAAAGAGGTTCTTAGGGCAATCAGGCAGGGAGAGAAAGAAACACTTAGAGAATATCTGGAAAGGTCTAACAAGGAGACTGCCAACGTCAGGAACCTTGAAGACAAGAGGAGGCTCTTTTTCATGAAGGATGCATGGCCTCAAGAAGGGAAGCCTGTTTCAAAGGGACGTGGGGGTTAACAAACCCCAAAGCTTGGACAAGTTCCTTCGGAAGGCACAAAAGTACATGGACTATGAAGAAGACAACATGGCGTACCAAGAGGAAGCCAAGGTTGGCAGTATGGAGGAAGAGCTGGCTTACAAGGCCATTGAAGAACCATGGCAGAATGGAACCCAAGATGAGAGAATTCCTCGGGAATCCCGACCCCGACAAGGTCCCTTCTCAGAGTACACCCTGCTAAACACATCTCAGGCTGAGATCCTTGCCGAATGCGTCGACGCAGAGTTTCGGGACATCAAACAGCCTGAACCTCTCGTGCAAAGGAAAGGTCGAACCTCTAAGAAGTATTGCCGTTATCACAAAGGTTATGGGCACAGTACCAGCAAATGCAACACCCTTAAGGATGACATTGAAGAGCTGATCCGCAAAGGGAAGCTCGCCCAATACATGAATGAAGAGGAGGATGAGACCCGTGACTCTGAGTAGGAAGCAGGGCATCAGAACCTGAACCTAGGGCTAGGCCCAGTTAATAATTCTGATGTTAGCACGAAGGCAGAATGTAAAAAGCTCGATATGAATGATTAACAAAAATTCATTTTGCAATTACAGTTTTTGCTCTAGCTCACTAGTATTAACACTTGTTCCAAAGAAAATTCCTTAAGATTAAGAAAGAAAAAGGGTCTAACTCCATAATTAGGGGTGGAGCGAGGCAAGTTTGAGACTCAACATACCATGCAGGGAAGGACTGCCAAAATCGCAGGGGCAACCTCAACATTAGCTAAAAACCAAGATCATCTCTCCAAATATTGGATGTCAAGGATGTCATGGCACCCCAAAACAAATAAGTGACCTTGGTGGTCACAACCCCTTGGGCGAGTTCTATCTAGGCAGAGTCTTGGTAAACTGTGCCAAGAGGATACTTCATGCTGACCTTGGTGGTCACAACCCCTTGGGCGAGTTCTATCTGGGCCGAGTCCTGGTAAACTGTGCCAAGAGCAAACTTCGAGCTGACCTTGCTGGTCACAACCCCTTTGAGCGAGTTCTATCCAAGCTGAGTCTTGGTAAACTGTGCTAAGGGTATACTTCATTACAAATTGTCCCGACGGGTGTCGGCTCATCTTCATAAAGCAAGACAAGCTTAGCAACTATCTACTTAAAATCCAAAATCCAAGCAAAATCACCTTAGCAAAGAAGAAGCAGCACAAAGCTCGCGAAAGGATTGAAAGGATAGTCACACAAAACAACCAAGGTCACAGCGCCCACCCAGCAGGGATCCAAGGTCAAAGCACCCACAAGGTGCCAACAAGGGTGCCAATGTCATGAGATAAGACAGCCTAGGCACCCAGGCGCCCAGCACCAGGGCGCCAACTCAAAACAGGATCTCGCACCATGGAAGGTGCCTAGCACCCGGCACCCAGGTGCCCTAGAGGGCCCCAAAACATGTTTCGCGGGATGGCAGCAAGCACAACAAGGCTGGCACCCAGGTGCCCTAGAGGGCGCCAAAACATGTTTCGCAGGATGGCACCAAGAACATCCAGGCCGGCACCAAGGCGCCCTCTATGTTCTGCAAGATGGCACCAAGCGCATCCAGGAAGGCACCAAGGCGCCCTAGAGGGCGCCAAAAAAGGTTCTGCAGGATGGCACCAAGCACATCCAGGCTGGCACCCAGGCGCCCTAGGGGGCGTTAAAACATGTTCTGTGGGATGGCACCAAGCACATCCAGGAAGGCACCAAGGCACCCTAGAGGGCGCCAAAACAGGTTCTGCAGGATGGCACCAAGCACATCCAGGCCGGCACCCAGGCGCCCTAGGGGGCGCCAATACATGTTCTGCAGGATGACACCAAGCACATCCAGGAAGGCACCAAGGCGCCCTAGAGGGTGCCAAAACAGGGTCTGCAGGATGGCACCAAGCACATCCAGGAAGGCACCATGGCGCCCCAGAGGGCGCCAAAACACTAGACGCAAAGAGACAGCCAGTGTGCCCAAACCGGCACCCAGGCGCCCTAGAGGGCGCCAAAATTCGTGTTGCAAGCCGGCACCCAGCCTAGTGCGAACCGGCACCCAGCTCCCAGGAGGGCGCCAAGACGCTGCGCAAGTGTCATACCCTAATTTTGTCCGTCTAAAATCTAAAAAAGGGTTTTTTATTCTCGTCGTGCGACGTGTCGTTTCAATCGCGTGCGCGTGTCTTTAACGCTCGTCTTGCAACGTTTTTGTGATACTCTTTTTTTCGTTAATTTTGCTTTATTATTATAAAATATAAAAAATAATAAATAAATAAGTAAAATGTAATGCAAAATCAGAATAAACATCAAACTGAATTGTCAAAATCCTTTTATTACATAAATCAAGTTTTTTGTTACACACTTATAAACAAAAACCGTAACAAATGAAATAGTACAATTTTTCCAAGGAACATTTCAGCCTCCACCCTTTTGCCCTAGCTGAAGAATATTCCTAGAGTGAGATCCAATATGCTGTCCTTCCCTACCCTGCTGTCCTAGGGCCAGCTAGCTTTTGTCCTTAATCCTTATCCAATCGCTGTCCTTGCGCCCAAAATTATGAGCCAGCTGCTGTCCTTTGTCCTTTTTTTCACCAACCTGCATATAAATCAAACAGCAACAATAGCATAGAGTGGGAACAGAGGGAAACGAAAAAACCCATATGGGGGCACAGAAAACAGAAATAAAAAAAACAGAAGAAAATTAAGGGAGAAGAAAGGAAGAAGAACAGAGGAGCTTGAAGCTCCGGCCACCCTGTGGTGATCACCACTTTCGGCCACCCCCACACCACCATAACAGCAACAACCCTTCCTTCGCCCAAAACCACCACATCCCCACCAATGACCACCACAGAGCCACCGCATCACCTCACGACCACCGTACGCCAAAACCGACCCCACCTCCCTCCAAATGCCAAACTACAACCACCCATCAACCGAACCACCATCACCTCAGCCACCCTTAACCACCGTCAGGACCACCGTAGCCACAGCCACTACCACTCAACCCCCAAACCAAGACCACCACACCTCCGTTTCCACCACCGGCGTACCAGCGCCGTCTTCGCAATCACCGCCTTGGCGCACCAACGCCACGAGCCCCATTCGTAACCACCGTCAGCACCGCCCAGTAAGCATCTGGCCGTGAACCACCATCACCAGAGCTCGCATCATTCTCCCCCCTCCAACGCCGTTGTCATCGTCCCTTTCGCGCCGTTGCAAGGCACCACCTCCTCGTCGCCATACGTTCACTATCGCCACCGTGTGACGTCGTCTGTCCAGCGGTCCACGCCATGGCCGCCGTTCTCTCTCCCTATCACTGCCTTTCTCCTCGCGTTCCCTCACCGCCTCCCTTTCTCATTCTTGCTCCCTCTCGAAAAATCTCCCTCTCTCTCCCCTAAGATGAGTTGTTGCGGCGCTGTTTGAGAGTGATGGGAATTTGGGTTCCCTTTTGTTAAAACATACACACACCATTTAACTGTTTGCTTTTTTTTAAAATTTTTTAAAACAGTTTTACTGATTACACCCCTTTGATTTCTTTTTACGCCTCCCTGCTAAAGCCCCATTCGAGGTGTTAACAGCCCAAAAGCGTGAACTGACTGGGCTCTGCTATTCGCACCCCACTCTTATAATACAGCACCCTACTGCTAACTGCACCCCTCTTATTACTGTTTTGCAACCTACTTCGTTTTTTTTCTCCTTATTTGTTATCAAGAAACCTTTTACCAAAAATATCTATAAATAAAAAACCAACACACAAATATTTTCTACCCAAGAACTACGTGCGATTTGATTCTCTACCAGGAGATACGTAAGACCAGAGGGCGGCCGACCTCTGTCAATTGCATTAATAAAAAACCTTTTTTTCTTTAATTCATTTCTCTCCTATTTCTCAAAAAGTACAAAAAACAACTAACCGTTTATCGAGTCTTTTTTTATTAGTATTATTATAAGGGTAAAAACATTATTTTTGAATTAATAAATGTTTACATATTTAGTTAAAAGGTAACCTTCTTTAAGAAGGATGTCGTAGGATGCTAATACCTTCCCTACGCATAAACGACTCCCGAGCCTAAATCTGGTCCGCAAGACCCTTTTATCCACTCAATAGGGATTTTCCAATGTTTGCCCTTAAACTAAAAATTTGGTGGCGGCTTCATTCAAGAACTTCGAAGAATCCCTCCCTCCGGATTTTTCGGTCGCTACAGCTGGCGACTTCACTGGGGACAAATTAAGAGAGTCAAGCCTGGTTAACTAAATGTGTAAGTTTTTATTAGCTTTATATTTTGTTTTTGCCCTTATGCTTATTTTATTTATTTATTAGCATTTCTTTATATTATTGAACCTTAGGGTAGACGATTTTTTGTTATTACTGTTGTATATCTTGTCCAGCTTGGTTAGTTTAAGTATTTTGCCCTCATCACATACCTCACTTACACTTTTGCACACACTTTTGAGTGGGGCCCTATACCCGGGTTTGCAAATAACCTAGGACGAGTGGAGATTATTAGTGACATTCATTCTGGATTTTATCTGTCTGACTCTCATGAAAGTCTCAACCAGAGTACGCTCTTTCATGGTATCCCACACCAGGTAGCTCGCTATTGTTGTGGATCATATCATGAAGGGGATTTTAGCTCTGGAGACCTTTGTGAGGAAGTGAATAGAGCCACCTGAGAGATTGATCACACAAGCGACCCTAGACCATGTTGAAAATCTCAATTTAGACATGACCCACCTAGGACACAGGGGCATTATACTTACTCTCTCTATTAACCTAGGTTAGCATTTCTCCAAAATAAAATCACTCAAAAAAAACATTTCATGCTTCCTTCATTTGCATGCACATGAGACGACATCACTCCTTCCATCCATCATACAAAAATCATCATGCATTCATAACAAAATAAAATCATTCTTTTCACATGCATCACGTTACCATTTCCCCACCATACATCTCATCAATCCAATTATCATATGTTCATAATTCGTAAATATTAAAAGATCATCGTCAAATAGTGCATGCTTCACATAATGATGGAATGCATGTTAAATATGTGACATTCATACATCATTTCACTCATATTGTCATCCTAGTTCAAATACATCATTTTTCTATGCATGCATCATTTCTAAATAAAAAGAAAAAGAAAATAGTGTCATTATTCTTCCCATTCATCATCCAAAATATATATTCTAGTTAGCATCACCTATATGTTGCATTGTTTTTTTAAAAAAAATCATTTAGAATGACTGAGTTTTCCAAGAGAACATTCCTTCAGCATTTCATGCATTTGCATTTTCATCATGCAATATACATTTGTCAGGTGTTCATTCATGCATTACATTTTAACAAAAAACAATAATCATAACTTTATTCAATCATCATCAAACGAAAAGAGAGTGTTTGCATCATCACCACGTTGCATTGCCTCTCTAAAAAAGGGTCGTTTACAATAATTTTTTTCTTCGCACACTTGAATCAAACAATCATTTTCCCTGCATGTGTCGTTTTCTAGATAAAAAAAAACAAAAAAACATGTCATTACTCTTTTCATACATCATTGATCATCCAATAAAATAAATGAGAATTTGTAGCTTTGCATGTTGCAAGACCTTTTAAAAAATAAACTCATTTAAAATAATCATTTCTTTGAACATCTTACAAACAATCACGTGCATTTCACGCACTTACATCTTCATCATACATTCATAACAAAATAAGACCATTCTTTTCATACGCATCTCATTTCGCCACCATGCATCTCACCATCTCTAAATAATAGAAATATCATTTGCATTATTTTTCCATCTTGCATATCCACATAAAAAAAACATCACTGTAATATTATATATTCATTTATCATTTCATTTAAATGCATTATCCCCTCTTCATGCAAAAAAGGGGGGGTCATTTATTTCCTTCACATCCGCTTCAAGGGCATTACCCCCATGCGTCATAAAAAACCAAAGTAAAAGTTTCTATTCCTACATGCATCAAAATAAAAATCAGAAATTTCTCCATTATTGCATCATTCAATATCTAATAGCCTTTTGTTAGCTGAAGCATAAGAAAAAGGGGGGGTAAACGATACCCATTTAAAGTATCCTTCCGTCACGTTCAAAAGTCATCACGCATTTCATTCATCTCCGTTGTCACTCATGTACAACAAACATTCATATGTTCATGCATTATACTTTATGCAAAGAAAACATAAAAAAAAAATCACCATGCATTCATACGAAAATGATTTCATTATCATTCCCCTACCATGCATCTTATCATCTAGAAAATAACAAAAATATCATTCATCTCATCCAAAGGGCATCATCTTGCATATCCGTACACCAAAAATAATAAATATCACATTGGTATTATAAAAAAATTTACATCCACTCATTATTTCATTACTCTTCTTCATGCATCATAAAGAAATAAAAACAAAAGTCTTTCATTCCTATGCATTTCAAATACATTAATCTCCTACATGCATCAAAATAAAAATCAGAAATTTCTTCTATTCTTGCATCATCCACCATCCAATAATTTTTTTTTTGTTAGTTGAAACAAAAAAGTAAATCATATAGCCATTTAAGATATCATTTCATCACATCATTGTACATTTTATCTGCATCATTGTCTAGGTACAACAACATTCATATGTTCATGCATTCTAGTATATTCAAATAATTTTTCAAAAAATAAAAATAAAAATAAAACTCATAAGATTTTTTTTGACACACTGTTTGATGAGAAACGATGCGTTCTTGGGAATACATTTGAATTGATTCCTCTTCCTTGGAAAAATTTGTCATACCCTAACTTGATTCGCCAACATCAAGTTCTTCACCCTTCACTCCATATACATCCTACTCATACCTACCACATTTATGGAAACCATCCACCCACTTAACCCTTCAATGGAATTCACCAATAACTCATTCACCATCATGGTCACTACAATATTGACCGTATCATCTTCAAACCCTTGCTCCCATAGGCTTGACCCTTAGCCACTGTGTGCCCCACCAAGGGCATCAGCCAACATATATCTCACACCCGTGGTAAGAAGCTTAAATGTCTATTTTGTTAACTTGTGTGGTTTTAGTAATTAAATTTGTTCTATCTTATGCGGCGTTAACTCTCCATGAAGCATTTGCAAAATAAATTAACACGACATGTGTGTTTACTCTTGTTCGAGTCAGTTATACTACCCCCCATCTTTCCGCCACTTCCAAAACCAGACCCAACCATCCATAAAAGGCCCAATCCCCACAAGAGTATTACATTCACTTCCCCCAGTGATGAAATTTCACGAACAACACGTTGTACGCTCCATACTGGGGCAGAGTAATGATCACAGATTTCCTGCTGCCATTCTAAACACTCGTGCAAGTTCTTTGAGTTAAAAAAAACAAAAAAAGAAATCCAAAAAGGAAAAGCCCGTTAGGTTGAAAACTCATAAGAGCAACCCAAGCAAAAATTAGGGCATGAAAAGAGAAAAATAAAGAAAAAACAAATATGTTAAAATGAAGTTTTGTCCTATAGTTACAATTTCGAGAAAATAAGCAATCATGATTTGAAGTGGAGTTTGGCCATTTTCCTTTCCCACATCCTAAAAAGAGAAATACCATTTGCCGCCCACTTCGAGCCAAATATCAAAAATCTTTCAAACACCTTAGACAGGGATCAATCCCATATCTAACAGCTCGCTCAGCTCGAAAGAAAAAAGAAAAATCACAAAAAAAGTGAAGTTAAAAAAAAAGAGGATTGAAAAATCCTAAAAACCAAAGCGGTAGAAATTGTGAGCTGATACTTCACACCATCGAGCATATAAAAGATCATTGTCTGAAATAAACCCTCAAGCACTTCCTTTGGCCTAAGCATCCTATCCTCCATAAACCCTCAAATGCGCTACAACCCTAAAACAGGTTCTTTCTACCATGAAGCGCATAAAAGATTCTTTGTGTCAACCAACCCCGAACACTCTCAGGAGCAAAGTAATCGTTTCCTTCATGAATCATTAACCATTGGCCATATTACAATCCTAAGGCCTATTCTGACCAGTGATTGGTTGCTTCCATTTTTCTCAAAGCTTATACTCTAGGACAAAATAATCAGAATAATTTATTTGCTCAAAAAAAAACAGAGAGAAAATTATTATTACACAAAAAATAAAAGATAAAAAGAAAAAAAAAACTTAAAAGGGTTTGTGCGAAGTTCATCAAGAGAAGATAACAGTGATCATCAACAAAGTGAATTTTCATCGAACCAAAAAACTCTTGACTGTCTTAGCTTGTGGAATCCTTCCCAAGGAAAACCACAAATCCCTACTAAGGCACTTACTTGACTTATCATATCAAAATGGGGCAATACCCCACCCTCCATTCCACTCAGACTCAGGGAGATTTTTTTTAGCATCCCCAAAATACCCTCATCTTTCCTCCCGTTCATATACTACACCCATATAGCCATACCAGACCAATTTCCAAACCATTATTCTAACTTGCACCCTGTCACAATCCCACTCGAGATGGGGCAATTTTCATCTTTCATGGATTGGGGTAACTTTGTCCTCTTATAGACCGGGGCATCATATCCCTTGGGTCGAAAGAATCCTTTTGCCACCCATTCCATTCATTCCTAGTCACTTGTCACCCTCAATACCAGCATATTTCCCAATCCCTCAATCAGTCTATATCCTTAGTTGTCATTGTCCTCCCTAGACAAAGGCAGACTGTTTCACTCCCCACAATTTGAAGTCAAAATTGGGGCAGTCAAACATTTTTACCTTGGGGCAAGCTTATCTCTCATAAGCTTGAGCCAATAAACCTCATCCTCCACTCCACTCATGTGTCACACTTGACTATACCCTACATTTCTTGAACTCTGAGTCAACTGGCACATTCATTTGCATTCACACTGTTTTTCATATTTATTAAGCAAATGCTTCAAAGAGAGAGACACACAATAATGACAATCCCTTTAAGTTAACATCTTAGACTTGAAAGCTTAGCCATCATGGGTTATCATAACCAAATGAGAACCCATCTACAAATACACATCTCGATCTCTAGAAAGGGCACTAATACATTGCTGCAAGCCACACTTTTCAAGATGACAATCTTGAGCTTACCAGAGTTCAAGTCCAAGCCATCAAAAATCTTTCTTCCAAGGAACGATCAATTCAAAATGTTCAGCTCTCTGTATCCAGCATCAAAAGTTTCGTTTCACATCAAACATTTTTGCATCCTTACAAAAACAAAAAAGTGTTGTTACCAACAAGTCATGCATTATACATGTCCTCATTATTCTAGAATTAAAACCATGCATCTGATCATACCCATCACAACTCTTTCATACAAGTATTGTACATGCATTCACATTCCACTTGTTTTGCCTACACAATTTTGCTTCTTGTGCATTACGCATTGCGTATGCGGGCATGCATCGCCACGCATAACATGTATCGCTTCAATAAAAATGCCAAATGTCGGTCGCATCATTACCAAAAGTCTGTCTACATCCCAATCAATCACATCATCGCACCATGTATTTAGGCATTTCCTTTTGTTCACCATAGCGTTTGCATCAAATATTACGTATCCATCACCTTCACATTCTCATTTCATGCATTCATCAAATACCAAAAAGGCAATAAAGCGGAAAGACAAAAAAAAACCTCCCACATCCCAGCAAACATCCAATCATTGCATCATACAACATCAAGTCATGCGGCTACCACAACCCTTCATCTAAGCGTTACGTGTGCACGTTCAAGAAAACCAAAAAGGCGAAAATCATCCACATTGCACCCGTTACTCCCACCAAAGCATAGATCATTCCATCATGCAATCAACAGTACATTTGCATTCACATGTTATCGACATGCGCATACACAACTCATCAGTTTTTGTTCCCGACCAACTCCAGCACCCACAATTCACGGGCTTTTGTAGTCCATTTTCTTTTGCATTGCACATTCATCACATTGCACGAATACATATAACATTTGTTTGCTTCGATAGACGTGCCACGCGTGGGTCTTATCATCACCAAAAACTTTCTACAACACCAATCATATCATTTGCCATGCATTCATGTGCTTTCCTATCATTCACCATAGCGTTTGCATCAAAATATCACATATCTATCATATTCGCATTCTCATACCAAAAAGGGCAATAAAGCGAAAACACAAAAAAACATCATTCCGCATCCCGACAAACGTCCAATCATTGCACCATACATCAAACCATGCATCTACTATAGCACCTACATCTAAGTAGTACATTTGCATTCACATATTATCTGCAGTGGCATACACGGTTTATCAATTTCTGTCTCCGACCAGCTTCGGCGACATCCATCATTCACGGGCTTTTGTAGTCCATTTGCTTTTACATTGCATACATATAACACTTTTTTTGCTTCGATAGACGTGCCAAGTGCCGGTCTCATCGTTGCCAAAAGCTTTCTACATCACCAATCATATCATTTGCTATGCATTCCCGTGCTTCCTTTATTCACCATAGCATTTGCATCAAAGAATTACATTTGCATCATATTCACATTCGCATTGCATGCATCAAGAAAAGAAGCAAAATAAATAAGAAAAAGCAAAAAGAAAAATCCATCCATTACAGTCATCATCACACCAAAAATTAATCACTACAGTCACATTCACATCTTATACACCGTTGTCAACTTTCTCATTCCATCAGGTTCAACACCCATGGTATACCCATTTCATTCATCATCCCCCAGATACCAATCATTGCACGTTCATCACATTACACGCATGACATTGTTCGCTTCGATAGATGTCCAAGTACCGGTCTCATCGTTGCCCCCCAAAAAAAGAGTTTTTTTACATTACTAATCATATATTTGTATCATGCATGACATTCGTGTCAAAGCATTACATTTGCATCACATTCACACTTTGCATTTCATACACTCATTATATACCAAGAAAAAAAAGAGAAAAGCAAAAAAAAAAACAAAAAGGAAAAAAATTGCTCATTCCATTACATTCATCATTAATCAGCACAATCACATTCATGTCTTATTTGCATTCACATACATCACCTACCACGCTTCATTCATCCCATCGGATACCTACCATTTCACATACCTATATTGCACGCATACATCATTCATTGCATTTTTAGACATGCCAAATATAGATAGCTTTTCCCGTCTCAGGTAAATGCATTCATTAGGTATGTTCTAGGCAGGTGCGCCATGTGCCGATCCCAATAGTTTGTTCCCTCAAAGCCAGTGCTCCAAGCGCTGGTCTCATATCACCATTTAGAGTCCCAGTACTCTTGCTGACCCCCAGTGGTCCTTCAGAGCCCAAGCGCTCCTTCAGACCATCAATGGTCCTTCAATCCAGATCGCACGTCGCGTTATCGAGCTACCGACGGATCATCCGACCCCAGGTCCTTCAGTTCAGTTCGAATTAGCACGTCAAAGCAACGACTTCGAACTCTACCTTCAGATCACTATGTCGACACTGAGCGCGACCGATCATCCGACCCCAGGTCCTTCAGACTAGCTGTGTCCGCCTAAAAAACACAGTGCACGTCCTTCGAGGTGCGCAAATCAGGTCAACGACCTGACCTTGCCCCCATGGCCGCTCGAAAAAGGCCACCCCCAAGCAGACCGTTTTACTAGTACCGTTGCTAGTTTGCGCTCTTTCAGACCCGTTGGTCCATCAGGCTTAGGCATGCCCATCAGACCCCGTCGGTCCTTCAGTTTAACTCCAGTCAATGCGCCAAGCATCGACTGCGAGTTAGACCATCAGAGCCCCAAGTGCTCCTTCAGATCCCCGGCGATCCTTCTTTACTTTTGTTCTATATCAACCAATTATTTTTCAATAATTTCTAAAAAAAAAATAGCCTTGACAAAATTAGCGTCTTTTTATCTTTATTTCTATTTTATTTGAGAAGTTTGGAAGCCCTTCATACTTCCTAGTAAAATATAAATAAAGAGGGGCAGCTGTCATACCCTAATTTTGTTCGTCTAAAATCTAAAAAAGGGTTTTTTATTCTCGTCGTGCCACGTGTCGTTTCAATCGCGTGCGCGTGTCTTTAACGCTCGTCGTGCAACGTTTTTGTGATACTCTTTTTTTCGTTAATTTTGCTTTATTATCATAAAATATAAAAAATAATAAATAAATAAAATGTAATGCAAAATCAGAATAAACATCAAACTGAATTGTCAAAATCCTTTTATTACTTAAATCAAGTTTTTTGTTACACACTTATAGACAAAAACCGTAAAAAATGAAATAGTACAATTTTTCCAAGGAACATTTCAGCCTCCACCCTTTTGCCCTAGCTGAAGAATATTCCTAGAGTGAGATCCAATATGCTGTCCTTCCCTACCCTGCTGTCCTAGGGCCAGCTAGCTTTTGTCCTTAATCCTTATCCAATCGCTGTCCTTGCGCCCAAAATTATGAGCCAGCTGCTGTCCTTTGTCCCTTTTTTCACCAACCTGCATATAAATCAAACAGCAACAGTAGCACAGAGAGGGAACAGAGGGAAACGAAAAGACACATATGGGGGCACAGAAAACAGAAATAAAAAAAACAGAAGAAAATTAAGGGACCAAACTACAACCACCCATCAACCGAACCACCATCACCTCAGCCACCCTTAACCACCGTCAGGACCACCGTAGCCACAACCACTACCACTCAACCCCCAAACCAAGACCACCACACCTCCGTTTCCACCACCGGCGTACCAGCGCCGTCGTCGCAATCACCGCCTTGGCGCACCAACGCCACGAGCCCCATTCGTAACCACCGTCCGCACCGCCCCGTAAGCATCTGGCCGTGAACCACCATCACCAGAGCTCGCGTCCTTCTCCCCCCTCCAACGCCGTTGTCATCGTCCCTTCCGCGCCGTTGCAAGGCACCACCTCCTCGTCGTCATACGTTCATTGTCGCCACCGTGTGACGTCGTCTGTCCAGCGGTCCACGCCATGGCCGCCGTTCTCTCTCCCTATCACTGCCTTTCTCCTCGCGTTCCCTCACCGCCTCCCTTTCTCATTCTTGCTCCCTCTCGAAAAACCTCCCTCTCTCTCCCCTCAGATGAGTTGCTGCGGCGCTGTTTGAGAGTGATGGGAATTAGGGTTCCCTTTTGTTAAAACATACACACACCATTTAACTGTTTGCTTTTTTTTAAATTTTTTAAAACAGTTTTACTGATTACACCCCTTTGATTTCTTTTTACGCCTCCCTACTAAAGCCCCATTCGAGGTGTTAACAGCCCAAAAGCGTGAACTGACCGGGCTCTGCTATTCGCACCCCACTCTTATAATACAGCACCCTACTGCTAACTGCACCCCTCTTATTACTGTTTTGCAACCTACTTCGTTTTTTTTTCTCCTTATTTATTATCAAGAAACCTTTTACCAAAAATATCTATAAATAAAAAACCAACACACAAATATTTTCTACCCAAGAACTACGTGCGATTTGATTCTCTACCAGGAGATACGTAAGACCAGAGGGCGGCCGACCTCTGTCAATTGCATTAATAAAAAACCTTTTTTTCTTTAATTCATTTCTCTCCTATTTCTCAAAAAGTACAAAAAACAACTAACCGTTTATCGAGTCCTTTTTTATTAGTATTATTATAAGGGTAAAAACATTATTTTTGAATTAATAAATGTTTACATATTTAGTTAAAAGGTAACCTTCTTTAAGAAGGATGTCGTAGGGTGCTAATACCTTCCCTACGCATAAACGACTCCCGAGACTAAATCTGGTCCGCAAGACCCCTTTATCCACTCAATAGGGATTTTCCAATGTTTGCCCTTAAACTAAAACTTTGGTGGCGGCTTCATTCAAGAACTTCGAAGAATCCCTCCCTCCGGATTTTTCGGTCGCACAGCAAGGAGGCAGCCAGTGCATTGCAAGCCAGCGCCCAGAAGGGCGCCAAACCCCCTATCGCAAGCCGACACCCAGCCTAGCGCAACCCGGCACCCAGCGCCCAGGAGGGCGCCAAAACGCGTCGCAAGGGGGCAGCCAGCGCATTGCAAGCCAGTGCCCAACTCTTGCAAGCCGGCACCCAGCCTAGCGCAAACCGGCACCCAGGAGGGCGCCAAAGCGCGTCGCAAGGGGGCAGCCAGCGCCTAGCAACCTAGCACCCAGGCGCTTATGAGGGCGCCATCAACAACACAAACGAGAACAATAACGAACAACAACAAGGCACCCAGGAGGCTTCCAACAACAGGGGGCATGGCACAAGGCGCCCAGGGGGGCGCCAACTTCAGAACACAGCACCTTGGCACAAGGCGCCCAGGAGGGCGCCAACATCGGGACGCATGGAACAAGGCGCCTAGGAGGGTGCCAACGTCAGAACGCAGCATCTTGGCACAAGGCGCCCAGGAGGGCGCCAACATCAGGATACGACATCTTGGCACAAGGCGCCCAGGAGGGCGCCAACATCAGGACGCAGCATTTGGGCACAAGGCCCCCAGTAGAGCGGCAACATCAGGACACGGCACCCCAGTTCGGTGCCTGGTACAAGGATTACACCAAGGGAGGTGTGAGTCATGGTCGCGGTGAAGAGATCTTATACGACCCGACAGGATAGATGAAGTAACGTTTTGGGTAGATCGACAAAAATTCTTCAAGCCAAGACTATCCTTCGGAATAATCTCGACTGAGGGGGCAACTGTTCTGAATTGGACCAAGAGGTCCATTCAGCAATACCAGGAGGTGCATTTAGCAATTGGATATGGATTGGCCCAATCATTTCGACCCATATCCACAACATACAAGCCCAATTAAGGCCATCACACTTGAATGGTTGAGATCGATTCTACTGATCCGATGATCCACAAACGGGCACAATTTCCTATAAATACCGGCTCCCATAGCCTTCATAAGGTACACTCTCTCATTCCTAGCTAAATCACTCATCTATTCTAAATACCGACTTGAGCGTCGGAGTGGCTTCGCAGGTACCCCCCGGGCTCACACTAATCTCCTGCCAGATAACAAAAGACCTACCAACTGCAGTCAACCCAATACTACAAGGTACAGAACAAAAGCTATTATAAAAAATGGGAATAACGACGGAAATTAGGGACCTAAATCCCCACAGTCAGGATATGGTGCTGTCACTATACTGTTAGGGCCCGTTTGGTTCACTGGGTAAGAGGATAGGATATGATAAGTGTATCATATTCTGCTTAAATCTATTATTTGGTGCACCGATAGATAGACTAGTCATATTATTAATCGTATCCCCTATCACTTCTTTATGATTTTTATCCTTATTTTTAGGTGGGTTAGCAACGTTTCACGCTCTCACTTTCACGCAGAAGAGAACGACGCGTTTCTGGAAGAAAGGGAATATGGAAGCTCGCGTTTCTGGAAGAAGAGAACGACGCGTTTCTGCTTCATCTTCCATCTCCTCACGCTTGCGTTTCTGCTTCATCTTCCATCTCCTCACGCTTGCGTTTCTACTTCATCTTCCATCTCCTCACGCTCGCGTTCCTACAAATCATCTCTGAAACAAGGAATTGAGGTGTGTTTTTCCTCTTCTTTCCTTCCTTAAATTTCGTTTTCTTCCTTGTTCTGATTATGCATCTTCATCGTTGATTTCCCCCTACTCCACTGATTCTGATTCCGATTTCCTTTTCCCCTTTTTCAACGATTTTGATTTTCCCCCTTATTCACTAATTTTGCAATTTAGGGTTTGTTGTGCTCTGATATCATCTTCAGTTTTCTGCAAATTGATGAATTACAGGTTTTGGTTCCTGATTTTGCCCTAATTAATTTTGGAATAGAGGTTCTGTAACTGGTTTTCGCTGTCGTAAATAGAAACTGGTTTGTTTTTGTCTTGCAAAAGTTTAATATCATCTTGAGTGATGGTGTAGGCATTGTGTTGTTGCTTGTTTGTATAATGTGTTTCTAAGATTAAATTACAATTGTTGATGAGAAAGGTATGTGTGCTTTCATTTCTATACCAATGATTTGAAAGAGAGGAAAAGAACAATGAGCTTATGTTGATTCTGTCATTGAATATAAACACTAAACCGGTTAAAGGGTGTAATACCCTAATATTTCAACAGTAGAAGAAATATCAGGACACACATAAATGCATACATTAGAGTAAATTTCTACTTTTGGACATTGAAGAAAACTAGAGTTTGATGAAGAACTCATCAACCTAGCCACTCATATATCATAAGTTCTCAAATGAACTACATAATTAACATAGAGTCAAGTTTTAAATCCTCGCTAATCCTACTGTTCAACATCAAAAATAGAAATAACGGAAGCGATACATAACTCTCAACACCGTTTAAGTTATAATATTGAGATACATAAAAACTAAGGGAAACAACAAGCAAATAAACTAGGTCTTCACAATCTTCCATGATCTCCATGTGGTGCACCTGCTACTCATGTTTCCTTGCTTTTATTTTTCCCCGTTTCTCTGTAAGAAAACCACAAAACATAAAGGGCGAGATAAACATCTCAGTGAGTTCTACCGAGACCCCTCACTACACGCTCGCGGTTCGTTATGCATCATTTTAATCGTAGCCCAGTCTAGCAGCTACCATGATCTAGTGAGGCCCAGTCTAGCAGCTACCCACTGATCTTATCTTAGCACAACACCGGCAATCACTATACGGTTCCCCGGTGAACCCCAATCCACTAATCCTTTCATTAGTGGGCAAACTTGGAAGACGGGGCCTAGGTTTTGGGCTCATGACGTCCCTCCCCTAGTATGCTAACATAGAGGTCTTCACCCCATTTATTATTATTCATTATATAAGGTGGTTACCAAAACCTTAATGGAACACAGAGTCCATTACATTATCGTGTCATTGTGTATTCTCACTCGTGGATACTATACGGTTATCACCGATTAACATAACATAGAGAATTATACAATTCAAACCAAACATAAGCGTTCTTAAAAGGATTACAGTTATTTTATCATTATATAAGGTTGGGAAAATGATTGGAAGAGGTTTGGAATCAATTGGAATGGTTTTGGATGGGTTTTTAAAAATTGGACAGTGACTTTGGCACGGGTCGTGCTCCTTAAAAAACAAAGGGTTTTTCAACAAGTAACAGCTTTGGATGCACGGCCCGTGCCAAAATGCGCACGGGTCGTGCTCCTCTACCAGCATCACCAAAAATTTCTGTTTTCGTGTAACATTACCATTCCTATCGATTTTGTTACTCATTCCTTTCAATTCCTAACTTAACCACAATCAACATCAGTACCATTAACAAATACAAACAACCAATCAAGCATCCAATTGAGTGAATCAAGCAACATCAAGACACTTATTAACAACACATGTTCAAATATCAAAATGTACGGTTTTTACTTAAATTTGCGAAACGAGAATGCAGCTCACACGAACTCAGCAACATGCAAAGCTACATTTATGAACATAAAACCTAAACGGAGCAAGAACTCACCTTTTGTGATGAAAATCACAAAACAAACAAGTTGGTGAAGTCCCAAAAACCGAACCGACTAGACACCAACACTCTAATGGCTTCAACTTCAATTTCAGCTCTTAAAACCTTTCCTTGAAATTTCCAAATCACAATGTCACTCGCATTTAGTGCTAATCCACTCTTGAAACTAACATGCAACTGAATTTCTAGCCCCATACACTCTCTAAACTCACATGCATTTTGAGGCGTTGTTGAGAGGTGAAGTGAGAGGGAGTTTGGGCTTTCTTCTAATGAGATGAAGAAATGTGTGAATGTGAGGTAAAGATGAGGAGGAATGAATCAAGTTCAGATTGTGAGTGAGAAGAAAATATTGGGTGTTCTCTTCTTCTCCCTTTTTCCTTTCCCTCTCTTAGTAATCTCTCTCTCTCTCTCTCTCAACACTTCTCTCTAAAATTTTGTTTTTTGTGTAAAAGTGTGGGTGTGTGAGTGTTTTGTGCTTTTGAGAGTGGTGTGGGAGTGAGGGAAAATAAATAGTTCAGCTGAGAGTTTAAGGGAGGTGGAGTGAAATCCCCAATTTACCCCTATTCCTTTCTTCCTCATATAACTACTAATTACCCAACCAAACACTCAATTCACACAAGCATTCTTTTTAACTACTAAATCATCATTTAATCATACAATTGTCAATCCAATGATCAGTAATTAATCAGTTAACGACAAAACGATTATAATTACCTAATAAAGGAAATTCCTAATTTAACCCTTGTGCTATTCGCACCACCACTATCCTCTTATACACTACCCAATTCTAATACATCCAGCACACAAATGCACTTAACTATACTATTCAATCAATTGATCGAACAATTAAATCGTAAGAATTCATCGTAAATACGCTCAATCAATCGAATTAGAAATCAATGGAACAAAAGCAACTACCAATCTCAAGAATTGAGATTAGCCATTTTGGGGATGTTAGAAAGGGTAAATAGGTTGATTTCTTATTTATGGTTGTTTTAATGATAGAAATTAGAGGGAATATGCTATGCTTTGGAATTAGTTGCAATTGGTTTAATTTTTGCTTTTATTGCTAGTAATTGGTTGTACATGCATTGGGATGATTGTAACATGTGACTCATAGCAGACAATGTGGTTTTGTGAATCTGTCTGTAAAGACATCTCTCTGTAATAGATGGGGGGTTTTGTGTCAAATTACAATCATGATTAAGTTTCAATCCTAAATTAATTTTGCAAATGTATGTTGATTTTGTGATTGCATATTTAATGAGCTCCAATTGCATATTATAGTTGAATCTATTTTAAAGTTGTTTTTTCTAATTTTTCTAGCTATCTCCTTCAATTTTCTAGGTAAATATGAATTCCCAAGAACAACATGATGTGATGCTATATCTAATTTTGGAGCAAATGTTTTTAGAGATGGTTGAAATTTGTTTTGCAATCTTCATGGTTGTGAGCCGTTCTGCACTATGGTTTTACGAAAATCATAGCATTAGGGAACAACTAGTTGATCGTGTGAGATTTAAGCTTCAGTTCGGAGTCGGTGAGATTTTATGATGTGTGATATGCTTTCCTGTTTCAATTCTGTTACAAAGCTTTCCTGTTTCAATTTCTAATCTATGGTATATGATTTGGTTGTTATACTTAAAGGATTGAATATGACCAACATATGGAACATCATGTTGAATATGTGCAGTAGTTGTTCTTTTTAAGTATCATAATTGCATTTTTCCACTCAAATGCATATGTCTGAACTGAGTTCTAGTATGTTCTCCCAAGACTTTCTTTCTTCTAGATTGGAATACTTAGATGCTCACATGTTTTTTATTTGAGAAACATCCTTTTTGATATCCAATGCAAGTATATATAACTGCGAATTTTGTTGGAACAATTCTTCGTTTCTATTCATGTAGCATTTCTAGTTGTATTGTCATTTGATAACTCAGAAAGAATAATGAGGTTAAAAGAAACATGCTATCCACTTTTGGCAATATTTTTCTTGAAAGAAAAGGGAAATGCTACTTCATTTCTCCATTCTAATCCTTTGGAATAGCGACAGTTCAATTTATCAGTCTTGAAAAATTCTTGTGTAGTCTTCTCTTTTATCAAGTCATTTCAGGTGCTATTCTTATTGTAAATTACTATAACTTCTTAGCACATCTATTATGTAGATATGATCACTGCTTGTTATTATATTTTAATTTGGTTACTACAATACCACCTGAATATGATTTCTCTTCTCTTAATCAGAATGTTAATTTAATTTGGTTTTGCAATAGGAATGGAATCTAAGAACAACATGCAACAAAGTAACAAGAGAACGAGAGATCGTAGGCAATGGTCTAATACGGAGGTTGAAGCCTGTCTAGATATACTAATTGAAGCTGTACGTGAACAAAGGTCAAAGATGTGACAGTGGGCAATTCAAAGCACACGTCTTAAAAATGGCTGAGACCAAATTGGAGGAAAAGTTTCCTGGATGTGGAATTAAAGTAAAGCCCCATATTGAAACAACCATGAAGAGGCTAAGGATAGTTTATGCAATAATTTATGATATGCTTAATCAAAGTGGATTTGGTTGGGATGAAGAGAAAAAAATGATTAAGGTGGATAGTGATGAAGTGTTGAAGGAGTATGTAAAGGTTAGTGTTTGTTAATAATTTTTCTTTATTGATTCTTTTTGTTTTGTTTGTTATTTATGATTATTTAATCTTGTGTAGAGTCATTCAAGCACGAAAGATTATCGGTATGCTCCGGTCCCGATTTTTGATAAACTTGTCCATGCTTTTGGAAAAGATCGTGCTAATGGTAAAGGAGTTTCTCCCCATGGTGATGAAGTTGAGGAGATAGATAAAGAAGAGGGAGAACAAAATAATAACGAGCATGTTGAAGTAGAAACTACTCAGTCACAATCCGTTAACCAATCACAAACTAGAAGAGTGCGTGACAATATGGATGTTCAATTAAAGAAAAGAAACAAGGGAGCAAATATAATTGCTCAAAGTATATCTGAGTTAGGAAAGACTGGGTGAAGCTGCAAATCGTCTAGGAGTTGGTAAAGATGTGTTTGATGATTCAAGAAACATTATGAATGAGGTGAAGAAGATGCAACAAACAGAACAAGAGCGCTTTGCTGCAGCAGGCAAAATTTTATCTGTGCCACATCGCTTGCACATATTTTGGGGTTGTGATGACGTTGATCGTCTTGCATTTGTTAATTCATTGATCAAGTGAAACATCATTTAAACATCATTTATGTCTGTATATGCTCATATCATGTCTTTGTTAGATTACTGGTTTAGGTAATTGGATTTGCAATCAAGGATAGGTATTGCTACATCACATGTCTCTTTTATATGACAATAGAATGGAAACAATTAGTGAGAATACATGTTTATGTAATTGGATTTGCAATCAATGATAGATTACTGGTTTATGTAATTGCATTTACAATCAATGACAGATTACTTGTCTATTGCATTTTTGTGGTGTTAAATTTACAGATTTATCAGGTGTATATGGGTAAAAAGTTTACTAGTATGTACGTATTTATGTATCTGTTGTCAAGATGTTTGACAAGTAAAACATCATTTGTTAATTTTATCAATGATTTTTTAATCTGTTGAAAAAAATGATTTTTTAGTAGGTTTTGATAATTTATAATATTTAAAAATATTACAAATTATTATATTTTTTTAAAAAAAAATGCAATTTATTGGAAGGGAAATTTTGTCATTTAACTATAATATATATCATATCCTGTCGTTATCTTGGATGTACCAAACACAGGATATGATAAAATAATGCTATCCTATTTGTTATCATGTGTGTATCAAACACAATATATGTTAAGTGTCTATCCTGTCACTATCCTATCTTGTCTTTATTATGTCTTCTATCCTGTCTTGTGCACCAAACGGACCCTTAGTGAATACTGGTCATAGGATACAGATCGGACAACTATAATTTAACTTGAAAAGAACAGACCTAAAATAAGCTTAAAATCTAGATCATCTGATCATACTTCTACGGCTGAGACTGCGACTGCGACTGCCGCTAAAGTTACCAGCAGACAATCCAACTCCGAGAAACTAGAGATGGAAAAAATAAAGTTGCTGTCTGAATTTGGTGTCTTTAATACTTATAAGTAACAAAATCAGATAAATTTCACTTTTTTCTGTATTTAGTTTTTGTCGTCATGTTTCAACTTTTTTTAGTAGTTGGCACTTGGCACGATAAAAATGAGGAAATATTAGAAAGAGAATCATAGTATTAGAACCTTTAACTGTCATGAATTCTGGCCAGTCTTTTTCATGGTAGATGAAGGTGGAGTATTATCTGCACCTATAAAACAAGGAAAGTTTTTCTGTTATTAATTACCAAGATTTTTTAGGACCTTATTTCACTTATGTTATCCATGTATTGATTTATTGCCATTAAATGCAACAAGTTCATCAAACTCAAACATCATGAGATCATAGTTTTGCTTTGGTTTGGTGTACCTGGTCTTGCCGTCTTGGGCCACTCACTAGTGGAAAAAATGCATTTTATAACGGTCATTCATATCGGTTGAAAACTACCTGATGTTAAAAGTGATGCGGTGGCAGTTTTGTAATTAAAATTATAAAATTTACATCGGTTGTCACACGAACCGTTATAAAAACACAATCTTTACATATTTCATATCGGTTCCATGCCATAACCATTATAGAAAACGCAAAAATTTAGGCTTCCATAACGGGTCATAAAACCACCCGTTATAGAAACGCAAAAATTTAGGCTTTCGTTCGCATCTCTTCCATTCGCAAAAATTTAGGCTTCCATTCGCTCCCTCTCACTCTCATTCACAGTACTGCACCGTCTCTCCCTCTCACTGCCCCATTCGCATACTCTCCCTCATCTCTCCCTCTCACTGAAACTCCCTCAAATGTGACGAATTCTGTTTTCACGCGAACGGTTTCAGCGAAGCGTCTCTCCCTCAAATTTGGATGTTGAGTTTTCACAAGCAAAGGAATTCTGTTTTCACGCGAAGGGTTTCAGTGAAACTCCCTCTCCCTTCGCCGCGTCTCTCCCTCTCGCTGTGTCTCTCACTCTTGCTGCGTTGACGAATTCGCGCGGAGAACCTCCGTCGCCACAGCACCACCGCTGCAACTAGGTAAACTCTTCTTTCACATTTGTGTATTTTAGGGTTACACCTTTGATGTTTCACCTTTGATGTTTGCTGGTTTGTGCACCTTTGATGTTTGCTGGTTTGCTGGTTTTTGATTTTCACAAATTTTGAGTTTCACCTTTGATGTTTGCTGGTTTGTGCACCTGTCTTCGCTGCCAAGTGCTAAGACAACTGTTATACTAAAATAAGGCTTGTGCAGTTAGAGGTTACTTTTTTGTGGCCTTTGGAGGTCTCTCTCATTTACACAATCCAGAGCTATAACTATAGAAGTGTTGTATGATATCATTATTTAAACTTTATGCTAAAATTAATTTGCCAGAAAATGTGTTGCTTTAACTACAATGCATGAGTTTTAGTTGGAGTTCTATACTCTACCTCATCATCATTGGAATACACTTTTTTCGTCTTGATGAACTTGCACCAAGGGGCATAGCTTTGTTGTAGGTAGCTATGGGACTTCAAATGGTTTCTGTAATCTGATGCGAAAGGGAATTAGCTGTTTTTTGAGGATTCCTTATCCATGTCCCTTGTACCCTTTCCTTTCTTTATAATGTCAGTTGTTAATAAAGAAAGAAGCTAAACATTGAGAGTAGCAGCAGATAAATTAGAAGCCATAAACTAGAGATTTTAGACCTTTGTGCAAAAAGGCTTCATGGACCACTGCTAACCCCAATTTGAAAAATCAAAACTCTTAGGAAGCTTTACTTGTGTGAAAACTATATGTTTGGTAAAGTGCAAGAAGACATTGGGATTTTAAAATCACTTGAAGAGTTAGTTATTTATAGTAATAACTTCATTGGAAGTCTTGTGATTTAAATATCTAGTCATGTTAATGATGCAAATGAAATACTAATTTTTTCCCTTTGTTACATTGCCTAATAGCCATGTTTTTATTCAGTTTATTTATTGTGTTGAAGTCATGTTGCCTTTAGTTTCAGTTTATCTAGTTGCAACTTGCAATTACCAATATTTATTTTCTTATTTATTAGTTGCTTCCACTAGGGCTATTCGCTGATTGTTTCCTGTTTTTTTCCTTCTTTACAGAGGATTCCAAGCACCTCTACTCTACCCTTTACATACTCTATCTTTAATTGCTTTCGTCTTTTTTCCACTACTACTATGCTTTCACTCTAGTTGGATCAATACTAGTCGCCTAAGTAGTTATGGATCGTAGTTGGATCAGTACTAGCCGTCTAAGTGATGAGTATGAGAAGGGCGTGGAAGAGTTTCTAGAATTTGCTAAAACAAGTTGTCCAAAAAATAATGAAAAGTTTATTTGTCCTTGTGTTAGCTGTAAGTTTTATTGTCCTTGTGTCAATTGTTTGAATAGTGACAAACTAGTTGTTAAGGACATTCGCGATCATCTTCATTGTGATGGCTTTAACAGGAGTTATACAAGGTGGATATGGCATGGTGAATCGTCAGGAATACCAAGCACATCCCAGAGAGAGGAGGTTGATGTAGATATGAATGATCGACTAGAAGAGATGATTCGAGATCTTGGACCAGAGTCTTTTCAGCAAACATGTATGTATGATACTTTGTGCAGCGACAACGTAGAGTCGTTGTATTCGGGGTGCACCAAGTTCACACGGTTATCAGCCGTGTTAAAATTGGTCAACCTAAAGGCAAAAAACGGGTGGACCGATACAAGTTTCACAGAATTGCTTGAGTTGCTAAAAGACATGCTTCCAGAAGGTAACACATTGCCAGACCGTAACTATGAGGCGAAAAAGATATTGTGTCCTATGGGTATGGAGTATAAAAAAATACTTGTGCATGTCCTAAAATTCTATCTAAGTACATATTTATCAATTTAAAATTGATCTATATGACTTGTCACTAATTGTTCCCCAATGTAGCAATCATTGGCAATTGTTGATCATTTGTCCTATGAGTAATGAAATCGTCTTCCTTTGCTCGCTTAAAAGGAAGCCGACTGCATCCCTCAAGCAAAAAGTTAATATGTAAGCTCTTTTTTATTATACATCATGTGTAGAAAAGTTAAAACAAAGTTAGAGAGTTTGTATGATGTCTTCCTTTTTTATTAGTGCTATGGAAGGATATCATAAGTTGATGGGGACTAGAAAAAAGACACCTATATGGATTTCCCCCGATGTAAGTAGTTTAACTCTTGAGATTTAATTACAATATTTATAATGTACTTTATTTATACATATAATATTTACTATGACATATAATTTGTAGTCCCGAAAGCAAACTGGGAGCACTGAGTGTAGATTTTATGTTATGAGACATATGTCCTACATTGTCTCTGCAAGTATTGTTGATTTATGGTTGGAGGTACGTAATAGAATTTTTTATAAGTTATATTATAGATGTGTTTTAGTTGATTAACTAATTTTTAGTCGTGTGTCATTTCATATCGTAGAGATGCAACAATACCGAATCATTCAATGATGAGGATCTATACGATATTCGGTGTCGATGGGCACGATTATTTCTTGAACTTTACCGAAATCGTCCTATTGGGTGATAATAGGCTAGAAAGGTAAATCCATTATGTCTTTTAGTACTTACTAATCCATGATGTCTTCCATTTCTCTGTGATACACAAAATACAAGTTTTGGGAGCTAGTTTTGGGCATGTCTAGAACAATATTGATACACAAAATGTACTTTGATATTTATGTAGAGGAATGATTTCACCTGTTAGACATGACGAGGATTCTTGAGCTCTTATCTGAAACTGTTTTAAAAAGGCTTAATATCTGTTTGCTGTTGAATTTTTTTAAATTTTTTCTATGTGCAGGTTGTAAAAACAAAGAAAGGGGGTACAGAGAGGAAGGCCCAATACTGAATTGTTGCTGGATGGGTAAAGACCCACGCGGAACCCAATGGAGCTAAACTGTAGCAACACGCGGGTCACACTTGACCCGGTGTATATAAGGATTTTACAAACCCTAATCTTCAGTTTACTCAAGAATCCGTAGCCATATTCTTGAAACCTCTCCTCTGCACGTCGTCTTCTTCCTCGCGACAACCACCTCCTTCGCCTCTGATCTTGCACAAAAACTGAAGCACACTTGCTTCAGTCCTTCACAAAAAAGCTGAGTTGCTGCGCTACAAAACCTTACTCCTGATTCGCTGTTTGAAGGATTCTCAGAAACCCTAGTTTCTGAGATTCTTCTCCGATGGTTCTCTCCAACCTGGGTTTTTCACCGGTCACCAGCCTAAAGGTAACACTCTTGTTCTTTTCTTTAAATTCTTTCTCTAGCTGCTTGTGGTATCGAAACCCTAATTTCTGTGTTTTTCTTTACTGTTATGAACTGTTGTTTGTTGATACACAGTGAACCCTAACACTGTGTCTTGATGTTTTGCTGCAGGTCTTCGTGGATTTGTTATCTTGATCTTCAACAAGAGGTAAAAAACACTCCTCTGATCTTTTCTTGTTTTCTGAGTTGTTGCTGTGCTGAACACTATTATCCTTCTGAATCTTGTGTTTTGCATGTACTGGATCTTCACGCCTTGAAGATCATCACCGGGTTGATTCTCACACTGAGAAACAAAGGTAATCTCTCACCCTCACTCTCCCTTTGTTTTCTTTACTGAGATTTTTCAGTCACTGAAAATCTATACTAACCACTGTGTTCTTTTCTTTGTATGTGAGACTGAGATCAGCCACTTGTTGAAGGAAGAAGGATGGCTCACACACACTTGAACAGAAGATGATTATGCAGAAGAAGAAACTGGGAGCAACAGATCTTAGGGTATAGAAACTTTGAATAAAATTTTCTTTCACAGAGAACTGTTGTATCAAAAAGCTAATTCTTTATTGATTGATTTATTTCATAAGACTGTGTGTGTATATATACAGGGTGTATGGATATAGCTGTTAGGCTTTTGGTTGTTTAGAAACAACCAGCTCAGTTTGTTATAATAACAAACTGTTTAGTTAGTTATTTTTCAAAACCAACTTAACAGTTTTTTTAGAAACAAACTGTTAACAGTTTATTTTTTTAATAACAAAACTGAATAGGCTTTAATTAACATAGGTGAAATTGATTACCAATCTCAATACCCTACCTTAATCAAGGAACCTTTTAGGATTAACAGCCCTACCTTAAACTAAGCTAGGTCTAAGCTAAGAGATCAGATAGTAGGCAACATAAAAAACCACAGGACAACCCCCTGGTAGGTGATCTTAGAGAATTGGTCTAGGACAAGCCCCTAGACAGTGACTTAGGTTATTTCCTTCTTAGAGACTTAGAAAGAAATAACATTAAGTTGCCTTCTTAGCTTAGAGAACACGTCTCCCTTTAAGGCTTTTGTAAAAATGTCAGCAACCTGGTCCTTTGTAGAGCAGAAGTCTAGTACCAAGCAGCCTTTAGCAACCTGTTCCCTTAGGTAGTGGAACTTAGTTTCAATGTGTTTAGTCCTGCCATGAGAAATAGGGTTTTTAGCAAGACATATAGTTGATTTAGTATCCATAAACAGTTTAACAGGATTAGTTAAGTTGACACAAATTTCTTTGAGTAGAGTCTCAAGCCAAGCTGCTTGGGCAACAGCATGGCAAGCAGAAATATATTCTGCTTCACATGAGGACAGTGCCACAGTGGCCTGTTTCTTAGAACTCCAAGAGATAGCAGCCCCTTCAAATAGGAAGACATATCCACTAGTGCTTCTCCTGTCCAACTTGTCTCCACACCAATCTGAGTCACAATAGCCAACCAGGTTGTTCTTCCCTTTAGCCCTGTCATTAGGAAAAAATAGACCATAGTTAGTAGTGCCTTTAATATATCTTAGGATACGTTTGGCAGCATTCAAATGAATCTGCATAGGGCAGTTCATGAATCTGCTGGTCACACCAGTAGCATACAATATGTCAGGTCTGCTATGACATAAATATCTTAGAGACCCAACAATTTGTCTAAAGTAGGTAGCATCTACTTTAGTGCCCTCTTCTTCTTCCTTTTTAGTTAAGTTACCCTCAGCTGGGTTGATTGCAGAATTGCAATTGTCCAGCTCAAACCTTTTCAGAATTTCTTTTGCATACTTTTGCTGATGCAAAATAATTCCTTCTTTGACCCTTAGGAATTCTAACCCTAGGAAGTAGGTTAGTTTTCCAAGATCAGTCATCTCAAATTCATCTTTAGGACAGCTACCAGTCACAAGTAGGTCATCCACATATAAACATACAATCAGCAAATATGAGTTTATGTCACCTTTGACATAAACTCCATATTCAGGAGTGCATCTAGAGAAACCCTTCTGAACAAAGAAAGCATCAATCCTTTTGTTCCAGGCCCTAGGTGCCTGTTTAAGACCATACAAGGCCTTATGCAGGTATAGAACATGATCTTCCTTTCCTTTTTCAATAAAACCAGGAGGTTGGTTTAAGTAAACCACTTCCTCCAAAGTTCCATTTAGGAAGGCAGATTTTACATCCATATGATACATGTTTCAGCCCTTACTACAGGCTAGTGCAGTCACTAGTCTTATAGTCTCATGCCTTGCAACTGGGGCAAAGACTTCAGTGAAGTCAATCCCCTGTTTCTGTTGGAAACCTCTTGCCACTAATCTAGCCTTGTACTTAACTACATTACCCTTAGGATCAAGCTTTAGTTTAAATACCCATTTAACACTAATAGCTCTCTTTCCTTTAGGTAACTCAGTCAAGGTCCAAGTTCCATTTTTCTCAATAGAGGCAAGTTCCTCTTCCATAGCTTTCTTCCAATCTTTAGACTTTAAGGCTTGCTCATAGTCTAAAGGTTCCATATCTGCCACCATTGCAAAATGGATCAAGTCACCATCATTAGTAACCTGATTGTCCATAGCCATATCAAAATCCAGCATCCTCCTAGGTGTTCTCCTCTCTCTTTGAGGCCTAAGAGGAGCCTGCACAGCTTGCTCAGGTTCCTGTTCAGCCTCCCCATTTACCTCTTCATGTGAACCTTGGTCCTCATTAGGTAAAATAGGGTCATCATTAGGTTGAACCAGTGTTTTAAAAACCGGCTCGGCCCGGCCGGTCGGACCGGTTGAACCTGGAACCGGGGGGGTAACCGAGCCGGTCAAGCCTTTGGATCGGTTATGCACCAAACCGGTGGGAACCGGTGGAAACCGACCGGTTTTGGGGAAAACCGGCGACCCGGCTCAAACCGGACCGGGTTGTCCATTTTTTTTTTATTTTTTTTATCAAATCTTTGAACTGTAATTGGGAGGGGCCGCGCGAACGCAAGCCCCCACTAGTGATTGCCATCTAGGTAAGTATGTTTCCCATTGACATACACCTTGCTTTTATATCTCATTTCCTCCTTGTTCTGTTCATTTTATCCGTTGTGGGACTATTTCTAAACTACTTAAAACAAAAGAGACTCAAAACCCTCAACAAAAATGTCATTAGTGGGGTTTGAACCCCTGACCTATTGAAAGCAAATGTTGAGCGCTACCATGAGGCTACCAATCTTATTGAGAATATTATTTATTTCAAATATATATAATTGGTACCTCTTTTCCTAAAAGTCAAGTATGCTCATCCTCATGGCATTAGCTTGTAATATTAATATTATGTTTCAACAAACTTATTTAATATTAAGTATTTTTTTAAAGATTTATTTAATATTAAGTTGTTAACTTATGAAATTTGTTCTAAATATTTATTGAAGCATGATATGAACTTTTAAAATTTATTTAATATATACCAAGCAAATAAAAATAAAATAGGCATGGTGTGTAATTTTACCAAAAAATTAAGTTTTACAAGTATGAAATATATAGGTCCTAAAAATTTGGGAATTTTTTATATTTTAGTAGATATAAAATAAACATAGTTATTAATTTTACAGGGACGAAATTTATATTATATACTATATAGGTATTGAAAATTCTCGAAATAGAGACCGGGTCCGAGTCATCCGGTTCCGGTTTTGGTCATGCGGTTCAACTGTCGACCCTTCGGTACGACCCTTGACCCAGTGACCCGGTACCTTCACCGAGTCGGTCACCGGTTCGAGTTTTAAAACATTGGCTTTACCCTTTTTCTTTTGTTAACATAAGTCCAACATTTTACTAACCTATAAAAATATTATTCTTAAAAGATTTATTGGTTAATTTAGTTTAGTAATTATGTATTAACTATTTTATTTATTTAAAAGTTCTTTAACAATCTATGAAATATTCAAATTTGTAAATAATGATATTTGTTCTGGAGTCAACCAGGGGGTCCCATTAGCAAAACCAGGAGGTGCGCTTAGCAAGTAATATGGATCAGCCCAACCGATTCAACCCATATCCACCTATTGCGAACCCAACATGCTTGGACGGTCAAGATCGACTCTACCCATCCAACGATCCACGAGAGGGCACGATTTCCTATAAATACAGGCAAACTTTTCCCTAAGAAAGGTTCAATCTCTAATCCTTAGTACCTTCACTCATATATTCGATATACTGACTTGAGCGTCGGAGTGGCTTGCAGGTACCCCCCCGGGCGCTCACTGACCTCTTGTCAGGGCAGCAAGAGACCTACCAACAGCAGCCGACCAAAATACTGCTAGGTACAGAACATTGGCGACCACAGTGGGAGATCTCTATCTTTCACACAATCATAACTCGAACTTTTTCTTTTGCTACACAATGGCTTCCAGAGGCAGACCCCGGACTCGAAGCGTCACACATTAGGGCGCCTGTGATGAAGCAGCCAGCGCCCATGAGGGCGCTTGGCAGGGCGCCTATGATGAAGCAGCCAGCGCCCATGAGGGCGCTAGGCAGGGCGCCTGTGATGATGTAGCCAGCGCCCACGAGGGCGCCTGACAGGGCGCCTCTGTTGAAGCAGCCAGTGCCCATGACGGTGCCTGGCAGGGCGCCTATGATGAAGCAGCCAGCGCCCATGAGGGCGCCTGGCAGGATGCCTATGTTGAAGCAGCCAGTGCCCATGAGGGCGCCTTGCAGGGCACCTATGATGAAGCAGCCAGCGCCCATGAGGGCGCCTGGCAGGACACCCATAGGAAGGGACCAGACCACCCTCATCACCGCCGTTATGGCTAATAGTGAAGTAAGAAGAATCCTGGTTGACCAAGGAAGCTCAATAGACGTTATTTTTGAAGATTTACTACAAGTGTTGAACATCCCCCCGCAACTCAAGAAGGTTTTCCGATGAAGGACCTTTCACTCGAGAGGGGGGTGAATGCCAAACCCCAAGGGCCTTGGAGAAGCTGCCAGCCCTCAAGACGTATGAGGGAGCCTGTTCACTGCAAAATCTTTCCCCCCACTCTCAAAAATTCCGCATTAGAGTGGTTTCAAGAGCTAGGGCCGAACTCCATCTCCTCGTGGGAACACGTAGAGAATATCTGGAAAGGTTCAACAAGGAGGCTACCAACGTCAGGGACCTTGAAGACAAGATGAGGCTCTTTTGGATGAAGGATGGCCTCAAGAAGGGAAGCCTGTTTCAAAGGGACATGGGGGTTAACAAACCCCGAAGCCTGTACGAGTTCCTTCGGAAGACACATAAGTACATGGAATATGAAGAAGACAACATGGCGTACCAAGAGGACGCCAAGGTTGGCAACAAGGAGGAAGAGGATGAAACTCGTGACTCCGAATAGGGAGCAGGGCATCAGGACCTGAGCCTAGGGCTAGATCTAGTTATGAATTTTGTTGTTTAAGCACAAAAGCATAATGTATGGCGCTAGCTAGCATCAACACTTGTTACAACGAAAAATTCCTTAAGATCAAGAAAGAAAAAGGACCTAACTCCATAGTCAGGAGCGAAACGAGGCAAGTGTAACAAGCATATATGAAGAGGCCCGAGCCGGATGGCCACGAGGTCTTGGCCTAGGATAAGCGAAACCACTAGAAAAGTATGAGACCACGAGGTCTTGGGTAGCAGGCATCGTGAAAGGCACGGAAGTCAAGCAAATGACGAGACCGTGAGGTCACAGACACCAGAGATACCTACCTACAAGGATGACGTCTAGTCTACAAGCCATAACCTCATCTGTCCTTATCCGACGGAGGCGTGTAAGCATGCGTTGGAAAGCTAAGAAGCAGAGGTACAATTATCATGTTAAACTCGAAATCCAATTCGTACGTCTCCACACCCAGGAAGGGAAACAAGCTGACGGAACCATAACAATGCTTGTGCAACCGAGCACCCAGCGCCCAGGAGGGCGTCAATTCAAGCGTCCGTGAAGGCTGCAAATGCATGGCAAACCAGCACCCGAGGCGCCCAAGAGGGCGCCAAACCCTGCTCACAAGCTACCATTTAGCCTAGCGCAAGACGGCATCCAGGCGCCCAGGAGGGCGCCAAATTCATCTTCGAAGGCAGCCAGCATGGCGCACAAGACAAATAACTAGTGCATGAGCACATAAGAAAATTAAAGGATGCATGAGCATGCGAGTGCACGAGTCCGTGAGAAAATGACATAGTGCACGAACATGCGAGCAAATAGAGAGTGCACAAGCATGTGAGCAAATAACATAGTGCACGAGCACATGAGAAAATTAAAGGATAAATGAGCATGCGAGTGCACGAGTTCGTGAGCAAATAACATAGTGCACGAGCACATGAGAAAATGAAATGGTGCACGAGCACCTAGGGAAGTAGAACGATGCATGAGCATCCGAGGAAATTAAATAGTGCATGAGCACGTAAGGCAGCACATGGAAGGACGCCTGGCAGGGCGCCAAGGCAGCCATAGGCGGCACCTAGGAAGGCGCCCAGTAGGGCGCCACAAACGGAAGAAAGGGAACCTCCCCCTACTTGCACATGGTAGAAAACGACACGAGCCGAAAGGGGGACCTAACCTACAAGGGCATTCTAAACGACAACGTCAAGTCAAGACCATCCCCCAGGATAATCTCGACTTAGGGGACAACGGTGGAACCAGGTCAATATTCACCAGAGACACCGCCGGGGATCAGCATCGAGGAGACCCCCCGACCGACGCAACTCAACACCAACGCAGGACGGCAGCAAGAAGGATGATCTGGCTTGATTAGGCACAGCAAATGCAACACCCTCAAGGATGACATTAAAGAGCAGATCCATGACACTGGTCCCTAGCAGTAACACTTATTCCCAAAGGAAACTTCCCCAAGATCAAAAAAAAAAGAGAAAAGGTCCAACTCCATATAAAGGAGGGGGAAATGCTAGTTTGAGATCCTACCTACCTGGCAGGGAGGGACTGCCTGGATCGCAGGGGCACAAGTCGACCTAATCGGTTCACGAAGCGGCTATCAAGAGACGTCGCAACCTCTGATGGGTGAGTTAAATTCGGATCGATTTTGATAAACTCCTGTCAGAGTCCCTAGATGGGCGAAGCGGCATCGCATATGTCGCAACCTCTAATGGGTGAGTTAAATTCGGATTGATTCTGATAAACTCCTGTTAGAGTCCATATGGCGCGAAGCGGCATATCGAAAAGGTCGCAACCTCTGATGGGTGAGTTAAATTCGGATCGATTTTGATAAACTCCTGTCAGAGTCCCTAGATGGGCGAAGCGGCATCGCAAATGTCGCAACCTCTAATGGGTGAGTTAAATTCGGATAGATTCTGATAAACTCCTGTTAGAGTCCATAAGGCGCAAAGCGGCATATCGAAAAGGTCGCAACCTCTGATGGGTGAGTTAAATTCGGATCGATTCTGATAAACTCCTGTCAGAGTCCCTAGATGGGCGAAGCGGCATCGCAAATGTCGCAACCTCTAATGGGTGAGTTAAATTCGGATAGATTCTGATAAACTCCTGTTAGAGTCCATAAGGCGCGAAGCGGCATATCGAAAAGGTCGCAACCTCTGATGGGTGAGTTAAATTCGGATTGATTCTAATAAACTCCTGTCAAAGTTAACATTGCCACGAGGTGATATGAGATTATACATTTAGATGAACAAGGCAAGGACTGGCGCCCGAGCCCACCTCGCGCATGCTAGTCATAGGAATGAGAATCAAGCCTAACAAAGACCTCATGATCAAATCAAAGGAGGCTCGACTCTAGAACGGATTCCGGATATAAAAAACGAACATGGCCAATCACTTTGACGTAGGCAGCATAGAAGAATCTCCACCACCTCATGCTCAAAAAGCAGATCATCATTAGAAGAGGTAACGACGAAGCCAGGGAAGCCGGCTTCCTCCGAAGGCACGGTATCACTCACCATCTCTCAACCTGCAGGACAGGGGGAAGAACAAGCGGTTACAAGACAAACACCCCCTCCCTTGAGGTGGGGGACGTCAACAAAACTCGCAGACAACCCCCTCCCTGAGGTTGAGGACTTCAACAAACACCCCCTCCCCTGAGGTGGGGGACATCAACAAAACTTGCAGACAACCCCCTCCCCTGAGGTTGGGGACTTCAACAAACACCCCCATCCCCTGAGGTGGGGGACGTCAACAAAACTTGCAGACAACCCCCTCCCCTGCGGTTGGGGACTTCAACAAACACCCACTCCCCTGAGGTGGGGACCATCAACAAAACTTGCAGACAACCCCCTCCCCTGAGGTTGGGGACTTCAACAAACACCTCTTCCCCAGAGGTGGGGGACGTCAAAAAAACTTGCAAACACCCTCTCCCCTGAGGTTGGGGACTTCAACAAAACACGACGTGCTCAAACACGAAAAAGCTAGAAATATAAGCTGAAGGACAACCCAGATCACCTTGGTAGTAATTTAGAAGCGGTAAAACTCGTGGTCAGCGAGGTAAGGCTAAGAGACAAGATGGGCAGCAAAAAATAAAGTAAAGTGCCAAGCACACGTCTACACAAGTCGGCACCAAAGAAGGCGCCTGGCAAGGAGGGCGCCCATGAGGGTGCCTGCAAGGTAGCAACCAGCGCCCATGAGGGCGCCTGGCAGGAGCAGGAGGGCGCCTGGCAGAAGCAGCCAGCGCCCATGATGGCGCCTGGCAGGACCAGGAGGGCGCCCATGAGGGCGTCTGGCAGAAGCAACCAGCGCCCATAAGGGCGCCTGGCAGGAGCAGGAGGGCGCCTTGCAGAAACAACCAGCGCCCATGATGGCGCCTGGCAGGACCAGGAGGGCGCCCTCATGGCGCCCATGAGCGCGCCTGGCAGAAGCAACCAGCGCCCATGAGGGCGCCTGGCAGGAGCAAGCAGCGCCCAGTAGAGGGGCGCCTGGCAGGGGGCAGTCTGAAAACGAATCCTTCGCAACGGGGTAGTCACCACTATGCAGTATGGCACCCACGAGAGCACTGTACCTTGTCTCGCAAAATTAAAGGATGCATGAGCATCTGAGTGCATGAGCACGTGAGAAAAAAAAGAGTGCATGAGCACGTAAGAAAATGAAAGGATGCATGAGCATCTGAGTGCATGAGCACGTAAGAAAATTAAAGGATGCAAGAGCATCTGAGTGCATGAGCACGTAAGAAAATTAAAGGATGCATGAGCATGTGAGTGCATGAGCATGGAAGGAAATAAAATAGTGCACGAGCACGCGAACAAAAAAGCAGAGCGCCAAGCACACGTCCACACAAGCCAGCGCCCATGAGGGCGCCTGGCAGGGAAGCAGCAGCGCCCATGAGGGCGCCTGGCAGGGCGCCAATGAAGAGCAGCAGCGCCCATGAGGGCGCATGGCTGGGAGCCAAGCACCAAGGCAGCGCCCATGAGGGCGCCTGGCAGAGCACCAATGATAAAGCAAACAGCGCCCATGAGGGCGCCCGACAGGGGAACAATGCAAATCCTTCACAAGAGGGGCAGCCAGCTCTGCGCAACAAGGCGTCCAAGGCACCCATGAGGGCATCAAAATCTTGTCTCGCAAAATCTGCTCCACGAGGAGACACCCGACGTATGGCGCCCTAGAGGGCTTCAAAACATGTTCTGTGGGATGGCATCAAGCGCATCTAGGAAGGCACCAAGGCGCCCTAGGGGGCGCCAAAACATGTTTCGCAGGAGGGCGCCAACATCAGGAGTCCTAACACAAGGCGCCCATGGCGCCCATGAGGGCGCCAGATCCTGCTCCAAGAGGCAGCAGCCAAGACAACATGACAAGGCGCCCATGGCGCCTATGAGGGCACCGAATCCTGCTCCACGAGGAGACACCCAGCACACGCACGCAGGGAACAACACCAAGGGCGCCTAGGAGGGTGCCAACTCTTAGGAACAAACAAGCGTCCAGCAAGGCGCCCAGGAGGGCGCCAACAGCAGAACTTAACACTTCGGCAATAGGCTAAGAAAAGAAACTAAGTGTCACCACAATTACCAAGGGATAGGGAAGCAGCAAGGTCGGGCGAACAATCGGGAAAAAGACAAGTCCCCTTGATGGCAAGCTGAACCTGAAAATATCAAATCAAAAAGCAAGTCAAAATAAGCAATAGAACAACAACAAACAAGGAGATACAAAATCTAAAGTCGGAACCAACACCCAAGAGGGCGCCTGGAAGGGCGCCAAATCCAGGCAACACAAGGCGCCCATGAGGGCGCCAGATCCCCTCTCGCCAATCACCAACCACAAGGCGCCCATGAGGGCGCCACCCCATCTTGGCGCATCATCAAACAACAAGGCGCCCATGAGGGCGCCACTCCTGTAACAGCCCAAGTCCAACGCATTGGCCACCCCAGCACTGTTACATCACGGTCTTCTCTACCCCCCCTTGTAGAATTTTTGCCTTCCGTGCGCTCAATTGGTAGTGGGAGGTGTGTTTAACTTGCACTTATGCCTCAGGTGCAAGGTTCGATTCCCACGGAAGGCAAAAATTCTACAAGAGGGGTAGAGAAGACCGTGAGGTAATAGTGCTGGAGTGGCCAATGCGTTGGACCTGGGCTGTTACAACTCCCATGTTTGCGAATCCCAAGTACAAGGCGCCCATGAGGGCGCCAATCTCTCTCATACAAAGTATCGAGCACAAGGCGCCCATGAGGGCACCACTCCCCGATGTGCAAAACACAAAGTGCAAGGTGCCCATGAGGGCGCCAACCTCTCTTGTGCGAATCATTGAGCACAAGGCGCCCATGAGGGCGCCACTCCCCTACTTTTGCGAAACACCAAGTGTAAGGTGCCTATGAGGGCGCCAATCCCTCTCATACAAAATATCGAGCACAAGGCGCCCATGAGGGCACCATTCCCCGATGTGCAAAACACCAAGTGTAAGGTGCCCATGAGGGCGCCAACCTCTCTTGTGCGAATCATGGAGCACAAGGCGCCCATGAGGGCGCCACTCCCCTACTTTTGCGAAACACTAAGTGTAAGGTGCCTATGAGGGGGCCAATCCCTCTCATACAAAACATCAAGCACAAAGCGCCCGTGAGGGCACCTCTCCCCGATGTGCAAATCACCAAGTGCAAGGCTCCCATGAGGGCGCCAATCCCTCTCATGCAAACCATCGAGCACAAGGCGCCCTTGAGGGCGCCACCCTCCATTTTGCAACTCGCCCATCACAAGGCGCCCTTGAGGGCGCTACCCTCCATTCGGCAAATCGCCCATCACAAGGAACCCAAGAGGGCGCCACCCTCCATCTCACCAAACGGTGCCCGAGGCGCCCACGAGGGCACCACCATCAGGATGTCCTAGCACCATGGCCCAAGGCGCCAAAAGGGCACCAACATCAAGGGGCATGGCACAGGGCGCCCAAGAGGGCGCCAATCTCAGAGCATCCTGGCACAAGGCGCCCAAGAGGGCGCCAACCTCAGAGCATTTGGCATAAGACGACACCAACATCAGGATACGTCACCATAGCTTGGTGCCGGGCACAAGGGTTACACCGAAGGAGGTGTGAGTCACGGTCGCAACAAAGTGATCTCATCAATCCGACAAGACAGACAAAGCAACACTAAAAAAATTCTCCTTTTTTACTCTAGAGAGTGAAAATGACAGAATACGGTTGTTACAAAGGCAGTGTCCCGCGTAACCTCACAGATCCGGCAAACCAACGAAAATCCTTCAAGCCAAGACCATCCTTTGGAATAATCTCGGGTTGGGGGGCAACTGTTCTGGAGTCAACTAGGGGGTCCCATTAGCAAAACCAGGAGGTGCGCTTAGCAAGTAATATGGATCAGCCCAACCGATTCAGTCCATATCCACCTCATGCGAGCCCAACATGCTTGGACGGTCAACATCGACTCTACCCATCCAACGATCCACGAGAGGGCACGATTTCCTAGAAATACAGGCAAACTTTTCCCTAAGAAATGTGCAATCTCTAATCCTTAGTACCTTCACTCATATATTCGATATACTGACTTGAGCGTCGGAGTGGCTTGCAGGTACCCCCCCCCCCCCCCGGGCGCTCACAGACCTCCTACCAGGGCAGCAAGAGACCTGCCAACAGCAGCCGACCAAAATACTGCTAGGTACAGAACAATATTACTTATTACGTAAGATTTAAGAGAGATACTTCAAATATATTTAAAATCTCCAAAAAAATAATTAAATATTTCTAACAAATGAAGAATATTTTGACATTTCCTAAAATTTGATTAATTTTAAATATCACTAAATGCTAGCTATTATATGTGTGTGTGTGTTCACAAAAAATTTTAAATATGAATATTTAGACTAAAAATTTCAATATAGTAAATACTAAATAAAAAGTTAGTCATATTATAAAATTGTCGTGAATTACAAATCAAAATAACTTTACGGTATCAATACAACTACATTCTCTTTAGAATTCATATCTTTTTACGGTATCAATTAGAGTTTTAAATGTGTAGAATTTAATAACTTTTTTTATTGATTTACTTGTTTATTTATTTTACTTTTTAAATAATTTTATAAACTATTGAAGCAAGAATTCATTTGTAATTAACATTTATATATATATATATATATATATATATATATATATATGCATTCATGAAATTTATGAAATTAAAATAAAAATACAGAAATTATGTGATATAAATTTATAAACTATTGAAGCAAGATTTCATTCATAATTAAAATTTTTATATTTTATTTTCTATATATATTGATGCATTCATGCAATTTATGAAAAAAAAATACCAAATATGAATTTCCTTTTCATGCATCTTCATTTTCCCTTTTAAGTATGCATTAATGTGTTGCTAGATTTATATAAAGTTTTTACGTTTCAATCTTTATTTACAATTACACAAAATAATATCGTGTTTTTTCCTAAATTATTATTTTCTATAATTGTAAATGATGATTCAAATGTAAAATATCTAGATGGATCTAGTCCCTTCTATGTTGCTGATAAGATCACCAGATCATATGTTAGTCACATCTGATAAACACTGGCATTCACTTTTTAAACCCATTTCACCCCCTCTCATTCTCACACTCACACACTCTCTTTCTAAGATAGACATGGTTTCATTTTCCAACCCTTTTTTCCAGCCGCCACTACTTTTTCTCATTGTAGAAAATATTCACTTTTGCTCCATTTTCAAATTCCTCGATTCCAATCCATTGTAGTCATTCACGTCTTGCTTACATCTCATACAGTTTCACTCTTTCATCATATCTTAGATCTAATCCCACAATCCATAAAGATCTTGTCCTTCATTCATTGCATCACTTTTTCTTGTCTTTTTTCTTCTGATCTCGTTCTTATCTTTGATGCTCGATCTATTGGATCGATGAACCAAGGAACATATCGTTTATGCATCAGTGTTGAAGATCTGATGCTACATCAAAAAAAGATTACTTGTGTTGTTTGGCCATCTAAGATCTGTTTTACTGAGCTTCACATGAGTGATGATTTAGTTATTTTGACGATTGTGATTTCACTGATTAATAACTTCAAGAGTGCAACAACCTGACGAAGTAATAGAAGCTTCAGGTATGCCTCATTTGCCTTCTCTTCAACAAGACTCCTCATTGGAATCTACACCAAGAGGAGTACGATCTCTAATTGATATATATGAAACTTAATTACAAGGCAAGAAGTATGGGTCAAAGCAATGGAGGAGGAGATTAAATCAATTGAGAAAAATAACACGTACATGGGAGCTAATAGGCATCCTAAAAAATAAAGATATCATAGGACTCATATGGGTTTATATGACAAAGCTTAACCCTAATTGTTTAATACAAAAACACAAGTCCAGGCTTGTAGCCAAGGGTTACTCGCAACAACCTGGAGTCCACTACAATAAGATATTTGCTCGAGTTGCATGTAACACCCCAATTTTCGTGTATGTTAAATGATTTTATGCCTCTAAGTGTATTAATTTATTTAAATATGTGAAATGACATTGAATAGTATTTTTTTATTATATTGGTAATATTGTGAAATCATTGTATGAACAATGATATATTACTAGGTGTTGTGATTTGAGTTATAATATGTGTTCATTGTTGGAGCAATGAGATGAATTGTTAATACTAGTATATGTGACTTGTTGTGTTGTTGTTTTTGTTGTTGTTCGGTGTTGCTATTGTTGTTGTTGTTGTTGTTGTTGTTCGGCGTTGCTGTTGATGTTGTTGTTTATCGTCATTGTTGTTGTCGTTGCTGCTAATGTCGTTTGTTGTTGTTGCTCGCTGTTCTTGTTTGTTGTTGTTGCTGTTGCGGTTGCTATTGTTGTTGATGTTACTGTTGTTGTTTCTCATCGTCGTCATTGTTGTTGTTGGACACTATTTTGATTAGGTTCATGGATCATGGTGTCCGTATTTGTGTTGTCGTTGTTAGTAGAGCATTTCGAGCGAGGTATCTCGTTCCAGCATGATATCCCGGTCCTCCCTTTGTTGATGATGTTGTTGTTGTTATTTGTAGCCTGTTGAGTCTGAAGAGGGTTGCGTAGTCATCCCCTGATTTAGGTATGTGTGGCCGAGTGTGGTTTGTTCTCATGTTCATATGGATTGGACTGAATTGTCTGTGGCGGTAGAATTTGATGTGTTTGCTTGTTGAGCTAACTGCCTAGTTGTTGTATCCGTTGCTTACACATGCTGCTTGAATATTGCATTTTCACATGACTGCCTGTTAGGTGCCGGGTGCGTGTGTGTTGGGAATACTCGCTGAGATTTTTATCTCATTCTTTCAATTCCATTTCTTTTTACAGTGAACCAGTAGGAAGCATTGAAGATAGATTACTATATTAAATATGTAATGAAGTAATTCATGTGTAATTTGTAAATGAAATTATGATGATGTAAAGTTAGTTTGTATAGAGAGATAATTAGTATTATTATATTTATAACGAAGTAGAAAGTGATCACACTGTTAGTTCTGTACCGTTGATGTTTTAAAGCCGATGATGATAATTACTTAAACGGAATAATGTTTTAGAAAAGTTCAGGTACGTGATTTTAGATTGAATAAATTCTGAACGTGGCATTTTTCTAAACAAGTAAATGATTTTTGATTTTCAATATTAACACAAAGGGTTTATGAAAGAAAGTATAGTTTAGTTTTCCTCAAATTTTTCCGTAGCTATGTTTTTGCTATATATAACAAATTATAGCTAAATAGGGTGTTGCAAGAGTGGTATCAGAGCTCAGTCTATTTTTTAGGCCGTGCGTTATGTGTATGTTTTCTCTGTGTGGCACTACGCCACATTTGGTTTTTAATATCAGTCATTTAATAGCGCTTTCTACAAGAAGCGCGATAATATGCAACACGGAGCTGTCCACCACGATGGCCAAACGTGGGTAGATTGTTTTAGACAGGTTTAGATAGCACTTTCTACAATAAGCGCTATTAATAACTCAATTTTTTTTTACAATTACTACCAATAGCGGTTAGTTGGGTTGGCGCTATAGTTTTAATTAGGTTATACAACGCTTTCCAAAGTACGCGCTATTATAAGGATTTTTAAAATTTTTAATTCAAACTAAACAGACCTACGAACCACACGATGTCTCCACAACCCTTAATTCGTTAAACCTCACACGCGTCTCCAATCTCTGCACCATCCCACAAATAAACCCACTTCTTTCGTTCACTCTCGCGAAAGTCTCTGCGTCGCTTCCACAAACTCGTAGCCGCTCAATCCCACATCATTCCCATCTCTTGCTAGGTACTCATCCCCCAATCCCATCTTATTGCGACGTTGTCCCACTCCTTCTCTGCTTCCACCTATCGATTGTCTTTTCGAATCGACTCGTAGCGCTGCTAACCGGCTCTGTGCATCTTCAGTTTCATTAATTTTGACTTAGGTTTTCTTATCAAAAAAAATTGACTTCGGCTTCTTTCTTCTTGTTCATTTTTGATTTTTTTATTGCTTTTTGGTGCAGGACTCCCGCCAGGTACCTTTTCCCCTTCTTGCTGCATCTCTTCTCGAACAGGTTTGATGGCTTTTTATTAAACTTCTCCCCTTCTCCATTCTTTGTCTTTTTTTAATCACTAAGTACTTCTTCATTTGCAACTATTTTATGCTGCGAAGTTTTTGATAGATTTATTTAGGTTACTCACTACTAGAAATCTCGGTATTACCTGCGGAATTTCCTGCGGAAATCTTCCGCAGGAAATATCTGAGAACTTCCCTGCCAATTTTCTAAATATGTAGAATGTTTTCTGCGGAATGTAGTTGGTAGGTAACTTCGCAGGTAATATTTAATTTTCCTGGCGATTTTCCTAAGAACTATAGTTCGCAGGAACTATAGTTGGATTGGTTCAATTGTCCGTTGGGATGTTTTTCATTATTGTATTGCTGCGGAACTATGCTTGCACCAATATGGAAGCCCTTAACTGAGCTTAGTCAATATTTTAGGGACTTGTGCTCCACAGTGTTACGGGAAGATCATTTATTACAAATGGAACAAAACATTCCTATGATATTGTGTAAGTTGGAGCGTATATTTCCACCTGCATTGTTTGACTCTATGGAGCACTTGCCAATTCATTTACCCTATGAAGCTAAGATGGGTGGACCCGTTCAATATCGATGGATGTATCCATTTGAAAGGTAATTATCCTTCATTTCCTACGATTTCATTATCATTGTATAATGTACCTAATAATTGGTTTATAATATTTTGTTTCTAGGTTTCTAAATAAAATAAAACAAACTGTGAAAAACAAAAAAAGTGTGGAAGGGTGTATATGTGAAGCATACTTGGTGCAAGAGACATCCTATTTTGGCTCCCATTATTTTGAGCCTCATGCTCAATGCTCAAGTACAATTGGTGTGAACGAGGGGATCCATTGATAACCTTATTTTATATAGGTTATTTATGCTCCTAATACTTAAGTCAAAACTCATTTCTCAAGTAATTCTAGTGCTTAAATATGTGAATATATGAATATTAGAATAAATATAGGTTATAAGTTAATTCCCTGAACCTTGGGCATAGTCAGTGCCTTTGTGAATATGTTTGATGTTTTGCTTTAGCGCTGCAGCGGTATGCTATCTAGGAGACGCTACAGCGTTATATGACGGCTGACCATTGAGATATTTGCATGGCCACTTGAGGACATGATGAGTTACCACCCTTATCTCTTCCTCTCAGCTGGATATTTTGACTTTCAAGTGGATGCTAAATTACACTTGGCGCCTCCTAAATGGAACCCATGTGATAGTTGTTATATTCCATCATTACCACTTTTTGTAAAGTACTTTAAGGATAATATCTAAGTCTAATAATCATCATGTAATATTAATATTCTATTAAGACTTAGATATTATTTAGATTAATTAGATTGCTTCTCAAGGAGGTAACCTTCGTAGACAAGTTGTTGTAACTTAAGAGAAGAACTACACAATATACGTAGTAGCCACTCTCCATTGACACACTACTTTTAAGCTTTTATTTTTAGCATAGTTTTCTAATCTTCATTCAAGGTTTTGCTCACGCCTCAACTTCATCTCTTGTATACTACTTGGGATCATTGGAGTGCATCTTTTGCAAACACTCTTCTCTTGTCTTCATACGGTAATACATGCTCTCTAGTTGTATTATGTTGATGGAACTTGTGATGAGCTAACTTTGTTGTAGTTGGATTGTTCTTGGTATGTAATGAACCTTGAGTAACTTTTGTATAATATTATGATGTTTGTGTTTTATTCCTTGTGTCATAATACTTTCAATCTTGGTTTGGGAATGATCAACTAAAACAAGGTAACTTTGTGGGTACAGACATGGTTCACAAAGAGAACTCAAGGAATGATATGAATGAAAACCCTTTAAAGACATTTAAAGGAAGCACTACTTAACTCTAGACATAGGGGAGTAATAGTTCATAAGGCAAATGTTGTAAGAGCTTAATATACAGGGGTAAAACTTATTTAGAGCCTAGACATAGGAGTCTTGTAACATAGCCCTGACGAAAGTGACTGAAAGGCACGCCACCAAGGCGCTACAGCGTCTACGGATTCTGAAGCGCTACAGCGCTTAACGCTACAGCGTCTAATATTATATGAACATTATTCTTGGGAACTTACATAACTATTGAGCTATCCAACTCACCTTTAATTACTTCAAACTTAATACTGTTTTATCACAACTTATGATGTTTACAACTCTTTGCCTTTACTTGTTACTTAATTCTTTTCACTAAGGTTCTAATCACTTAAACTTCTTACATTAATTCCAATCCCTGTGGGAACGAACTTTACTTATCAATATATTACTTTTTGCGATTGTGTATACTTGCACATCACCTTTTCGCACAACATCCATCAAGAGCATATAAAACCAACTTTGTCCATCTTTAAATAGTTTGGCCAAATAGCTGGAAAATGCAATGAAAGGTGGCTTGAGGATAGAGAACTATTGGCTTCCCAATTTCATGTTCTCTTAAATTGTAGTGAGGTTAAGCCATTCATTGAGTAAGTATCAAGCACCGCACATATCTCCATTAATCCAACTCCAATTGTATTATCTAACTTGATTAAATACCTTATGTATTATCTATTTAAAAAGTTTGAAGGAGATTTATGAAAATCTCAATGACGATGTTATCAATCAACAAATAGAAGCAGATTTTCCCCGGTGGTTTAAAGAATATGTAAGAGTATCTTTAAAATTGTATAACTTACTTAATTGGGTACTCCCTATTCTTTGAATAATTTGTAATTGTTTGTTTATGTGACTAGGTAAAAACGAATCCACAACTTAGGTTACATAATCCCGACTCGTATGACTTGGCAATGGGACCTTTGAGACGAGAAAAGTCATGGCCAATTTGTTTTGTTAATGGATACAAATTTCACACACTTTCTCGGGGTGAAGGCAAATCAACTTCTAATAGTGGGGTATGTGTTAGTGGAATTGGACATGATGGAACCTCAAGTGATTATTATGGTGTTCTCATAGAGATTCTAGAACTTGAATGGCCAAGTCAAGCAACAAAGAAGCTGGTCTTGTTTTACTGTGATTGGTTTGACCCTTCAAATCGTGGGATGAGGACGCATAATCAATATAAGATTGTAGAAGTACGAAAAGGGAGAAAGTAGGCAAATTTTGATCCTTTTATTTTTCCCAAGACTGCAACCCAAGTTTACTATTCACCTTATCCTAGACGACAAAGGGATAAAGTTGATTGGTTGGTAGTTATTAAGACCAAGCCAAGAGGGGTTGTTGATGATATTCATACATTGGAAGCAGCTTTTCAAGTTCAAGAGTCACAAGCGAATGTAACAATAGAGGATGACCCAATTGACCACCTACGAGATGATGAAGTTGGTGGCGATGACGTTAACTTGCAAGAGATAGATGATGAAGACGAAGATGAAGAGGATGCTGATTTCATTGAATAAATGAATGGTTCTATGAGTTATTATGAGTTATTATATGGTCTTCATTTTCCTAATGTTAGGACATGATTTTTTTGCTTTGATCTTTGTGTCTTTTTCAGCTTTTTTGTTGTGTCTTTTTCTCTATTTGATCTTAATATTTGTGTCTTCTGCAGTGGATTTGGCCATGAAGGATAACAAGAAGTCTATGCAGCCAATTAAAAATTTGAAAAAGAAGAGATCCGCACAAAGGCATATACCATGTATAATTCCCTCAGAAACCCTCCAAGCCTATACCAACCAAGTCACTCAAGCCAAACCCAAACCCAAACCCAATCAACATCAACCCCCACCTCAACTCCAGTTCATCCAACCTCAATCCTTACATCAACCCCAACCTCCTATTCAATCCACACAACCTATGCCTCAACCCAAACCTCCCCTTCAATCCACACAATCTATGCCTCAACCCAAATCTCGATCCTAACAATCTCTACATCAACCTCAACCTCGATCCACTCAATCCTTACATCAACCCCAACCTCCTCTTCAATCCACACAACCTATGCCTCAACCCAAACCTCCTCTTCAATCCACACAATCTATGCCTCAACCCAAATCTCGATCCAAACAATCTCTACATCAACCTCAACCTCGATCCACTCAATCCATACCTCAACCCAAACCTTCTCTTCAATCCACACAATCTATGCCTCAACCCAAATCTCGATCCAAACAATCTCTACATCAACCTCAACCTCAATCCACTCAATCCATACCTCAACCCCAAACTCCTCTTCAATCCACACAATCTTTACCTCAACCCAAATCTCGATCCAAACAATCTCTACATCAACCTCAACCTCAATCCACTCAATCCATACCTCAACCCCAACCTCAATCTACCCAATCTCAACCTCCACATCCACCTAAAGCTCAACCCCAACCTCGATCTACCCAATATCCAACGGGAAATGTAGTTCATTCATCATCTAGTCATGTTAGTGGAGAAGATAATGGAAATAAAATCCCGATACTCCCAGAAGGGGATGGGTAAGTTATTGTTTTATTAGCTTATGATAGCTCTCATTATGTTTTTTATTAATCACTTTTTCTTATTGTTTTACATAGGTTTGACAAACACAAATTGGTAGTTTCGGAGATTGCTTCAATTATACGTACCCACTTGGAGGAGGGAAAGCCATCATGGAAGAAGGTTTCAAAGGATACACGAGATACATGGTTTAAATATTTTCAGGTATTTCCCTTGACACACTCAATATTAGTAGCAATAAGAGAACATGGAAAAAAATAACTGATATTGAAAAAAAATAGCTGAAGGACATTGGCTATATCAAAATGAATTGTTAAATGGTTCCCCATATTTATACTTGTTGTTGTGCTTATAATATAGAAAAAGTTTACATGGCCACCTGAATATAAGGACATGGTGAGGCGTAACTTTGAGAAGAGAGGGGCAGCTAAGATGTCCCAATTAATGCAAGACGCTCGTAAAGACTTAGATCAAAAACCAACTTGGATGGGAGATAATGTGTGGGGCCAATTGAAGGTTTATTGGAGGTCTTCAGAATTTAAAAAGAAATCTACAACAAATCGAAGAAACCGCGAGTCGTTTGCATTGGAGGTCTTCATACTGGTGGATCAATTCCTCATCGTTTGCATTGGAAGAGAATGGTATTATTAAAATGTTTCTTTATACTATAATTTAGTTTTCAAAATAAATGATAATAATTTTTTTTATCAACTGAATTGCAGAAGCAAGAAAAAGGGACAGATCCGTCGTTGGTAGATTTTTATTTTCGCACTCATGTGAAAAAGGATAAAAGTTGGGTGGGTGTTCATGCGAAGGCTGCTTATGTAAGTCCTCTTTTTTGACTTTTGGTTACTGCTGCAGAATATGAATGCAACATTTTGTTACTTTCTCACATGTGAGTTCTGACCACAGGTGTGTGCTGTAAATTTCCCTTTTAAAAAAGAAACAAAATTACTTCTATATTGTATATGTCATGTGTTCAGCATTATTATTATTATGTTACAGTATAATAATTGTGATCGATTATTATTCCAGCAGGCTTATTTTCTTCCCACCATTTTGTTAATTTATTATAAGGATATAGAGGCAAGAATAAGGCTACTGTTCTTGTTGTTGCAAAATTGTTGAGTTCAGTTATTAAATGATGGATCTGTGTAGCTTGTGACTTTTGTCTATATACTACTACAACAGTTGACTGCATTCTTTATATCTATCTATCTATCAGTCTACCTTCAATAAGGATTTTGTACAGTTCCCATTAAGTTCATGGAGCATGTGTGTAGTGTATGTGACTCAACAGTTTTAGATCCTAATGTTTTTGGGCCACAACCTCATCACAGCCTCTTTCACTGACCTCTGCTTGAATGCTCTGAAATTCACTGTTTGAAGTCTGTTTGAATTCTGTTTGAAGTTTCTGCTTTCAATTATGTAGTTGTTTTGAATGTCACTGTTATCATATTTTTCAGGATAAATTTGAACAAAAAAAGCAAGAGTTAGCTTCTCAAATTCCAGCATGTTCTTTGGGTGAGAATGAGGCTGACAGTCAACTTCAGGGTCATATGCCATCTGATTTTGAATTATGGATAGAAACAGTGGGAGTGAAGAAGGGCCACAAGATTTTTGGCCTTGGATCGGTTAGTGAAACCATGTTGCCCACTTCACGCAATTCAACGGATAATTTAGAAGAAATCGCCTCTTTGAGGAGTATGGTTCAGCAGTTAAATGCATCCCTACAGAGACAAGAAGAAGAGAAATTAAAAATGAAAGAAGACATCAAATCAGAAATGAGAACAGAGGTAGCAGCATTAATGCGGCATCTTGGGTTTGCCGCATCTTCTTCTCGTCCACTTTCATCTCCCCCATATGAAGATAGTGATGAGGTTGAAGACAGTGATGAGGTTGTTGAAGATAGTGATGAAGTTAGTGACCAGATATAGTATGATTTGTAGAGGGAATGAGAGAGACTTCTAGTATAGCACTCAACATGGATGGCCTGTTGATATATCCTGTTAGCAGCAGTAGCAATTAAGTGAACTTGTAATTTTAAGCTTTAGGGTCTTTGGCATGTAACCATCACACTATATGGCCTGTTGATATATCATGTTTTGTACAAGACAGTTTCATATTGAGTAATTGGATATATATATACATAGCTGGTGTTCATTTAAGCTTTGTTGCTGTTTATTTATTTTAGTAGCTTGTGAAGCTTATAAATTGTGGGGCTGGATCTTATAAATTGTCTGTTTTTAGCTTTCAAGTGGAATTCTTGTGGATCTTCCTTTCCTGCGGAATTTCTGGCGGAAAATTTCAATTTCCTGCGGGATTCCTGCGAAAATTCCTGCGGAATTTTCTGCGGACTTCCTGGAGAATTTCCTGAGGAATTTCCTGCGGCATTTTCCTGCCGATTCAGAAATCCGCAGGAAACAATTATCCACGAACGAAATAACAGGGAACCATAATCCGCTGAAATGACGAAAATCCTAGTAGTGACTTTTTACATAATTTTATAAACTATTGAAGCAATTATTTAGATTTCATATGTAATTACCATTTTTATATTTTATTTTCAATATATATATATGCATGCGCGCAATTTAAGAAATACAAATATCAAAAAACCTGTGATATGAATTTACTATTTATGAATCTTTATTTTCTTCTTTAAGTATGCACTAATGCGTTGCTAGATTTAAATGGATTTTGATATTTTCAATATTTATTTCCAATTACAGAAAATAATATTATATTTTTTTCCTAATTATTATTATTATTTTCTGTAATTACAAATCAAGATTTAAAGGAAAAAAATCTCAACGAATCTAGTCGCTTCTGAGTGGCGGATAGGATCATCACATCACATGTTAGTCACATCTAACAACACTAACACTCTGTTTTTAAACCCACCTCACCCTCTCTCATTCACAGATCACACACTCTCTTTCTAAGATAGATATGGTTTCATTTTCCAAAGAAATCTAAAAAAAAACCGTGATATGAATTTCCTATGCATTAATGTGTTGCAAGATTTATATGGATTTTGTTCTTTTTAATATTTATTTACAATTATAGAAACTAATTTCAGATTTTTTTCCTAATTATTATTATTTTCTGTAATTGTAAATGAAGATTTAACCGTAAAAAATCTAGACGAATCTAGTCGCTTCAGAGTGGCTGATAGGATCATCAGATCACATGTTAGTCGCATCGTGACAACACCAACACTCTCTTTTTAAACCCACCTCACCCTCTCTCATTCACATACTCACACACTCTCTTTCTTAGATAGATAGGGTTTCATTTTCCAATCCTTTTTTCAGTCGCCGCTAATTTTTCTCGTTGCAGCACACATTCACTTTTGTTCCATTTTCAAATCACTCGACCCATCCATTGTAGTCATTCAGTTTTTGCTTTCGTCAGATCTGAGATCATATCCCACAATCCACTTAGATCTTGTCCTTCATTCATTGTGTCTCTACTTTTCCTTGTCTTTTTATTTTGATCTCGTTCTCATCCTTGATGTTCGATCTACTAGATCTATGAACCAAGGAGCATATCGTTGTTGCATTGGTGTTGAAGATCTGATGCTACGTACAAAGAACAAAGATTACTTAAAATGTGTTTTACGGAGTTGCACATGGGTGATGATTTAGCTATTTTGACGACTGTGATTTCCTTGATTAATTACTTCACAAGGTCTCTGTCTTAAAGGTGAGATAAGTTCACCATCTGAATATTTTTGTTTTGAATTACCAAGAATGAAAATATTTAAGATCCATTAGAGACTGAGACCTAGTGAATATATTATTTTTAAACATTTATGGGGTGCGACGATTACATTTATATTCAGCAGTTATATAATGTAATTATGTTTGGTTGTTTTTTTATGAGCAATGTTAGTGGGGGTGGGAGAATGTTAATTTCTCGGGTTTTGAACACATGACCTCCTTCTTGCATTCTTTTGGTGCACTCCTTTAATCTTTCACACATATGTAGTCTGATGATTATGTTTATATTTAGCACTTATAGTACAATTGTACTCTATATTTTAATATAATTGAATTGTGAGTCAACTTGTATAAAAAGTTATAGTCTTTGTTTTTTAGTTTTATTTTTATATGATAGAATTTGGATGAACGAAAAAGCATTTAAAATAAAAGAAAATTTGGTGTAATAATTATGTTGTTAATTATTAACATATTATTAGAAAATATCAAATAAAATAAAAATGTAAAATATTAATAATTTCTATAGACAGAGATTTTGACTCAACACGCAATTTTGGTACATTACTTCCATCTTTGAGCTCTCTATAGGGGGAGGTGAGAGCATAAACGCTATATATCATTGTATGATCTTTTACATCACCTCTTTTACCGTGTACCATGTGTAACATCCCCAATTTAGCTAATTTCATTTGTTGAAATTAGCAATAGGTCAAGATAATTAACTAGCATAATTGATTAAGTGAATTATGTTGTACTTGTGTGCTAAAATATATTAGTACTTGAATTGTTGATTGATTGGCGAGCTAATTGGGATTTTAAGCGAAAATACTAGGATAAGGGCATTTCCGTCTTTTCCACCGATTAATGAGTTTCAGCTAAACCATCTTTCACAAAACACAACTTTATGCAATATGTGATTATTGTATAAATTATTGATTAGTTATGGAATTAGAATTGAATTAAGTAGAGTTTAAGAGATAATTGGTAAGCTAGGGGTATTATGGGCATTTCACCTGAATAAATGAATTACCATCAGCTGAACCATGACCAACACAACACCCACTTCACTCTTACTGAAATCCAGAATTGAAAAACAGAAAACAAGAATAGGCAGAGAGGAAGAGAGTGGCGAGAGAGAGAGAGAGGAGAAAGAAGAGAAGACCCAAGCTCCATCATGTGATGCAGGTCTTACTTTTTACCATCATTGTGACCAACTCATCCTCCTCTACCTTCTGATACCAAGAACACAACCCACACTTCTCTCCTACTCAATTCACCATTTTCGAACTCCTCAAGCTCATATTGATCAAAAATGAGTTTTTGAAGCTTGCATGTCGATTTGGAGCTAATCATTGAAAATAGGAGCTCGGCATTGTGTAAACTGAACCAAATTCACCATTCAGGGGTTAGGTTTAGGTTTTTGGTTGCTGTTTCAGAGAATTTGGAGCTCAAATTCGTGGTTATGAATGGTTGAGGTTGAAGATACAAGTTCAACAGAAATTTAGCTGGAAACCCGTAGGAACCCTCTTCGGTGTTTACCTAATATCTCTCTATACACAACTCATCTGAACATGATTTTTGCTTATTCAGAAACTAGACACAAAATGATTCAACATAGACACCAGAATCATCTGATTTCATTAGGTATGGAGGGAGATATCGTGTCCACAATTTTCGTTTCTAAATCAGTCACAGTTTTGACCCAATCCTCTTGTTTTAGCCATAACTCTCTCAATACTGGCCATTTGAAACCTTAACCCTCAGAAACTAGACAGAATACCCTACACATTAGGCACTTTTTTGGATAGTTTTGGTTAAGAATTGACTAAGTTAGGCGCACTCCAAAACTGCTCCCAGATGCTGTCCAGAAATAGTTCGAGTTGAAGGGAGAGTTCGAGTACGAGGATCGTTCGAGTGTTACTTTGTCGGTGCCGTCGTGTGAAATATCAATTGTTTGAGGATTCGACACTTCGGTGAGTTCTACTGTTTTTTGTGTCCGAATTTATAGGTTTTACTGTTTTCGGTTTTAAGCAAATCGAGTCAAAAACCGTAATTTCGAAATACTGTGTTTTCGGTCATATTTGATTATTGATGTTCATGATGATTGATTGATTGATGTTTCGTTGATTGTTCTGGACTGGAATTATTGGTTGTTATATCTGTTTTTATGTCTTGGAAGTTATAAAATGCCCGGCACCGGATTGAAAGCGAAACGGAACAAAATCGAATCTTTGAAAACCTTTTTTCTGCACTTCTGGCAACCGTCGTGTCACGACCCCCTTCAAATTTTGTGGCGCAAAACTATCTGTAACTCTTCGCGTCGCGACGGAACCTGTTCGCGTCGCGACGCAGTGTAATTTTCAGCAAACCCTACCGATTTTGTTTTAGCAATAACTTTTGATCTGGGAATCTGATTGAGGTGTTCTCAAGTGCCTTAGAAAACTTATTGAAAGGGCTAATCATATGTGTACTTAAAAATGTATAATACTCTGTTTTGAAAGTCAAGATTGTTGGTAAAACCGTACTTTAGGTAAACGCGAGTGTACGCACGTCAAGATAAAAGATTAAAAGTCTAAACGAGTCATGTAAGCTCAGTTCATATTAAGTCAAGTCAGGTTAACTCAAGTCAAGTCAAGTTACTTTCCCTTGAGGAAAGGTAGATGGTACACAGGTAAAAATACGTGTGTATCTAGGGTGATGACCCTAAGGATTAGCAGACTAGGGGAGGGGAAGTCATGAGCCCCAAAACCTAGGCTCCATGAGGTTTTCCCACTAGTGATTAGTGGATTGGGTTCCCCAAAAGCCGAAGAAATAACCGCATAAGGTGGCTCGAGGTGTTGTGCTAAGCTAAAGAAAAGATAAGCCATGTTATGTAGTCGCTTATTAGGGCTACATCAAGAAAGAAAGATAATAACGCGTAGTCGCTTATTAGGGCTACAAGTTACAAGAAATAAAATATATATCCACATGGTCGCTTATTAGGGCCATGAGTTCAAGGTTAAAGTTAATGAATCGCTAGAGTTAGTAAAGGGTCTCGATAGGACTCACTAAGATAATGTTTATCTCACCCTTTATAAGTTGAAGTTTTTACAGAGGAGCAGGGGAAAACAAAGGCGACTCAGCACGGTTAGCCAGTGCGACTCATGGAGTCATTGGAGACTTGATTTCCTGTTTTGGCCTTTGTGCTTTTCTAGTTATTTTACCGATTGTATGACTATCACTGTATAAGTTGTAAAATCGTTTCCACTACTTTATGTTTTGAGTATTGAACACCTGGATTGTATAAGTCTTAAGATATGAAACTTAAGCATTTTCAGGAAGTTAGTAAGGTTCTGAGAACCATTTTATATTTATTATCGAAATTTTTAGTCTGTGTTCAATATTCATTAACAGGAGTTACTCTGATATATACCACATAGTGCATTTCGATAATTCTACATGATAGAAACTATCGGAGTGTTACACCGTGGACTTGGTGAGTGATTTGAGTATATTCGATGTAAGTTTTATTTGATAGATTTGATAGATATTCAGTATCATTTAATTGATTTGACTGTTTATTGACTTTAATTTGAGGTCTACTCAACAGCCAAGACAACAATATTTACGTTGGGACACTATCTATGTTTGTAAAGGCGGCTTACAAAACGAAGGACGTAGGATTAATACCAAATAAACAAGGGAGAACATGGTCATACAAAAAGAAGACTATGCATAGTTGGAAAATTCAATCATCATAAAGTCAATAGATGGAAACTCTATGGGTTTACCCTTTTTCTTTTATTAACATAAGTCCAACATTTTACTAACCTATAAAAATATTATTCTTAAAAGATTTATTGGTTAATTTAGTTTAGTAATTATGTATTAACTATTTTATTTATTTAAAAGTTCTTTAACAATCTATGAAATATTCAAATTTGTAAATAATGATATTACTTATTATTTAAGATTTAAGAAAGATACTTCAAATATATTTAAAATCTCCAAAAAAATAATTAAATATTTCTAACAAATGAAGAATATTTTAACATTTCCTAAAATTTGATTAATTTTAAATATCACTAAATGCTAGCGATTATATGTGTGTGTGTGTTCACAAAAAATTTTAAATATGAATATTTAGACTAAAAATTTCAATATAGTAAATACTAAATAAAAAGTTACTCATATTATAAAATTGTCGTGAATTACAAATCAAAATAACTTTAAACTAATTTGTATTTTGAATAAATTTTCATACAACTTAAAATTGATGCAATCTTATTGTAGTACATAAATTCGAAAAAGAATTGGATATTTAAAGTTGGAAGCCTAATTGTCCGACTTAAAAAACATACACGGTTGACAATTTCATAAATAATAAGAAAAAATTGATCCGTAACAATTTTATGTATTCACTCTATTTTTGCAATTGAGTCATTGTGTTCATTATTATATAAATTTTTAAAACAATACAACTACATTCTCTTTAGAATTCATATTTTTTACGGTATCAAATAGAGTTTTAAATGTGTAGAATTTAATAATTTTTTTAGTGATTTACTTGTGTATTTATTTTACTTTTTAAATAATTTTATAAACTATTGAAGCAAGATTTCATTTGTAATTAACATTTATATATATATATATATATATATATATATATATATATATGCATTCATGCAATTTATGAAATTAAAATAAAAATACAGAAATTATGTGATATAAATTTATAAACTATTGAAGCAAGATTTCATTCATAATTAAAATTTTTGTATTTTATTTTCTATATATATATATAGATGCATTCATGCAATTTATGAAAAAAAAATACCAAATATGAATTTCCTATTCATGAATCTTCATTTTCCCTTTTAAGTATGCATTAATGTGTTGCTAGATTTATATAAAGTTTTTACGTTTCAATCTTTATTTACAATTACACAAAATAATATCGTGTTTTTTCCTAAATTATTATTTTCTATAATTGTAAATGATGATTTAAATGTAAAATATCTAGGTGGATCTAGTCCCTTCTATGTTGCTGATAAGATCACCAGCTCATATGTTAGTCACATCTGATAAACACTGGCATTCACTTTTTAAACCCATTTCACCCCCTCTCATTCTCACACTCACACTCTCTTAGATAGACATGGTTTCATTTTCCAACCCTTTTTTCCAGTCGCCACTACTTTTTTTCATTGTAGAAAATATTCACTTTTGCTCCATTTTCAAATTCCTCGATTCCAATCCATTGTAGTCATTCACGTCTTGCTTACATCTCATACGGTTTCACTCTTTCATCAGATCTTAGATCTAATCCCACAATCCATAAAGATCTTGTCCTTCATTCATTGTATCACTTTTTCTTGTCTTTTTTCTTCTGATCTTGTTCTTATCTTTGATACTCGATCTATTGGATCGATGAACGAAGGAACATATCATTTATGCATCGGTGTTGAAGATCTGATGCTACATCAAAAAAAGATTACTTGTGTTGTTTGGCCATCTAAGATGTTTTACTGAGCTTCACATGAGTGATGATTTAGTTATTTTGACGACTGTGATTTCACTGATTAATTACTTCAAGAGTGCAACAACCTGAAGAAGTAATAGAAGCTTCAGGTATGCCTCATTTGCCTTTTCTTCAACAAGATTCCTCATTGGAATCTACACCAAGACGAGTACGATCTCTAATTGATATATATGAAACTTAATTACAAGGCAAGAAGTATGGGTCAAAGCAATGGAGGAGGAGATTAAATCAATTGAGAAAAATAACACATGGGAGCTAATAGACTTCCTAAAAAATAAAGATATCATAGGACTCATATGGATTTATATGACAAAGCTTAACCCTAATTGTTTAATACAAAAACAGAAGTCTAGGCTTGTAGCCAAGAGTTACTCGCAACAACCTGGAGTCCACTACAATAAGATATTTGCTCGAGTTGCATGTAACACCCCAATTTTCGTGTATGTTAAATGATTTTATGCCTCTAAGTGCATTAATTTATTTAAGTATGTGAAATGACATTGAATAGTATTTTTTTATTATATTGGTAATATTGTGAAATCATTGTATGAACAATCATATATGACTAGGTGTTGTGATTTGAGTTATAATATGTGTTCATTGTTGGAGCAATGAGATGAATTGTTAATACTAGTATATGCGACTTGTTGTGTTGTTGTTGTTGTTCGGCGTTGCTATTGCTGTTGTTGTTGTTCGGCGTTGCTATTGATGTTTTTGTTCATCGTCGTTGTTGTTGTCGTTGCGGCTAATGTCGTTTGTTGTTGTTGCTCGCCGTTCTTGTTTGTTGTTGTTGTTGCTGTTGCGGTTGCTATTGTTGTTGATGTTACTGTTGTTGTTTCTCATCGGCGTCGTTGTTGTTGTTGTTGGACACTGTTTTGATTAGGTTCATGGATCATGGTGTCCGTATTCGTGTTGTCGTTGTTAGTAAGGCATTATCGAGCGAGGTATCTCGTTCCGGCATGATATCCCGGTCCTCCCTTTGTTGATGTTGTTGTTGTTGTTATTTGTAGCCTGTTGAGTCTGAAGAGGGTTGCGTAGTCATCCCCTGATTTAGGTATGTTTGGCCGAGTGTGGTTTGTTCTCATGTTCATATGAATTGGACTGAATTGTCTGTGGCGGTAGAATTTGATGTGTTTGCTTGTTGAGCTAACTGCCTAGTTGTTGTATCTGTTGCTTACGCATGCTGCTGTTAGGTGCCTTTTCCCATTACTTCTTGTAGGTGTCGGGTGCGTGTGTGTTGGGAATACTCGCTGAGATTTTTATCTCATTCTTTCAATTCACTGGTGCAAAAAACACTTTTTGAATCGGTTATTTGGCACATTTGGAATCAGTTATTGGCCGATTCGGATACTCCCGATTCTAAATGTGGGGACATTTTGAATCGGTTAAATAACCGATTCAAAAGTGACATACAGAATCGGTTGTTTGTAACAACCGATTCAAAATTTACACAAAACAGAAGTCATATTGAGCCAGAATTTACACAAAACAGAACTCATAATACAGCCAGAATTTACACAAAACAGAATTTATAACACAGACAGAATTTACACAAAATAGAAGTCATAACACAGTCATAATTTACAAGAATCTGTTAACATAGCCAGAATTCCTGCCCAACACAGACAGAATTTACAATTACACAGACAGAATTTAAAACCATAAACCTGTTAACACAGACAGAATTTACAATTACAAATTGAAACCATAAACGATAACAGAAGGAGCACAAATATTGGAACCATAACAAAGTATTTCTGCCCAACACAAACCATGGAACTATTGTATCTAAAACAAAATATTTCTAAAAAGACATTAAACTAGTAAATCTAAAAGAGTGTATCCTTTTGTTCTGTACGAATCTTCATAAAGAATTTTGCCCAAAGCTGACGAATCTCCAAAAGTTCCTTTTCGGTGTATGCCTTTGGGTCATTAAATGCCTACAAGTTTAAAATTACTCAAACAAATTATATCCAATCAACAGTAATACACACAATCAGATATCCAAACAAAATTATACCTTCTCCCAATTATCAACAACACCGACACTCAAAATGGTCAGCATAAACTTCATCACATAATAGCCACAATGAAAACTATTCCGTTGTATTGGCATCTACACAATTGAATTAACAAAATTAAAGAGAATATTATATGTATCATATATTAATTCACTCTAAATTAAATCAACCCATATTTTAAATTACTTACTGTAGGGTAAAACCACTTGGTGGTTGATGTAGAATCCCCTTTGACAGCTCTAATAACATAATATAAAATTAGTTATAAAATTTCAACCAAAAGTTCAAATACTACAATCTAAACCATGATAAAAAAATTAAAAACTTACTTGCTAAGCATGTCTTTGATTTGTTTGTTTGGTTGGCGGCATAAGGAACACATCCAGACCACAGTATTTTCATTTGGGAGTAAGACAACCAGTTGCCAATGATTGCTGCAACATTGATAAACTTAAAATTAAGCCACACACAAACAAAGAAAAATGAATCACCAATTCGTTGAAATATGCAATCACGTACCTATGCAAACCCACTCCGACGCTCAAGTCAGTATAGAGAGTATATGAGTGAAGGTACTAGGGATTAGAGATTGAACCTTTCTTAGGGCAAAGTTTGCCTGTATTTATAGGAAATCGTGCTTGCTCGTGGATCGTCGGATTGGTAGAGCTTATCTAGACCGTCTAGGCATGTTGGGCTCGTGTGTTGTGGATATGGACTGATTTGGTTGGGCTGATCCATATCGCTTGCTAACCGCACCTCCTGGTTTTGCTAATGGACCTCTTGGTCCAGTCCAGAACACTCATGATTTGAACTCAATGGACCAATTTCACTAATGTCGAAATATATATATATATATATATATATATATATATATATATATATATATATATATATATATACACTTTCTGTTTTCCTTTGGTAGAATGTTATAAATTGTATTGATTTTGAACTCGTGCATGTTTCGTGTTTGTTTAACGTGTTCAAATTATTTTCAAGTGTATTATTTCCGTCTTGGCAAAACCTTTTCATTCATTATAAGTGTATTATTTTTCGAAATGCTTATCCTATGTCTTCAAACTTCACATTTTGGTCGGAGGTACCGTTGTTCTACTCCTTTTGATAAGTTGTGTTTGATGAGAGTTATGAGACCTTGAAACCTTGTATACTTGATGTTTTCTCATATGTACTTAATGCAATCCAACTTTGTTCCATTCCTTAATTATCTAGAACCTTAATTGTTACCTAATTAAAGTGTGTCTATACAACGATCGGTAAGTTATAAGAGAGTGATCGTTAATGTTTAATTCGTTGACAAAGGGTAGCTTGTCTCTATTACTTTACGTCTATCATTTGCTTGCAATCATCCTCATTAATTCATATTACTCAGTTGATGTGTGAATCTGATGCACATTACTGATTTATGAGCTTGAGTACTAGAAACTGATTTTTCAATAGTAATGTTGTTTTGTTTCTAACGTGTTTATGGATGATACTATATCTGTTTGAGAGAATTCTATTTTCAAAGTAATAATAGATAAAACTTGAACATATTTTGAGGATAAAATTTTTCTAGTTGGCGTGTAATGTAACACCCAAAATAATTGTAATTACTTTGTTCGTTAAGTGATTGATTTAATTTGTGTAATTGGTTGCGTATTTGATTTTGGGACTTGAAGGTACCCTATGATCATAATTAGTATGATTGAACTATTTAACTACTTTGATTGATATTACAGAATTATACTTTGATTGGTAAAAACAATGATTTATTAGAGTTTATGAGTAAAGGTAGTTTATTAGGGGAGTTTGGTATTAGTAAAATAGAGTAGGGCCATAAAAGAGATTTCCTACTTTTTAAACAAACTTCATTAGACCAAAATGCCCTTCCCTTAAGCGTTCAGCTGAACCCAAAGACACCCACATTTCATTTAAACATTTCTTTTGGAGAGAAAGAGAGAGAGAGCTCTCGAAGGGGAGAGCTAAAGAGGAAGAAGAACACCATGATCTTCCAAAACCTAAAATTAGCAACTTAAGAGCCAAATGCACATTCCCACTTTTAGAAAACCACTTTCCCTTCACTCCATCTCTCACATTTTCGAAACCCTTGGAAGATTGAGCAACTAATTTCTGAATTTTCACTTTCCATACCTTATTGACCTCCATTTCTTAATGCATGTTGGTTTTGATCGGGTCTAGGGTGCTTGATTGAAGCTTGCATGTGAGGTTAGTTCAGAGCATTTGAAGTTAGAAGAGCAAGGATTTCTTGTTGGGAGCTTTTGGGTGATGGTTTGAGTGAAGAGGAGCTGGTGGAGTTGATTGTTGGTGTATTGGAAGTGCTCAGTGAGTTCCCTTTTCTTCCCCTATTAAAAATTCTGAGGTTTGAGTACTTGGTACTTGAAACCTATTTGATTTGATGAGTTTGGACTTAATTTTAAAGTGGAAACTTTGTTTATGAAATGTGAAGTTGTGCTTGATTTCTAGTGTGATAATATTTCTAATACATGTTGGTTTGAATGATGTTTGGATGATTTAAAAATTTTTGATTGGTGTTCTGTACTTGTTTGTATGGTAATTGACTGAAATTTAGTATTTAAATTGATTGTATGATAGTAAGGATAAGTTAGGTACGCTTGAAATGAAGTTAAAGACACAATTTCAACACTTTTAGAACACTCTCTCAAGAAAGCATGGCTGTGTTAGAAAAATACGGGTGCCCGTGTTTTCTTCTTGACAGCTACTCCTTTCGATAGCCTTTCGATTTTTTGTTCGTATCTTGATTTTAAAAGTATTTCTACTCTACCGTATCGGGCATCGAGGATATGTGAGGATAGAACTATCTGTCTATATATATATATATATATATATATATATATATATATATAGACACACCTAATACAATGTTATTGATGTACTTGGGATTGGTGTCACGAATCTAAGCTCAAGACCTTGGAAGGAGCTCAATACAATGTTATTTACTACAAGAAAATCGACGATTTCCGACGGCATTTTTCGTCGCAAATGCAGCGTTTTTCGTCGGAAATTGACGTTTCCGACGGACTTTCCGACGGACAAAAAGTCGTCGCAAAATCGCTCGTCGCAAATCGTTTCCGACGGATTTTTTCGTCGCAAATGGCTCCGTCGCAAAATCGTCAGAAATCCGTCACAAATTTTCGTCGCAAATTCGTCGCAAACACTGACACATTTTCGTCGCAAACCCGTCGCAAATCCGTCGGAAATTTTAAAAAAAAAATTAAAAAAAAATTAAATCCAACGGTCGTCCTTATACCGGCCCTCAGTAAACCAAACTTGTATTGCAATTCCTTCTCTTATACACTAGTAATTATCATAAAATCAAAATCCTTTATGCAAACTTTTTTCAACCACAATGAACTATTATACACTAAACCAAACTTTGTTCTTCCATGAATAAAGGGAAATTACAAGTACAACAAACTAGATGCAGAGACCTCACCAACTCACCAAGCAAGCCATGAATACATGCTTCCACTAGAATAACTATCAGGACACGATATAATAAACAAAAATGAGGTAACAAAATAACTATCAGCAGACAACAACCCTTATTTGCTTCTGGTTTTATCATTACATTAATGCTAATTGCCAACATTTCAAGAAACAAAAACTACTGCCATTCAATCTTAGCCACAGGTAGTTTGATATTAACAAAACTATATGTCATCAATCTCTCTACTTATAATAGCTTCCTTTGATTCCTCAGAAACTGTCAACCCTTCCGTGAATCATCCTCGTGCTTTTGATCATGTCACAACCTGAATTGTACAACCAGCAGTCGTAGAGGATAGCCCATTCCAATTTTCTTCTGTGGCACAACCTGAATTGTAGTAATAACCTGAGTGGGGTTTCTCCGCCATCGCGGTTTGTAGTATTTATATTATGTAGGCTAAATAGCACTTTTGGTCCTTTATCTTTGCTCCAGATTTCACTTCTGGAGCAAAGATAAATGACCAAAAGTGCTATTTAGCCTATTATGTAAGACTACTACGTTTTGGGGGATGCATCATCGGTAAATGATTTAAACAATATCTTGAGTATATGGATAGTGAGGTGCTGTTGATGAGCTCATTGAGATTATATAATCTCATTCTTTATTTATGTGGTAATTTACAAATAAGTTGGTGTTTACGGGTAAAGACAAAAGAAAGGAAAATGCTCATCGAGCTCGTTATGTTTGAAGTTCTCTCAAGAACTCTTAGAAGGATGTATTATAGGGATTCACTTGATATTCACAGAGTTCTCTCAAGAACTCTATGAATGTTATATATATATATATATATATATATATATATATATATATATATATATATATATATATATGGATTCACTTGATCGGTCCCAAGGCATGCATTTACTTTATTTTTCTTTTAGGACATATGCATTTATGTTTTTTGGATTAAGGGACGTAGCTTAACTTTTGCGAGGTTAATTCCCTTCAAAGAAATGTTTGTATTTTGTGTTATGAGAGAGTATCTCATTTGATGAAAGAGTTAAGAGAATGAAAGTGAATATTCAGTATTTTAATCCAAATTTGTAACTGTGTATCTCTGATTGATTACTAAATCGTAATATGCTAGATTTTATTGACGCATAAAATTTAGGATGTTACATTAGCAATGACATCATTGCCACCAAATGACCCAAAATCTTTAAAGAACTAAAAATATATTTAAGCCTATTAAATTTGATAGTATTTAATAAATTAAAACTCAAATGGTCTCCGTATTTTTTTTGTCTGTGACCAATTTTTATCTATTCACTCTATTTTTGCTATCGATTCATTGTGTTCATTAATCTATAAATTTTTAAACAATCAACTAAATTCTCTTTTTTTTTTTGACCAAATAACTAAATTCTCTTTAGAATTCATATCTTTTTACAGTATCAATTAGTATTTTCCATGTGTAGAATTTAATAACTATTTTAATTGATTTACTTATTTATTTAGTTTACTTTTTTACATAATTTTATAAACTATTGAAAAAATTATTTAGATTTCATATGTAATTAACATTTTTATATTTTATTTTCAATATATATGCATGCGCGCAATTTAGGAAATAAAAATATCAAAAAACCTGTGATATGAATTTCCTATTCATGAATCTTTATTTTCTTCTTTAAGTATGCATTAATGCGTTGCTAAATTTAAATGGATTTTGTTCTTTTCAATATTTATTTCCAATTACAGAAAATAATATTATATTTTTTCCTAATTATTATTATTTTCTGTAATTGTAAATGAAGAGTTAAACGTAAAAAATCTAGACGAATCTAGTCGCTTCTGAGTGGCAGATAGGATCATCACATCACATGCATGTTAGTCACATCTGACAACACCATATAACACTCTCTCTTTTTAAATCCACCTCACCCTCTCTCATTCACAGACTCACACACTCTCTTTTTAAGATAGATAAGGTTTCATTTTCCAAAAAATATCAAAAAAACTGTGATATGAATTTCCTATTCATGAATCTTTATTTTCTTCATTAAGTATGCATTAATGCGTTGCTAGATTTATATGGATTTTGTTCTTTTCAATAATTATTTACAATTATAGAAAATAATATCAGATTTTTTTCCTAATTATTATTATTTTCTGTAATTGTAAATGAAGATTTAAACGTAAAAACTCTAGACGAATCTAGTCGCTTCAGAGTGGCTGATAGGATCATCAGATCACATTTTAGTCACATCTGACAACACCAGCACTCTCTTTTTAAACCCGCCTCACCCTCTCTCATTCACAGACTCACACACTCTCTTTCTTAGATAGGTAGGGTTTCACTTTCCAACCCTTTTTTTTTCAGCTGCCGCTACTTTTTCTCATTGCAGCACACATTCACTTTTGTTCCATTTTCAATTCATTCGACCCCAGTCCAATGTAGTCATTCAGTTCTTGCTTTCATCAGATCTATGATCATATCCCACAATCCACTTAGATCTTGTCGTTCATTCATTGAGTACTTTTCTTTGTCTTTTTTATTTTGATCTCGTTCTCATCCTTGATGTTCGATCTACTGGATCTATGAACCAAGGAGCATATCGTTGTTGCATTGGTGTTGAAGATCTGATGCTACGTACAAAGAACAAAGATTACTTAAAATGTGTTTACGGAGTTGCACATGGGTGATGATTTAGCTATTTTGACGACTGTGATTTCCTTGATTAATTACTTCACAAGGTCTCTGTCTTAAAGGTGACATAAGTTCACCATCTGAATATGGGGTGCGACGATTACATTTATATTCAGCAGTTATATAATGTAATTATGTTTAGTTGTTTTTTTATAAGCAATGTTGGTGGGGGTGGGAGAATGTTAGTTTCTCAGGATTTGAACTCAGGACCTCATTATTACACTCTTTTGGTGCACTCCTTTAATGTTTCACACATATGTAGTGTGAGGATTATGTTTATATTTAGCACTTATAGTACAATTGTACTCTATATTTTAATATATTTGAATTGTGAGTCAACTTGTATCAAAACTTATAGTATTTGTTTTTTAGTTTTATTTTTATGTAATAGAATTTGGATGAACCAATAAGCACTTAAAATAAAAGAAAATTTGGTGTAATAATTATGTTGTTAATTATTAATATATTATTAGAAAATATCACAAATAAAATATAAATGAAAAAGAATTATAATTTCTATAGACAGAGATGTGCGCCCGGTTATAATAAAAAGTTTAACACCCCGGTATTTCTAACATGTAGATATACCGTAATGCACAACTATAGTAATAATCAGAGGACACAAACCCTGCTTAGATATTGAACGTACAAACTTTTTCCGAAAATAATACAAAGTACTTCAGATACATCCATCTTAGTTCCAAAATGTTACAACATCTTTAGGAATACAACTTAGGTGTTCAATATCATAAACAGAATTTAAAGCGGTTTATACAACTCATATACAACACAAGTCATATAACCAGAACAGGGACAAGCATAGCAGGATCTAAAACATCAAGACTGCAAGTCCGTTACGGTTTAAGTCTGATTGTTTTGAAGCCCATCTTACAAAACTTTAAAAGCATAACATTTTGAGTCGGATAGATGTTGGCCGCGACTTAAAAGATCTTTTACATTTTAATATTTTAGAATAAAAAAATTACAAAACCCCTCGCAGAACTGAAACCCTCGTGTTATATCCTTGTTCAACCTCTCCCCTTCGTCTTGTCTTCGACTGCGAATTCGCCCACTAGTTTACCGCGTTTCAGAAGTCTCCCTCATGTCACCCTTGTTCTTGTCGCCGTCGGCGCTTCCTTTTCCACATGTATATGAAACATCTGTGCATACAATTTGATGAAAGTTAACCTTAAATGATGTAATATTCTGAGTATAAAATTTGTACATTAGGCCATAAATATGTTTCTCAGTACATTACATCATTTAAGGTTAATTTTATTTTATCAACCAGTTTCTTCAACCATCCTTTTTCTAGCTGCAAATGGCTGATTTGAGGTTTCGTAGTTTTCGTCTTCTTAAAAGTAGGACACCCGAAGCAATTGGTATATTTAATATTTGACGCTCACTGTCCGACTTAAACACCAGCAGTGTTTTAAAAACCGGCTCGGCCCGGCCGGTCGGACCGGTCGAACTGGGGGGTAACCGAGCCGGGCAAGGTTTTGGATCGGCCATGCAGCAAACCGGTGGGAACCGCTGTGACTCGGCCGGGTTTTGGAAAAGTCGGTGACCCGGTGACCCGGCTCGAACCGGACCGGGTTGTGCATTTTGTTTTTTTTTTGTTATCAAATCTTTGAACTGTAATTGGGAGGGGCCGCGCCCCACAAGTAATTGCCATCTAGGTAAGTATGTTTCTCATTGACATATGCCTTGCTTTTATATCTCATTCTCCTCTGAACAAAAAAAAACTCTGAACAAAATGCCATTAGTGGGGTTTGAACCCTTGACCTGTTGAAAGCAAATGCTGAGCGCTACCATGAGGCTACCAATCTTATTGAGGATATTATTCATTTCAAATATATATAATTGGTGCATCTTTTCCAAAAAGTCAAGTACGCACATCCTCATGGCATTAGCTTGTAATATTATGTTTCAACAAACTTATTTAATATTAAGTTGTTAACTTATGAAATTTGTTTTAAATATTTATTGAAGCATTATATGAACTTTTAAAATTTATTTAATATATACCAAGCAAATAAAAATAAAATAGGCATGGTGTGTAATTTTAGCAAATTAAGTTTTACAAATATGAAATATATAGGTCCTGAAAATTTGGGAATTTTTTATATTTTAGTAGATATAAAATAAACATAGTTATTAATTTTACAGGGACGAAATTTATATTATATACTATATAGGTATTGAAAATTCTCGAAATAGAGACTGGGTCCGAGTCATCCGGTCCCGGTTTTGGCCATGCGGTTCAACTGTCGACCCTTCGGTCCGACCATTGACCCAGTGACCCGGTACCTTCACCGAGTCGGTCACCGGTCCGAGTTTTAAAACATTGGGTTGAACAGAACCTTCCTCATCAGAACTCATATCATTAGGATCTGATTCAGTGTCAAGGGCATCATCAATAGCTACAGAGTCCACTGAACCCACTTGTTCAGCCTTGACCCAATCCCATTGCTTGTCCTCAATCACAACCACATCCCTAGATACCTCAGTTTTACTAGTCTTAGGATCTAGTAACCTGTAACCTCCTGTAGGATGATATGCCACAAGAATTAGAGGCTTACTCTTATCCTCAAGCTTAGTTCTCTTACTATTAGGTATATGACTGTAAGCCATAGAGCCAAATACCTTCAAGTGAGAAATGGATGGTATTTCACCACTCCAAACAGTTTCAGGCACCTTTGCCTCCAAACCTCTTGTAGGACACCTATTCAAGATATAGACTGCAGTCCCTACTGCTTCTGCCCATAGCTGTTTAGGTAGTCCCTTTGTTTTTGTCATACTTCTGGCCATCTCTAGGATGGTCCTATTCCTTCTTTCAGCTACCCCATTGTGTTGTGGGGTATATGGTGGAGTCACCCCATGAACAACACCACTAGTGGTGCAGTATTCTTCAAACTCTTTTGAAGTATACTCACCACCACCATCAGTCCTTAGCACTTTCAGCCTTTTACCACTTTGAGTCTCAACCATGGCCTTAAACTTCTTAAACACACTGAAAGTATCACTTTTGGCCTGAAGTAGATATACCCAAATTTTCTTTGAGTATTCATCTACAAAAGTAGCAAAGTACTTGTTCCCTCCCATAGATATAGTATCCATAGGACCACACAAGTCAGAATACACAACTTCCAATAAGTCCTTAGATCTGTATTCAATCTGTTTCTTAAAGTTCTTCCTAGGTTGTTTACTCATCAAGCATGTAGTACACTTATCTTTAGTGTCAACTATCTTAGGAAACCCCTGTACAAGTTTGTTTTCTAGGGCCTTGTAATGAAGATGACCAAACCTTTTATGCCATAGCTTAGTATCACTGTCAGCAGTAGCACTTAAACATAGTGCATCAGTTTTACTTATGCTGGCCTTAAAAGTCCTATTACTTGCTAGTTGAGTAGTTAAAACTAGGTGATCATTCTTATCAAACAGTTTCAACTTAGTATTTTTCATAAGAACTGAAAAACCTTTTTCAACAAGCTGTCCTAGGCTTATTAGATTACAACTAATTTCAGGCACATACAACACATCATAGACTATAACCTTTTTCCCATCAACTGATAAGTCTATTTTTAGAGTCTTTTTAATAGTTATTTTATTAAGTCTTTTTAGTATTTTAATTATATTTTTTCTATTTTACTGCAAATGTTTACTTTTTATCTTCAGGTTTTATTTTGAAGCAATTTCGACTGCTTATGCCTCAGCAAGTTAGAATTCGACTGCATCTGTTAGAATTCGACAGCATCTGTCTCCCAGAATTCGACTGCATCTGTTAGACTTCGACAGCATCTGTCTCCCAGAATTCGACTGCATCTGTTAGAATTCGACAGCATCTGTCTCCCAGAATTCGACTGCATCTGTTAGACTTCGACAGCATCTGTCTCCCAGACTTCGACAGCATCTGTCTCCCAGAATTCGATTGCATCTGTTAGAATTCGACAGCATCTGTCTCCCAGAATTCGACTGCATCTGTTAGACTTCGACAGCATCTGTCTCCCAGAATTCGACTGCATCTGTCAGAATTCGACTGCATCTGTCTTCCAGAATTCGACTGCATCTGTCAGAATTCGACTGCATCTGTCTTCCAGATTTCGACAGCATCTGTCTCAGCAGGTTGGAATTCGACAGCATCTGTCTCAGCAGGTTGGAATTCGACAGCATCTGTCTCAGCAGGTTGGAATTCGACAGCATCTATCTCAGCAGGTTGGAATTCGACTGCATCTGTCTCCCAGAATTCGACAGCATCTGTCTTTCAGAATTCGACAGCAACACAAACTGGCGCAGGACAGGACACCATGGGCGCCAAGAGCGCCAAAATGCAGTCAAAATTGGATGCGCCCACTTGTTGATGGATATTTTTGCCCACTTGTTGATGGATATTTTTGCCCACTTGAGGATGGCTTTTTGATGACTACCTTGGCCAACTTGATTTGCCACTTTTTCCTCTTTTGGACCATTTTGCCCCTCATATTTTCCTATAAATAGAGGCTTGATCCTCACTTGTAACGAAGCTTGAATTTTGTTAGAAAATCAATGACAAAGGCTCTCTAAAGATTCATGACTTCAATTTACTCTTCATGTTTTTTATGATTCTTGTTTATTTACTTTCTTGCCCTTTAAATTCTTGCTATTTACTTTCTTGCCCTTTTATTTTCCAAGTCATTTACTTTCTTGCTCCTTTAATTTCTTGCACCTTTATTTTCCAAATCATTTACTTTCCTTGCTATTTAATTTCTTGCACCTTTATTTTCCAAGTCATTTACTTTCTTGCCCTTTTATTTTCCAAGTCATTTACTTTCTTGCCCCTTTAAATTTCTTGCACCTTTATTTTCCAAGTCATTTATTTTCTTGCTATTTAATTTCTTGCACCTTTATTTTCCAAGTCATTTACTTTCTTGCACTTTTATTTTCCAAGTCATTTACTTTCTTGCTCATTTACTTTCTTTGCTCTTTAACTTTCCAAGTCATTTAAATTACTTGCAATTTACTTTTCAAGCAATTTACTTTCTCGTCATTTACAATTCCGCTATTTATGATTTTGCACTTTACCGCTTTCTTTTATTTTCTCGCTATTTAACTTTATGTTTTCTTCTCTTATTTTCTTTTCTCCTCTTTTGTCTACAATGATCATGAGTGAGTAGACTTTACTAAAACATTTCTTCTTTCTAAAAACACTTTCTTTTCAGTTAATTAACTTTGAAAAATTAAATTGGTATTCACTTAGGCTCTCCCTGTGGACCGATACTCTTTTATTACGCGATACGACCCGTGCACTTGCGGGGCTATCAACCCTTGTTAATTCTAAGTTTCCCTTACCCTTAGAAACTATAGTTTTTCCATCAGCACACCTAATAGAAGTTCTAACTGTGGGATCAAAGTTAATAAGCCAACTTTTATTACTAGTCATACGATTAGAACACGCTGAGTCTAAATACCAGATCTCAGTGACAGTTTTACCATCACTTCCAATTACTACTAAAACAACATATTCCTTAGCCTTTTTCAAAGTAGTTTTAATCTTCCTATGTTCAGCTAATTTAGGTTCCTTACACAGCATACTATAGGCAACTTTATCTGATTCATCTGAGTCAGATTCAGAATCCTCCTTAGCCACATTGGCTTCAGAAACTGAACCTTTAGGATTAGTACCTTTTTTGGTGGGACATTCAGTGGCATAATGCCTCATCTTGTCACACCTGTAACACTGAACCTTAGACTTATCCTTTTTCTTAGGTGCAGTGTTACTTTCAGATGATTCAGATTTAGACTTAGGTTTAGGCTTACCTGCCTTTCCCTTAGACCCATTGGTCTGTTTGCTGTTACCTCCTTTTCTGCCTTTCTTGTGCTTGGAGTTAGCTGCATACAGGGCTTGATCTTCCTCTTCAGAGTCTTCATTAAGGATCTCCATTCTCATTTCCTTGGCCTCTAGTTTGCCCTGAAGTTCTTCTAACTTCAGGTCTTCACTCTTTGTAGTTTCCTCAATAGTGTTAGTTACCACATACCACTTCTTAGGCATTGACCTTAGTATCTTCTTGCATAGGGCAGTTTCTTCAAGCTTTTCTCCTTGAAGGGCCATTTCATTTTTGATCTTCTTCACTCTGTTGAAGAAGTCAGTGACTTTTTCTTCCTTTTTCATCTTGAGGCTTTCATACTGAGCTCTCAAAGCTTGAAGTTTTTCTTCCTTAATTGGAGCATTCCCAGTATAGTAAGTTGTTAGGGCGTCCCAAGCAGCCTTAGATGATTCACAGCCCCTTACTCTTTCAAAATCAGCCTCTCCACAGGCTCTATGAATGAGGGACAGACCTTTGAAGTCTTTTATCTCATTCTCCAAATATTCTTTCCTTTGAGCAGCATTTTCAGTTCCTGTTAGAGGTGTAAGGCCATGTCTTACCACATGCAGACACCCTTGAGCACCAAGAACAGGTCTCATCTGTATAGAACAAGTCTCATAGTCTTTCCCATTGAGTTTGGGAACATAGTTGTCTTGTCCTCCTGTATTAGCCATCCTGTAATACACTTAGAACACAAACTGAAAGATTAGTAAACACACACTTACACAATTTCTCACTGTGTAAGTGTTTTAGAGAGAAAGAAATTAAAGAACACTCTAAAGAAAACAGTAGAGTAGAGTAGTTTTTGCCCTGGATCGTTTATTGCTCTGAATATACCATGTTGAATTTTTTTAAATTTTTTCTATGTGCAGGTTGTATTAACAAAGAAAGGGGGTGCAGAGAGGAAGGCCCAATACTGAATTGTTTCTGGATGGGTAAAGACCCACGCGGAACCCAGTGGAGATAAACTGTAGCAACACGCGGGTCACACTTGACCCGGCGTATATAAGGATTTTACAAACCCTAATCTTCAGTTTACTCAAGAATCCGTAGCCCTATTCTTGAAACTTCTCCTCTGCACTTCGTCTTCTTCCTCGCGACAACCACCTCATTCGCCTCTGATCTGCATAGAAACTGAAGCACACTTGCTTCAGTCCTTCACCAAAAAGCTGAGTTGCTGCCCTACAAAACCTTATTCCTGGTTTGCTGTTTGAAGGATTCTCAGAAACCCTAGTTTCTGAGATTCTTCTCCGATGGTTCTCTCCAGCCTGGGTTTTGCACCGGTCACCGGCCTAAAGGTAACACTCTTATTCTTTTCTTTAAATTTTTTCTCTAGCTGCTTGTGGTATCGAAACCCTAATTTCTGTGTTTTGCTTTACTGTTATGAACTGCTGTTTGTTGATACACAGTGAACCCTAACACTGTGTCTTGATGTTTTGCTGCAGGTCTTCGTGGATCTGTTATCTGGATCTTCAACAAGAGGTAAAGAACACTCCTCTGATCTTTTCTTGTTATCTGAGTTGTTGCTGTGCTGAACACTATTATCCTTCTGAATCTTGTGTTTTGCATGTACTGGATCTTCACGCCTTGAAGATCATCACCGGTTTGATTCTCACACTGAGAAACAAAGGTAATCTCTCACCCTCACTCTCCCTTTGTTTTCTTTGCTGAGATTTTTCAGTCACTGAAAATCTATACTAACCACTGTGTTCTTTTCTTTGTATGTGAGACTGAGATCAGCCACTTGCTGAAGGAAGAAGGATGGCTCACACACACTTGAACAGAAGATGATTATGCAGAAGAAGAAACTAGGAGCAACAGAACTTAGGGTATAGAAACTTTGAATAAAATTTTCTTTCACAGAGAACTGTTGTATCAAAAAGCTAATTCTTTATTGATTGATTTATTTCATAAGACTGTGTGTATATATACAGGCTGTATGGATATAGCTGTTAGGCTTTTGGTTGTTTAGAAACAACCAGCTCAGTTTGTTATAATAACAAACTGTTTAGTTAGTTATTTTTCAAAACCAACTTAACAGTTTTTTGAGAAACAAACTGTAACAAACTGTTAACAGTTTATTTTTTCAATAACAAAACTGAATAGGCTTTAATTAACATAAGTGAAATTGATTACCAATCTCAATATTTGCTTCAGGTTTTGATTCTCGGGGAGACTTCATTTTGCTGAGGGAATAACTTTGTGGCCAAACATAGAGGTATGGTTGAATTTGAGCTTATTTTAATAGCCGGTCATTGCGCTGTCTTGTACATGTGTGTGAGGTTGTTGATTGCATGGTTGAATTTGAGCTTATTTTAATATTGATACACAAAAACAGATTTAAGCTGAGTTATGAGCTGCTGAATGAGAAAAAAGTCACTCTACTAGCATTTTTATACGCTATTTTTGCTGTTACTGTTACGTGTTTTGGTATTAGATTCTCTAAATCGTTAATTTCTGTCATGCATGGACCCCTTGACTGATTTGATACTATATATACTCTTCTGGTTCAGAAATTGGTATTCTCGATAAGTAATGAATGAACCATTAAGTTGGTAGTGCTCTAATTGATTATGGGAATGGGCTTAACTTACTAGTTGGAAAGTCCTTTTCATTGGGGGGGTCAGCTAATATGTGCTAGTATTATATATTATTAATCTATTTATTGTTTGAAATTCTGCAGACGTAGGTGATGGAAGAGTTGTTTTGTTTCAACTATGGAGAATGTCCAAAAACTAATCAATTGGGTGTTGGATGGAGCAGTGTAATTAGATCTCTTGCTGAAGTCTGTTATGTTTAGTGATTAGTATAAATTTATGTTTGCACAATTCCATTTCAAATTTATGGTGCATTTGATGCTACAAACGAATATCGGTTACAAATTAAAGATTTGCTAAGTTAGTCAGTGTTTAATGGAACGTTGCTTCTATGTACAGAGTCCTGTTCCATGTATATTATTGAATAGAAACCACATTTTTTTAAAAAAAACCTCCAGTTTTAACATCGGTTCTTAATTCACCAGATGTTAAAAAACAGTATTTCATACCGGTTCTCATAAAAAACCGATGTTAAAAATAAGTATTCATATCGGTTCCCATAAAAAACCGATGTCAAATATACGCTTGTATTTGATAAAAACTGACTTTTCATAACGGTTCTACAGGTAACCGATATTAAAACCACTTTTCATAACGGTTCCGCACCCGATGTTAAAAGTGCCTATTTTTTATATTTTTTTTTGGCATCGGTTCAATAACCGATATGAAATGTAATTTTTAACTGATATAAAATGACATTTCTGTAGTAGTGACTTGAAAGCCACTTGATCTTTTTGGTTTTCACAAAGCTCTGCTTGAACAACACGGTTTATTTATTTGAAGGTAATTAATATTGGGTTTAATTGGTGTACACATTTGCTGTAAAACTTTTTACATCATTAACCAATAAAAGTTTATGGTATGGGTGACTTTTAAGGTAGTTTAGATAAAGTCAAATCATTTTATGACATGTCATTTCATGATTGACTGGCATTGTAAAAAATCTTGTACAATAACGGTGTATATAAATTAAATCCATTAAGATTAACATGATAGAAACAAGAACAACCAATGTTGAAGTTAGTGGACTTACCATTTCTCTTTTTTGCTTTGATCTTCTTGCTGCATTGTTGTATCCTGCTTTTTGTCATTAGCAATTGATTTGTCACTTTGTCTTGTCTTGGTTGGAAGTCTCGACCATACAAACTTCACTATTTTTCCTCATCCAATCATAAATATTGAGATATATCTTGTAATTCTATTGCTTGTAATAAACATAGGTGTAGTTAGTAACCTAGTCGAAATGGGCTGGTCGAAATTATGGGCCTGGGCCTGTTTCATTGTATATATATAGACGTTAGTAGTCTGTAATCAGTACCCCACTTTTATGAAAATTAGTGCAGCTTTTACTATTCCATTGATATTGCCCTAATCATTTCTCTGACACCTTGCGCTGCCACTTCCTTTTCTTCTCCCTTTTACATGTTTATCCCCAACAAACTGGTATCAAGAGCTTGTTAGATCCTTACAAAAATCTATCAAGATTCATGGCAGCGCGAGACAACTCTGGTGGAGGTATTCCGGGGAACCTCTCTATCTTGGACGGAAAGGACTATGAACGATGGTGTGCGCAGATGAAGGTGCTGTTTCGATATCAAGATGTACTTGATGTCGTGAATGATGGTGTTCCACCCCTGGCAGCAAACGCCACTGAAGCGGTAAGGAACAACCACCATTCGCTGAGGAAGAAAGATGGAAAACGGCTGTTTTTGATTCACCAATGTGTTGATTCCAATGTCCTGAACCTGATCATCGACAGTGAGTCAGCAAAGGTAGCATGGGACATCCTCAAGAACTCATATGGAGGAGCAGATAGACTAAAGAAGACACGCCTTCTGTAACACCCCAGTATATATATTTGATAAAAACACCCGAGTGCACATCAATAAACATCAGAGATAATATTTCCTGCTCAGACACTGAATACCACTATGAAATTTTTGCTGAAATAAAACATAACTGTCTTATACACAAATAAGACCATACGGTACTTAGACCATAAACTGTCAGCAACTGTGGTAATCAGAGCCATACAAGAAAGTGGAAAGAAAGATAAACAAAACACTAATGCCATAGTGTTGTGGTACATAGACAACAGAAGGAAAAATAAACTTAAACATAAAGCTAAGTCATCATCCATCTCCCGGGGCCACCTACTCGTGCCTCTGAGGTTTCTTCTGTTCCTGTTTATCTGTAAAACAACAACATTTAAACAGTGAGATACAATCTCAGTGAGTTCTACCGAGACCCCTATCTACCCTCTCGGTTCAATTATGAATCTTATTTAACTTAACACGACACCGACTGCAATCCAGTGCTAAATCCCGGTGAACGTGTTATGACTCAGTACGACACCGACTGCAATCCTGTGCTAAATCCCGGTGAACCGTACAGTACGACACCGACTGCAATCCTGTGCTAAATCCCGGTGTATCGTACAACAAAACTTTCAACATAACACCGACTGCAATCCAGTGCTAAATCCCGGTGAACCCCATTACCAATAGTGTTTCCTAATGGCACGAAGCCTAGGGTAAGGGATCATGACTTCCCCGCCTAGAATGTTAACATGGGTCGTCACCCAACTCGATATAATAAATATATATCTACAGACGCATGAACCTTTAGTTCGTTTTGTTATCAATATAGCATATCCGCACACGCATACTATTGTTCGGTTTTTCAAAAGAGTTTCAACTTCGAAAGTATTTTATAAAACCCTTTTTAAACATACCCAAAATCATGGCATTATAAGCCTAATATCATTTTAGAAGGGTTAGGAAAAGATTAGGAAAGGATTGGGATCGAAACGGAATCATTTAGTGCACCTTGAAAATTTTGGGCAGAACTAGGCGCACGGGTCGTGCCCCTGGACGCACGGGTCGTGCCCCTGTTTGACATTTCTGAACACTGAACCCGAACCAGGCGCACGGGTCGTGCGCCCTAGACGCACGGGTCGTGCGCGTTTAACAGCATTGCCAAAATGCCCTGTTTTGTGAAATTTTGCTTTCCGATCAATCCGAAACTCGCCCCGATCGATTACTAACTCAAAAACAGACAATGCCAGACGATATACCAGTCCAATCAACATCAAACAATCAAGCAATTCAATCAAAAACTCAACGATTACAAATTTCGTTAAAACGCGATATATTTCAAAATAACGTTTTCGACTCAAAATCTTTCGAAAACAAGTCACACAATTCATTTCAAAACGGAATAAGCCTAAACGTGAGTAAAACTCACCCTTGAAGCGAGAGTCGTTGCCGAGCCGAAATCACCGATATGTCAAAATCACCGAATCGAACCCAAACAACATCGAACCGCTCCTAACTTCGTTCCGAGCTTCCAATCGCGTTCAATCCGCTCCTAGCTTCGTTCCTAAGCATGATTCAATCATCAATTTGATCACACAATTCACGATTTCGCCAAATCACCTTCAAAACCTCCCCAAATTCGTAGGCCATAAAATAGGGGAAAAATCGGATGAAATCTTACCTAGCTCTTGGGTTATGATGAGGAGAGTGAGATGATGAAGATGGTGAATTTTGGGGAGATGGGCTTCACTCCTCTTCTTCCTTTCTCTTCTTCTTTTCCTCTTCTTCTTTCTCTTCTTCTTTTCCTCTTCCTTTCTTCTCTGCGCGTATTCCTTCCTTCTTTCCTCTCTTTTATTCTTTCTTTTCTTTAAACACACACACACAACACATATTTAATTAATAAATAAGTGGTAGCGTGGTCCAATTACCGTGTTGATCTTAATCCCTTATTCCGATTCCAAAACTTCATTGACTCGTATTATCCGGTTAACGATCTAATGTTATCCCATAAATAATTTTAGTACTCAATAATTTTACCAGTCTAGTACTAAATTATTCCTATTGGGTTAACCTCCAAATAATTCGCTTAATTATTTTGAGGATGTTACATTCTCTCCCACTTAAAAGAATTTTGTCCTCAAAATTAAACACAATGTACCTCAAGAAAACAAGTATGGATACTGGGTCTGCATATCGTCCTCCAACTCCCAAGTAGCCTCCTCGACGGAAAAAACCATCCCAAACCACCTTGACAATGGGAATTGACTTCGTCCGTAGCGTCCTCTCGCCACGTTCCATGATGTAATTTAGATGAGGTTGGAAAGACAAGTCCGGTCGGAGGTCAATCGTTTCAAAATCTAACGGTTGACTTGGATCGGGAATGTACTTTCGCAACTGAGACACATGGAATACATCATGCAAATTTGACAATGGAGGAGGCAAGGCGATGCGGTATGCAAGAGGCCCAACTCGCTCGATAATTTGGAAGGGTCCAATATACCGAGGACTGAGCTTCTTCACCCGTAATGCCCTACTTGTGGCAATTGTTGGTGATAATCTCAAAAACACATGATCACCCGTCTCAAACTCTAACGGCCTTCTCCTTTTGTCGGCATAACTCTTTTGCCTACTCTGAGCAGCTTTCATTCTTTCCCTGATCTGGCGGATCTTTTCAGTAGTGTCATGAACCATCTCGGGTCCTAACAATCGGTTCTCACCGACTTCCCACCAACACAATGGAGTTCTACACTTCCTACCATACAAGGCTTCAAAAGGTGCCATTCCGATACTGGAATGATAACTGTTGTTGTATGAGAATTCCACCAATGGAAGATGATGCTCCCATTTCTTCCCGTTATCAAGTACTGAAGCCCTAAGCATATCCTCTAATGTCTGGATAGTTCTCTCGGTCTGACCATCGGTCTGCGGGTGATAAGCGGTACTAAGAAGTACTTTAGTTCCCAATGCTTCATTCAGAGCTTTCCAAAATCGAGAAGTGAATTTCGGATCTCGATCCGACACTATACTGGTAGGAACCCCATGTAACCTTACTATGTTCTTCAAATACACCTCAGCTAACTTGGATACTTTACTGCTAGAACGAACTGGAATAAAATGAGCTGATTTGGTTAACCGATCTACAACTACCCAAATGGAGTCGTTACCGGCTTGAGACCTTGGCAACGCCATTACAAAATCCATGGAAATAACTTCCCATTTCCACACTGGCACATCTAGTGGCCGTAGCAGACCAGCATGCTTCTGATGTTCTATCTTAACTCTTTGGCAAGTTAAGCACTTTGATACAAATTCAGCAATCTCTAACTTCATTCCTTGCCACCAATACATCTGCTTTAAATCTCTATACATCTTGGTGGATCCAGGATGTACAGAAAATAAACTTCGGTGTGCTTCTTCTAGCACTTGCTTTTTAATATCTTTATTATCGGGCACACAGATCCTACCGTTGAAACAAATCACTCCTTCACTATCTTCAGTAAAATCTGGCAACAATTTCTGCGATTGTAGCTTTTCATCAATTTCCTGTGCTAAGCGAATAGAATCCCTTAATGAACTAGAGATCCTCATGTGGCTCAAGCTCAACACTAACCGGTTCTTCCTTGCTCTTGCATTCAAATTTAGGTCCCTAAAGGATTCCAACAATTCCATTTCATGCATCATAAACTCTGCTATGTGGATGGATTTCCTACTTAGTGCATCAGCTACAACATTAGCCTTTCCCGGATGATACTTCAATTCGAAGTCATAATCCTTCAGAAATTCCACCCATCTTCTCTGCCTGTTATTCAGCTCCTTCTGGTCAAATAAATATTTCAAACTTTTATGATCACTAAAGACTTCGAAACGAGACCCATATAGGTAATGTCTCCAAATCTTCAGTGCGTACACAATAGCTGCCAACTCCAAATCATGAGTCGGATAATTCTCTTCATGAGTCTTCAACTGTCTGGAGGCATAAGCTACAACTTGTTGGTTCTGCATGAGAACACATCCCAAACCCTTCCCAGAAGCATCGCTGAAAATTTGAAAATTCAAGGACGGATCTGGAAGAATCAGGATTGGAGCAGAAGTCAGCCTAACTTTCAACTCTTGAAAACATTCCTCACAGTCGGTATCCCATATAAACGGTTGAGCCTTACGAGTTAACCGAGTAAGTGGAAGAACCAATTGTGAAAAACCTTGAATAAACCTTCTGTAGTAACCAACTAGACCTAAGAAGCTTCTTATTTCAGTGACAGATGTTGGCCGTTCCCAGTTCAATACAGCTTCCACCTTACTGGGATCCACCGCAACTCCCGACTGGGAAATCACGTGTCCCAAAAACTTTACTTCCGGCATCCAGAAGTCACATTTCGACGGCTTGGCATACAATTTCTTTTCTCGGAGTACGTTCAGAACAATGCGGAGATGTTGAACATGGTCCTCAATGGTCTTAGAGTACACCAAGATGTCATCAATAAAAACTACCACGAACTGATCGAGATAAGTATGGAATACTCGGTTCATGTAATCCATGAATACCGCGGGAGCATTAGTCAAACCGAAGGGCATTACTACGAACTCGTAATGTCCATACCTCGTACGGAAAGCTGTCTTCGGAATATCCAAGGCTCGTACCTTTATTTGATGATAGCCCGACCTCAAATCAATTTTTGAAAATACCACTGCACCTCGAAGTTGGTCAAGCAAATCGTCTATCCTTGGCAAGGGATATTTATTCTTTATCGTCACTTTATTCAGTTGTCAATAATCTATGCACAACCTCATGCTACCATCCTTCTTTTTGACTAGCAACATCGGAGCACCCCATGGTGAAGCGCTCGGTCGAATGAACCTCTTTGAGATCAACTCTTCAAGTTGAGACTTCAATTCCTTCAATTCTAAGGGAGACATCCTATAAGGAGCAATAGATATCGATCCTGTACCAGGAATCAATTCTATTGAGAATTCTACCTCTCGGTCAGGAGGTAAGGATGAAACTTCCTCTGGAAAGACATCTAGAAATTCATTTACCACTTGTACAGATGACAAGTCTAAACCCGTTTCAGTAGAAGCAGACAACATAATAAGAATAGCTTCCGCACCTTGGAATAACGACTGGCTCGCTTCGGTGTAGGAGATCGTTGCTTCAAAATCTTCCTGTGTCAACCCTACGGATTCGGAGGCGAAGCTAATTGTTCGATCAGCACAGTTGATTGTTACATGGTTTTCAGCCATCCAATTCATACCCAGAACAATGTCCATACTTCTCATAGGTAAGCAGATAAATTTCACAACAAATTGTCTGTCCCCTATGACAAGTAGGCAATTTTCACACAATGATTGGGTCTGGACACGACCCTTGGCAGCAGTTAAAATAGTTATCGGTTCGGATAGCTCAGACAATGCTAGTCCCAACCGATCCACACACGCTTGTGATATAAAGCAGTGAGTTGCACCAGAATCATATAAAATATTGACTGAGTTATTAAAAAGAGATCCCGTACCCCTCATAAGATTATCAGTAGGTGTGATGGTTCGAGCATCCAATGTGTTGATTCGCCCCTGCTTAGGAGCATTTGGTGCTCCTTGAAAATTTTTCTTTGCTGGACATTGATTTGCATAATGACCTTCTTCATTACAAACATAACACCTATTGGATCTTTGCTGACAATCACCACTGTGATACCTTCCGCAACTCCTACAATTCCTCAATGTTGATGAATCGAATGATTGAACCTGTTTCCCTTTATAGTTGTTTCCCTTGAATTGTCTGCTTGGAGTAGAGGATTCAGCAACCTTCTTCTTGCCCTTCCAATAGTCTTTCTTTTCAGCATACATTTTCCTCAGGTCCTCTTCAGCAACATATGCTTGTTGCACTAAGGCAGGATAATTAACCAAAATGTAAGAACTTAATCCTTGGCTCACATCAGCTCGGAGACCTTCCTTGAACATTTGCATCTTCCACATATCATTTGGGGCATACCTCCCCAACTCATAGAACTGAGACAGTCTTTCAAATTTCGCAGCATATTCTCCAACCGACATATCTCCTTGCTTAAGATTCACAAACTCTGCTTGCTTACTCAACTTCTTCACTGAAGGGAAATATTGCTTCAGAAACAATTCCTTGAAGTTGTCCCAAGTGAGGGGAGTTCCTTGGAGTTCCATCATTTGTCTTGCATTACACCACCAGGTGTGGGCATCTTCATCGAGTACATTTGCCGCACATATAACTTTCTCTTCTTCCCCGCATTGCAAGGTTTGAAAATTCTTTTCCATTGAATCAATCCAATAATAGGCAGTCATTGGATCCGGTCCACCCTTGTAAGTCGGGGGCTTCATCTTTTGAAATTGGAAGTATGTCCGATTAGGATCTTCTTGATGAGGTTGGAAATTGGGCTGTTGCAGACCCATTTGGTCATGCTGCATTTGCAACATATCCTGCATCATCTTTTGCTGATTCTCAATGACATTCTGCATCCACTCAAAGTTTGGATCAATAGGAGGAGGAACGCCTCTACCTCTTCTGGCCATGATTCTGCGAAATATGCACAAAGTATTAAGTTGATCAAGCTCAATGTCTAATAGCATACTAAGAAAATCACGACTGGAGAAAGCAAAGACCCTAAAAGCTAAGTCCGACTAGGTCGAACCGCTCTGATACCAACTGTAACACCCCGGTATATATATTTGATAAAAACACCCGAGTGCACATCAATAAACATCAGAGATAATATTTCCTGCTCAGACACTGAATACCACTATGAAATTTTTGCTGAAATAAAACATAACTGTCTTATACACAAATAAGACCATACGGTACTTAGACCATAAACTGTCAGCAACTGTGGTAATCAGAGCCATACAAGAAAGCGGAAAGAAAGATAAACAAAACACTAATGCCATAGTGTTGTGGTACATAGACAACAGAAGGAAAAATAAACTTAAACATAAAGCTAAGTCATCATCCATCTCCCGGGGCCACCTACTCGTGCCTCTGAGGTTTCTTCTGACCCTGTTTATCTGTAAAACAACAACATTTAAACAGTGAGATACAATCTCAGTGAGTTCTACCGAGACCCCTATCTACCCTCTCGGTTCAATTATGAATCTTATTTAACTTAACACGACACCGACTGCAATCCAGTGCTAAATCCCGGTGAACGTGTTATGACTCAGTACGGCACCGACTGCAATCCTGTGCTAAATCCCGGTGAACCGTACAGTACGACACCGACTGCAATCCTGTGCTAAATCCCAGTGTATCGTACAACAAAACTTTCAACATAACACCGACTGCAATCCAGTGCTAAATCCCGGTGAACCCCATTACCAATAGTGTTTCCTAATGGCACGGAGCCTAGGGTAAGGGATCATGACTTCCCCGCCTAGTATGTTAACATGGGTCGTCACCCAACTCGATATAATAAATATATATCTACAGACGCATGAACCTTTAGTTCGTTTTGTTATCAATATAGCATATCCGCACACGCATACTATTGTTCGGTTTTTCAAAAGAGTTTCAACTTCGAAAGTATTTTATAAAACCCTTTTTAAACATACCCAAAATCATGGCATTATAAGCCTAATATCATTTTAGAAGGGTTAGGAAAAGATTAGGAAAGGATTGGGATCGAAACGGAATCATTTAGTGCACCTTGAAAATTTTGGGCAGAACTAGGCGCACGGGTCGTGCCCCTGGACGCACGGGTCGTGCCCCTGTTTGACATTTCTGAACACTGAACCCGAACCAGGCGCACGGGTCGTGCGCCCTAGACGCACGGGTCGTGCGCCCTAGACGCACGGGTCGTGCGCCCTAGACGCACGGGTCGTGCGCCCTAGACGCACGGGTCGTGCGCGTTTAACAGCATTGCCAAAATGCCCTGTTTTGTGAAATTTTGCTTTCCGATCAATCCGAAACTCGCCCCGATCGATTACTAACTCAAAAACAGACAATGCCAGACAATATACCAGTCCAATCAACATCAAACAATCAAGCAATTCAATCAAAAACTCAACGATTACAAATTTCGTTAAAACGCGATATATTTCAAAATAACGTTTTCGACTCAAAATCTTTCGAAAACAAGTCACACAATTCATTTCAAAACGGAATAAGCCTAAACGTGAGTAAAACTCACCCTTGAAGCGAGAGTCGTTGCCGAGCCGAAATCACCGATATGTCAAAATCACCGAATCGAACCCAAACAACACCGAACCGCTCCTAACTTCGTTCCGAGCTTCCAATCGCGTTCAATCCGCTCCTAGCTTCGTTCCTAAGCATGATTCAATCATCAATTTGATCACACAATTCACGATTTCGCCAAATCACCTTCAAAACCTCCCCAAATTCGTAGGCCATAAAATAGGGGAAAAACCGGATGAAATCTTACCTAGCTCTTGGGTTATGATGAGGAGAGTGAGATGATGAAGATGGTGAATTTTGGGGAGATGGGCTTCACTCCTCTTCTTCCTTTCTCTTCTTCTTTTCCTCTTCTTCTTTCTCTTCTTCTTTTCCTCTTCCTTTCTTCTCTGCGCGTATTCCTTCCTTCTTTCCTCTCTTTTATTCTTTCTTTTCTTTAAACACACACACACAACACATATTTAATTAATAAATAAGTGGTAGCGTGGTCCAATTACCGTGTTGATCTTAATCCCTTATTCCGATTCCAAAAGTTCATTGACCCGTATTATCCGGTTAACGATCTAATGTTATCCCATAAATAATTTTAGTACTCAATAATTTTACCAGTTTAGTACTAAATTATTCCTATTGGGTTAACCTCCAAATAATTCGCCTAATTATTTTGAGGATGTTACACCTTCAGTCGCTCAGGAAACAGTACGAGGCCTTGAAGATGACAGATGGAGAATCAATTGGAGAATTCATTACGAGGTTAGTAGCTCTAACTAACCAAATGAAAGGAAATGGTGAAACTGTGACTGAATCAAATAAAGTCGAAAAGGTGCTCATATCCTTAACCCAGGAATTTGACTATGTTGTCACTGCTATCGAAGAATCCAAGGACCTAGATACGTTGAAGTTAGATGAACTTCAGGGTTCCTTAGAGGCTCATGAATTGAGAATAAGGCAGAGAAGTTCAGAGAAAGAAACTGAACAAGCCTTACTATCATACTCCTCTAAGAAAAATTGGAAGGCAAACAACAAAAAGGAGAACGATAAAGAAAAAGGATCAAGCAGTAAGCAGAAAGAGCAAGGATCTTTCGACAAGAAGAAGGGAGACCTGTCGAAAGTGCAGTGTTATAACTGTCAGCAATTTGGGCATTATAAGAACAAGTGTAAAAACAAGGAAGTTCCTAGAAACAAAGATGCTGAAGCAATATTTGCAGATGATAGTGACACAAATTCTGACTCAGATGGGTTAATGCTAATGGCAGTCGAAGATGAGATTCATCTCAATGAAGAAGTTGCTGAAAGTAGCGAGCAAACCAGTGGGAACACTTGTATAAGTGGATACACTTGTGATGCTCAAAATACTTGTGCAATGTGTGTGTGGCAGGGCAGTGGTAACACTGGTGATGCCTCCAACATTGCCAACAACGATGACGAAGAATTATCATTCATGACAGCTATTGACCCAGAATTACTGTTGCTGAAGGCAGATACAAATTCGACTGAAGAGAAGTCTGTCGAATGGTATCTCGACACAGGATGCTCAAACCACATGTGCTGTCACAAGGAGTGGTTTGTCGAATTGAAGAAAATTAGCAAAAGAATAAGGTTTGCTGATAATAGCAGAGTCACTGTAGAAGGAATTGGTACCATAAAGTTCCTGTCGAAAGATGGAAAATGGTGCTACATTCAAGAGGTATTCTATGTACCAAATATGAGGAGCAATCTGCTGAGTATTGGGCAGATGATTGAGAAGCAATTCACTGTCGAAATGGGTGATAATAGTCTCAGCTTATTCGACTCAAACAAGAAGATGATCTTGAAGGTGTTGATGCAGAGTAACAGAACCTTCAAGATCAAGTTGCAAGTAGTCGAAGAGAAATGCTTAAAGACCACTGTCGAAGAGGAGCACTAGAAGTGGCACAGAAGATTTGGCCACCTAAACTTCAAAAGCTTGATTCAACTACATGAAAAGAAGATGGTTCATGGGTTGCCTGCAGTAAAGGTACCTGTCGAAGTATGTGAGAGCTGCTGCAAGTCGAAGCAACCAAGAAACCCATTTAAATCAGAAGTACCTAGCAGAGCAGAGAAGAAGTTAGAGGTGATATTTTCTGATGTTTGTGGCCCTTTCGAAGACAGTTCATTAGGAGGGAACAAGTACTTTGTCACCTTCATTGATGAATACACTAGAATGACCTGGGTGTATTTGATCAAAAGGAAGAGTGAAGTACTTGTAATATTCAAAAGGTTTAAGGTAATGATTGAGAAGCAGAGTGAATGTGAAATCAAAACCCTTAGAACTGATGGAGGTGGTGAGTACAATTCACATGAATTTGTAAAATTCTGTGAGAATGAAGGCATTGTACATGAAGTCATTTCACCTTACACGCCTCAGCATAATGGAACAGCTGAGAGGAAAAACAGGACCATCCTCAACATGGTAAGAAGTATGTTGAAAGAGAAGAAGCTACCTCATAGTTTATGGGTAGAACTTGTAGCCACAGCAGTATACATTCTGAACAAATGCCCCACAAAGAGATTGATTGGGAAGACACCTAAAGAAGTTTGGCTAGGAAGAAAGCCAAGTGTCAAGCATCTCAGAATAATTGGCTCATTATGCTATAGACATGTCCCAGAGCAACTAAGAAGCAAGCTGGATGATAGAGCACAACAAATGATTCTTGTTGGCTATCATTCGACAGGAGCATACAAACTGTATGATCCTGTGAAGAAGAAAATGGTGAAAAGCAGAGATGTCGTAGTAGATGAGTCGAAACATTGGAACTGGGAAGAAGGATGTGAGAAACCTACAATGATGAACTTCGACGAAGTTCAGGATCTAGATGATCGAAATGAAGCTGTCGAACCAGAACCTGTTGCTGTCGAACCTATCAGAAGGTCACAGAGGGAAAGGCAGAGATCAGTAAGGTTAGAAGGATTCGACACGTTCCCAGATTCTGCTATTACAGCAGAGGGAGACCTGACACACTTTGCATTAATGGCTGAAGCAGAACCAGTGAGCCTGGAGGAAGCTCTTAGTCACAAGCAGTGGAAGGAAGCATTGATTGATGAGCTAAAGTCAATCGAAAAAAATGGCACTTGGAAGCTAGTCGAACTTCCAAGGCAAAAGAAAGCTATAGGCGTGAAATGGGTCTACAAGACCAAAGTCAAGCCCAATGGAGAAGTGGCCAAGTACAAGGCCAGGCTAGTAGCCAAAGGGTTCCTGCAGAAACCTGGTTTGGATTTCAATGAGGTCTTTGCCCCAGTAGCCAGGATCGAAACCATAAGATTGGTAGTAGCATTGGCAAGTCATAGAGGCTGGCCTCTACATCAACTAGATGTAAAGTCAGCATTTCTTAATGGACCTCTGGAGGAGGAAGTCTATGTTTATCAACCACCTGGTTTTGAGTTGAAGGGTCAAGAAGACATGGTTTTTAAGCTTGAGAAAGCTCTATATGGACTCAAGCAAGCCCCAAGGGCATGGAACAGGAGAATTGATGCTTTTCTCTTAGCTCAGAAGTTCATTAGATGCACCAATGAACATGGAGTATATGTGAAGAAGAATGGAACTTCGACTCAGTTGTTGTTATGCCTGTATGTAGATGACCTACTAGTAACTGGCAGCAATGAAGTCGAAGTCGAAGCCTTTAAGAAAGTGATGATGTCTGAGTTCGAAATGAGTGATCTAGGACACTTATCATATTTCTTAGGAATGGAATTTACAGAGTCAAAGAAGGGAATATTTCTGCATCAGTCGAAGTATGCAGCTGATATCCTGAACCGATTCGACATGATCAATTGCAAGGAGGTTTCGACACCAGCAGACACAAGCAGCAAGCTGTCGAAAGATGATGAAGGGATTGAAGTAGATGCCACCCTCTTCAAACAGATTGTGGGTTCCCTGAGGTACCTGTGCAACACTCGACCTGACATTATGTTTAGTGTCGGAATGATCAGTAGATTCATGGAGAAGCCGAAAAACTTTCATCTAGTAGCTGCCAAAAGAGTACTAAGGTATATAAAGGGAACACAAAGTTATGGTATTCTATTCCCTAGCAAGTCTGAGTCGAAGAATCATGCTGGAGTGTTTGGTTACACTGACTGCGACTGGAGTGGAGACAAGAATGATCGAAAGACTACAAGTGGGTATGTCTTCATGTATGGAACGACACCCATCTCATGGTGCTCGAAGAAGCAAAGCATTGTAGCACTATCCTCCTGTGAAGCAGAGTACGTGGCTGCTTCCTTTGCAGCATGTCAAGCGTCATGGCTGAGCATGCTATTGGTCGAAATTGGAGTGCACAGGGTCGAAGCAATGAAGTTGTTGATCGACAACAAGTCTGCGATAGATCTCGCCAAGAATCCTGTCGCACATGGTACGTCAAAGCACATAGAGACCGGATATCACTTCCTGTGTGATCAAGTAAACAATGAGAAGCTGAATCTGGAATATTGTTGTTCGGAACTTCAAGTAGCTGATGCAATGACCAAGCCATTGCAAAAGGGAAGATTCGAAGAACTGAGAACAATGCTTGGGATGATGTCACTCAGCAATGTGAATTAGGAGGGAATATTGAGATATACCTTGTAATTCTATTGTTTGTAATAAATATAGGTGTAGTTAGTAACCTAGTCGAAATGGGCTGGTCGAAATTATGGGACTGGGCCTATTTCATTGTATATATATATATATATAGACGTTAGTAGTATGTAATCTGTACCATACTTTTATGAAAATTAGTGCAGCTTTTACTATTCCATTGATATTGCCCTAATCATTTCTCTGACACCTTGCGCCGCCACTTCATTTTCTTCTCCCTTTTACGTGTTTATTCCCAGCAATAAACATGTTCTACAATGATTAGAATATTTAATGGTTTAGCCTGGCTCAAAAATTTCTAGGACGAAATTTAGTTGGGGTCTTTTCTTAGTGAGAAAGCTTTAAATTGGGTCCTTTTACGTGGCATTTTTGCCTCATAAAAATTAATGCAATTTTTTTGTTTGAGGTTCTAAAACTAGGACTTTAATAACGTTAGCCATCCTAAGCTGAAAGGAAGATTGTATTAAGTGAAGCCATGTTTTAACATAATGTAAAAAGTAAACCAAGGTATTTAAGAGTAGCTGTAAAATAAAAACAAGTAAACAAAAAACTCAGATCATGAATAGAAAGCAGAGTAGTAACTAAGCAGTTGAGGCTTGTTAATTTCATCTATCTTATTGGCATTCCGAATTTCAATTCTACATGCAAGAGCTAGACACATCTCTTTCTTGGAATGCATTTTAATGAACAGTTATTTGAACCACATCAAATTTCCTTTTTGAAAGGCAAATGATGTGTAATCATTAATAAGATGGAATATATGGGGGTCCTCAAATCCAATGGGATGATAAGCAGTCCAGATTTGCTGGCATATGAAGCAATGGCACGGACACGAACACCAGACATGACACTGACACGGGCTCGTAGACACCAATTTTAATTTAAAAAATTAAAGTAATTGAAGTGTCATTGTTGATGTCCGACATGACACGTCTTCATCCTGAAGTGTCGATGCTATAAAACCTACTTAGTATCAACAATACAGCCCGATAAGAAATACACATTCCAGACACTCTACATCCATACACCATGCAAAACTCTCACAAAGGTTAAGAAGAAAAATTCCCTCGACCAAGTCTGATGCCTCCACCCCAGGATCGAGCTCGACCAGGAAGAGCTTAAGTCAGTGCATGAGATGAGGGATGGAAAAATCATAAAGCTTCATGCCAACCGGGTTGACTTTGATGTCATCATATCCCCACCTCCTTCATAACGTATCTTGTATTTTTACTCTGTGTGTTTGGTCTGCAACGGCGACCTCAGCTTTGTTCAGGGTCGTCCTCTTAACTTCCGTACTTAAGGCCCCCCTACTGAATCCGGGTTAATTTATTTTAATACATTTCGGGCGTTTACTTTTTACTAAGGGCGTTTACTAAATCCTAAAAAGCTGCCGGATGCTATTACAAATGCTACAACATCCAGTAGGATTATTGAAACAAAACTAAAAAAAAAAACAGCAACAACAAATAACACAACCTAAAGATTCAATAGCAGGGTTTCCTGGTTTTCTCCTAGTGGTAGCCCTTGTATCCACTCTCGTCTTTTCTAGCTGGTATAGACTTTATGCTTCTTAAGAGAAGGCCCTTTTTCTGGCACAATGGATGCTACAACTCATAATCAGCATGGGCAACAACAACTTCGGGTTCTTTACTCTCAGCATTCTTGTCTACATTCATACTAGCCAAGGTCTTGGCTACTAGCTCCTTTGCAGCAATGGCAGCAGCAGCCGCAACTCTTTCCGTTTCATTAGATGCAGCAGTACCGGATGCTACAACTTGGACCTTCCCACTACCGTTAGAGGCATTGGTGGATGCTGCAACCCAGACTCCTTTTTCTCCTCCACGCCTTCTTCTTCATCCTGGTCCTCCTCTAGTATTGCTAACTTGATACTAGGACTTTGGGGCCATTGACTTTGTTCACTTTCTCCTTTGTGATGCTATAATAGATGTTGTCGCATTCTCAGGTTCTTCAGGTGTCGTAGCATCAGTTGCTACAACATGAACAGTCACAACTTCTAGTTGTTGCTGAAGTGGTGGCTTAATGATTTCTGGTTAGATTTCTGGAGGTTGGGTTACATGAGTGGTTTGGGTTGGTGGGGTTTTTTGGTGTTTGTTTTTCTTGGTGGATTTCAGGCTTGTGGTATGGGTGGAGGTGATGGTTCTTTTTGTGGGGAAGGCTTTGGTGTGGGTTGCTTAGGTAATGGGATTGTAGTTGGTGATGGTTTTATTTATTTATTTGGTACATAAGGGTGTAGTGGTTTTTTGGTGAGAGAGGATTAATTGATGTGACTGTTATAGGTCATGATGTGGAAGAGAGGGAGTGATTGGTGGGACATAAGGCATGGATTAGGTGGATAATACTCAACAAGTTTTGCCAACTCAGCACATTTCGAACTTAAATTTAAATATGAATGTTGCAGCCAATGCTACAGCATCATGTGCTACCACATCAAAGCTTAAGCTTGCTTCACCAAATGAAATAGCAATCCTGCAACCAAAAATCATAAGCAAAACACAGTTATTAGTCTAAAACTCTAGGCTGCCTCCCAATAGCGCTTAATTTATATAGGTTTTAGCTAAACTTGCCCTTCAAACACCCAAGTTAAGGTGGATAATACGATAAGAAGAAAATGTCATCCTTTCGCTTTCTCCTTTTAGCCAGAAATCCCATGTATTTGGTATAGGGAAACAAGTTTTCCCATGCCCTAACCAATAAGCATTTGGGATATGAACTCCTCCTCCCTTGAAAAAATTGAAACTCATTTTGGGGAGAACTCTTTTCTCCATCCAGGGTTGAATCTCAATTGTTACGTGACTCTTTTCATACCTCAACCTTGGCTTTTCCTCCTTGTCACTATTTTTCAATTTTTCTTGTTCTACAACTACACAATTTTTTCGTTTTTCTTCTTCTACTTCCATATGACCACATTGATTTACAAACTCTACACTATTTTCTTGGCTTTTCTCAACTACCTCTTCAATACAACTCTCTTTTTTTAGATGTTCCATTATAGTCTTAATGTGAGCCTCTCAATTCTTACATGAAATTTCAAAGTTGTCATGATCCACTAAATAGATTCAATTGAATGAGCTAAGAGTTCTTCAAAATTAGAGCTTCCCTCATGTAATACTTTACTTTGAGCTTAATAACATGGCTCCTGCTCGCACACAAAATTTCCCAAGCCACAATCCATATTTTGGGTTGTCATGGGCATGTAATTTGTCTCATAACAACCCCTTTCATGTTCACTCTCATGGAAATCATAATTGAAACATTGTTATTGAGCATTCCTTTCTTGTTTAAAGTCAAAATTACAATGGTCCATGGCTTAAAGTGGATTTTTGTTTTCAACAAATACAAAATAACAATAGTAAAAACAAAAAATAAAACACACTACAAACACAAAGCACAAGACGAAATAGAATTTTTTTTTTGAAAAAGAGAACAAACTAAATAAAAGAATGTAAACTAACTAAACAATAGAAAATAAATATCATAATGCCCGGCAACGGCGCTAAAAACTTGTTGTGTGAAAACATGATGTGCAAGTATACACAGTCGCAACAAGTAATAAAAAGTAAGTTGGAATGCCTTTCACTATGCAAATTCATGATAATGGTCTAATGCTACATCTGATGTTGCACTATAACAAAATCTTGAAAAAAGAACGCACATTTTAGAAGCGCTTATACTGAAAGCGCCCCTTATTTCGAAACACGGAACCAATCAGTCGCGCTTGGACACACGGGCGCTCCCTATTTAAAACACGGATTGATCATCAGGAGAGCTTGGGATCACGGACGCTCCCTATTTGAAAACACGGAACCACATTCAGTAGCGCCTCTTCCTGAGCGTTCCCAATTGAAAACACGGAACCACGTTCAGGGGCGCTTTCCTCACGAGCGCTCCCAATTGCTAGAACATGGAGAGCTTCAAGGGCGCTTTCGACACGTACGCTCCCAATTGCTAGTTTTTTTAATTCTTATTTCTTTCTTCTTTCCTACTGTTGACAGTACTCCCTCTTTCCCTCTCTCACGCGAATGTCACTCTCAACTCCTCATTCCTCTTCTCCGTTATCTCTCCATTTTGTTGCTGCCTTCCCTGCGCCCTAACAGCAGCTTCACCGTCACTCTCAGCTGCTTCTGTGTTGTCTTCCCCGGTAAGACATCGTCTCAGTCTTTGCTATTGTTAGCCCTAATTTTTTTGATTTCTGCCTTCCCATGCTTTATTCAGATTACTTGTTAGCATTTGGTTTAACAATGGTCTTGGATTGCTGTGTTTATTTTTTGGTTTATTTATCATTTTTTTTGGTTGTGCATCTTCTCCACAGCGTCGTCGTGCTCCCATTGTCACCCACCGCTTCCAAAGACCCATCAAGTAAGTTTCGTTCTCTTTCTTCTCCGTTAGTTCTTTTTCGAAACTACACAATTTTTTCGTTTTTCTTCTTCTACTTCCATATGACCACATTGATTTACAAACTCTACACTATTTTCTTGGCTTTTCTCAACTAACTCTTCAATACAACTCTCTTCTTTTAGATGTTCCATTATAGTCTTAATGTGAGCCTCTCAAATCTTACATGAAACTTCAAAGTTGTCATGATCCACTAAATAGATTCAATTGAATGAGCTAAGAGTTCTTCAAAATTAGAGCTTCCCTCATGTAATACTTTACTTTGAGCTTAATAACATGGCTCCTGCTCGCACACAAAATTTCCCAAGCCACAATCCATATTTTGGGTTGTCATGGGCATGTAATATGTCTCATAACAGCCCCTTTCATGTTCACTCTCATGGAAATCATAATTGAAACATTGTTATTGAGCATTCCTTTCTTGTTTAAAGTCAAAATTACAATGGTCCATGGCTTAAAGTGGATTTTTGTTTTCAACAAATACAAAATAACAATAGTAAAAACAAAAAATAAAACACACTACAAACACAAAGCACAAAACGAAATAGAATTTTTTTTTTGAAAATGAGAACAAACTAAATAAAAGAATGTAAACTAACCAATCTTACTAACTAAACAATAGAAAATAAATATCACAATGCCCGGCAACGACGCTAAAAACTTGTTGTGAGAAAACATGATGTGCAAGTATACACAGTCGCAACAAGTAATAAAAAGTAAGTTGGAATGCCTTTCACTATGCAAATTCATGATAATGGTCTAATGCTACATCTGATGTTGCACTACAACAAAATCTTGAAAAAAGAACGCACATTTTAGAAGCGCTTATACTGAAAGTGCCCCTTATTTCGAAACACGGAACCAATCAGTCGCGCTTGGACACACGGGCGCTCCCTATTTGAAAAACACGGATTGATCATCAGGAGAGCTTGGGATCACGGACGCTCCCTGTTTGAAAACACGGAACCACATTCAGTAGCGCCTCTTACTGAGCGTTCCCAATTGAAAACACGGAACCACGTTCAGGGGCGCTTTCCTCTCGAGCGCTCCCAATTGCTAGAACATGGAGAGCTTCAAGGGCGCTTCCCACACGAACGCTCCCAATTGCTAGTTTTTTTAATTCTTATTTCTTTCTTCTTTCCTACCGTTGACAGTACTCCCTCTTTCCCTCTTTCCCTCTCTCACGCGAACGTCACTCTCAACTCCTCATTCCTCTTCTCCGTTATCTCTCCATTTTGTTGCTGCCTTCCCTGTGCCCTAACAGCAGCTTCACCGTCACTCTCAGCTGCTTCTGTGTTGTCTTCCCCGGTAAGACATCGTCTCAGTCTTTGCTATTGTTAGCCCTAATTTTTTTGATTTTTGCCTTCCCATGCTTTATTCAGATTACTTGTTAGCATTTGGTTTAACAATGGTCTTGGATTGCTGTGTTTATTTTTTGGTTTATTTATAATTTTTTTGGTTGTGCATCTTCTCCACAGCGTCGTCGTGCTCCCATTGTCACCCACCGCTTCCAAAGACCCATCAAGTAAGTTTCGTTCTCTTTCTTCTCCGTTAGTTCTTTTTCGAATATGTTTGCCAATTTGTTCATCTTTTTGTGGGTCTGTACCAAAATGCTATCTATTTTTGTGTAAGAAGGAAATAGTGGTTTAGCTTATTGTTTTTGTACTTCATTGCTTTTTGTGTATGTGGTTTTTGTCTCTTCATAACTACATAGGTCAATGCCCTTTTGCTTTGTAGGAGTGAAAATGGTATATTTTTCCCTACTATATGTTCTACCAATTTCACAAATAGTTGTGAGCTTGAAGCTTGTAAGGGTCGATATTTCTTTGAGCGCCTAATTCCTAATTTCAGCAAAACATGATGATAAGATCTGAAGAACTGTGTCTAAGAGATAAAAAATAGTCAACTCAAAGGATTATGGACTGGAAGAACTCTTATCATGTGCTCTAGTCTTTTCAGATAACTGGGTAGTTCTATATGATGTCACAAAAGTGGGGGCATGCTAAACTTAGTTCAGTGGTAAAATAAGAGGAATAGTGTTTGTTAATTATTAGTCTATTAGGTTTTCTATGAATGTAATTTCTTTTTATTGTATGTTTGTTCCTTGTAGTTGACTTGTTGTATTTAACCCTCTTCTGTTCCTCTTCTCCGTTTTTCTGTTACTGTAAGTTAAATGTCTGATTTTAGCAGTTTTAAGGATTGTTGTTCTTCTAGATTCTATTGTTGGATTCAGGATTTTAAGGTTTGTTGTTGGATTCTACATTTTAGGATTTGTTGTTGTTCATGTGTAGTTCGTTGTTCAGTCTAATATGGATAGAAAGTGGATGTCTGTCAATCGTCTGTCGAAAGAATATGTCGATGGAGTGGAGTATTTGTGAACTTTGTTGTTCGGCGTTTAGGAACTTCTAGTAAGTTCAAGTGTCATTGTTTAAGTTGTTGTTACGCCAATGGAGTTACTGCAGTTGAGTTGGAAAGACATTTAAAGGTCAACGGAATCAATCAAAATTATATTTGTTGGACAATGCATGGTGAGGAAAGAGGCGAACCTTCAAATATGGATAATAGTACTCAGAGATGTGATCCGGTTGATTATCCTGAAAAACATACATTTGATGGCGACCAATTTGAAGAGGTGGGAAAGGCGGTTGAAGACGATCTTAATGATTGCCCTCAAATGTTTGAGAAGTTGATAACCGATGCGGAGACACCGTTGTATGCGGGCTGTACTGAATTCACAAAGTTATTGGCTGTGATAAAACTGTATAACTTGAAAACTTGCCACGGATGGACGGATAAGAGCTTTACAGAATTACTCGCACTATTGAAAGATATGTTGCCGAAAGACAATGTGCTCCCTTCTCGGACGTATGATGCAAAATAAATGTTAGGCACCATTGGCATGACGATGAAAGGATTAAAGATGGCATGCTACGACACCCGACGGATTCTCCACAGTGGAAAAAGATTGATATCGATTACCCTGATTTTGGGCATTACCCAAGAAACCAACGCCTTGCAATGTCTGCCGATGGATTTAACCCGCACGGTATCCCGAGTAGCTCCCACAGTACATGGCCTGTGATTTTGGCTCACTACAAAAAACCGGGTAAATTCTGGCGGTTCTATTACAGCGGTTAATTTTAAACGCCATTATACACCGTAAAATGTGGCAGTTTTTTAAACCGCCTTAATAAGAATGAAAATATTGGCGGTTTGAACTGCCATAATTTACTCCCTTCTTTTTTCTGATTAACGTGCACTATCTTTTGGTTTCCGCGCTTGTTATTTCACTTTACTCGCTCTCCGCATCCACTCTCACTCTCGCTCTCTTTTCCATTCCATTGAACCCTAAATCTTTCCGGTTGAAGACGGCGAAGGCGAACCAGTTGAAGACGGCAAAGGCGAACCAGTTGAAGACGGCGAACCATCACTGCATCCACTCTCCGCATCCACCATCCACTCTCGCTCAGCTCTCCGCATCCACCATCCACTCTCGCTCAACTCACCGCATCTACTCTCGCTCTCCGCATCCACTCTCGCTCACCGCATCCACTCTCGCTCTTTTTTCCATTGAACCCTAAATCTTTTCCAGTTCAAGACGGTGAGGGTCCATCTCTGCGCTAAACCAGTTGAAGACGATGGTCCATCTCTCCGCTATTACTTGACGGTGCCCTGTTGAAGACGATGGCTCCATCTCTGCGCTAAAGCTTCCATTGATTTCAGTTCAGGCTAATCTTGTGAGTTGCTAGTGATGGTTTTGAATCCCTAAAATACAGTTTCATCTTTCAGACTGTTTTTTTGCTGTTTTTTCGATTTGCCCTATATTTTCTGTTCATAGTTTATTGTTTTTTCGTTATAGTTTAATTTTCTTGTTTAATTTGCTGCTGGTTTAATTTCCTCCCATATTTTTTAGGGATTGTGCTTGGAATTGTATGTATTAATTTTGGGGCTTGCTGCATGTTTAATTTTGGGGCTTGCTTGGGATTGTGCTTGGAATTGTGATTTTGGGGCTTGCTGCATGTTTAATTTTCTGGATGTTGTTATATTGTCTTGTTATTGTTATTGTTTTTTGTTATTGTGTATTGAAATTGAATTGATTGTTCAATTATGAAAAGATTAATATAAGTTTATAAATGTTATGGAGAAGATGAGTTGAACAATAGAGCTTCTGAATAAAATTAAGATGCAGAAGCTAATTACTTCTTCCGGATGAAGTTGCAGATTTTATCTAGGATTCTCATTCCGTTGGCTCTTGAGTTGATGTTCTTGTTTTTTAAGCAACTTGATCAAGAATTGGTAAGTTCTTCAAAACTAAATTTGTATTTACACCTAAGCATCAAAAATTTTAAATGCGTATTTTTTCTAACATATTGTCTTCAACATGGTAGGTAAGAAGGATCACTTTGGCACTCAACTTTAAATTAGATCTCTATTGATTTTGTTGGCAAAGAACTACCAAAGTAAGTTCTTATCATACTGTTTTATTTCTCCTATGTTATATTGTTATCCCCCTCATGTATGGATATTTAATTATTGACACTCATTATGCAATATTATCTATTCTTTTGTAGTCATGTCAATCGATAAATCATGGATTCGCAAACCGCGAAATACTATTGAATATAAAGTTGGTTTAAATTTCTTTTTGGGTTTTGCATTTCAACATAAGTCTATTGATGGTCGTGTCATTAAGTGTTCATGTTCAAAATGTGGTTTCACGAAATGGAAAAAAAGGGGTGTAGTTCATGAACACCTAACTCGTAGACCATTCCCTAGAAATTACAAGTTTTGGTACCGGCATGGCGAAGTATCAAATGTAGTCCACTCCGCGGATACTGAAGGAACACACATTGAAGATGTGTTACAGCCTCAAAATCCAATGGAAAACATGATCAACGATGCTTTTGGGTTTGTGAGTCACAATCGTAATGACCTTGGTGCATCTTTTGAGCATTCTTCCGAAGGGAATAACACGGTGCATGATGAAGATCACACAGATTTTTATGAGTTGCTGAAAGACAGTGATCAAGATTTATATGAAGGGTGTAGAAAGTTTTCAAAATTATCATTCCTTGTTAATTTGTATCATATAAAGTGCTTGTGTAGGATAAGTGACAAAGCAATGACTATGATTTTAGAATTGCTAAAAGATGCGTTTGAATTTGCCAAGATTCCTAGTTCATTTTACGAGGCCAAGAAAATCATCAACAAACTTGGTCTTAACTACATCAAGATACCAGCATGCCCAAATGACTGTATGTTGTATTGGGGTGAAGAGAATGAATCTTTAGAAGAATGCAAAAGATGCAAGATATATAAATGGAAAGATAAGAAGAAGAAGCAACCCGCAAAGATCTTGCGTTATTTCCACTAAATCCAAGACTGCAAAGACTCTTCATGTGTTCTAAGACTGCCGAATCTATGAGATGGCATGTGTTGGAAGGTAACCAAGACAGATTGATGAGGCATCCTAGAGATTCTAAGGCTTGGAAAACATTTGATTTACTTCATCCAAATTTTTCTGAAGATCCACGAAATGTACGGCTTGGCCTTGCTAGTGATGGTTTCAACCCTTTTGGAGCTATGAGTACTAACTATAGTATTTGGCCAGTGGTTCTTATCCCGTACAACCGCCCTCCTTGGGAGTGCATGAAGAAAACATCAACCATTCTCTCCATGATCATTCTTGGAAAACTAATGCCTGGAAATAACATAGATGTGTACTTACAACCTCTCATCAAAGAGTTGAATGAGTTATGGCATGATGGGGTACAAACATTTGATTCCTCAAAAAACGAAATGTTCACACTGCGGGCAGCTCTAATGTGGACAATTAGTGACTTTCCTGGGCTTGGTACTTTATCTGGTTGGAACACACACACACAATTTGCTTGGCCCACATGTAATTTTGACACCGACTCTTGCAGACTAAAGCATGGAGGAAAATGGAGTTTTATGGGCCATCGACGATTTTTACAAGAAGGCCATAAGTTTCGATTGAATCGATCTCGTTTTAATGGAAAAGTTGAGCAAAGAGATCCACCGATAACTTTGTCCGGCTCAGACATCTTGAAACAACTTGAGGGCATTAATGTTACCTTTGGAAAAATACTAGAGCCTACTGATAAAGGTAAAAATAGAACTAGAGGAAAGAAACTTGTTGAAGATGGATCAGGTCAATGGAGGAAGAGAAGCATATTTTTTAATCTTCCTTACTGGGAGTCTAACTTGTTGCGTCATAATTTGGATGTTATGCACATTGAAAAAAACGTGTGTGATAATGTGTTGTTCACTTTGCTTAATGAAACTGGAAGGTCAAAAGATAATCTTAAAGCTCGAAAGGATCTAAAGGAAATGGGCATAAGGAAGGATCTTTGGCCAGATGATAATGGAAGATTTCGTCCATCTTTGTTTACAATGTCAAATGCAAAGAAAGATGTCTTTTTAAGGACTTTGAAAAATGTCACAGTGCCGGATGGTTACTCAAGCAATATTTCAAGGTGTGTTGACTTGAAAAACCGAAGGCTTTTTGGAATGAAAAGTCATGATTGCCATATTCTTATTGAGCAATTACTACCACTTGCCATACGCAATGTGTTACCAGACAGCATAACTGTAGTGTTAATAGAGTTGTGTTCATTCTTTCGACAATTATGTGCCAAAAGTGTAAGTTGCTTAGATCTTGACAGGATCCAGTCTCAAATCGTTGTCACTCTTTGTCACATGGAAATGTTGTTCCCTCCTTCATTTTTTACAATCATGGTTCACTTGACTTGTCATTTAGTTGGTGAAGTAAAACTTGGAGGGCCTGTACATTATCGTTGGATGTATCCTTTTGAGAGGTGAATCTCTTATTTCTTTGAAGATTATTCTTTTAAGCACAAGTGTTATCAGTAGAGTTTACTAATTCTCAATCATTTTAGGTATTTGGGACATTTGAAGTCTTATGTACGAAATAGGGCACAACCAGAAGGTTCTATTGCTGAAGGATACCTAGCTGAAGAGGTTCTTACCTTTTGCTCTCAATATCTCGAAGGGATTGAGACAAGAATCAATAGACCTCCACATGTGGATGATGTTCCTGATAATAGAGATTTTACCCTATTGTCTAGTATTTTTCCATCTATTGGTAAAGCTGTTGGAGCTTTCTCAACCTTTGAGTTATCAACCTTGGAGAAAACTCAAGCACATCGATATGTGTTATTAAATTGTCCACAAGTCAAGCCATACATTGAGTGAGTACCATTTCCCAAATGACATTAATCTTAGGTAAACTCTAAATAACATCAAAGACATTACATTGATATATAATGTTCATATAGTGAATTTAAGGACCATTTGCGGAGGCGGTCTAAAGGGAGAAGGCCTACAACTACAGAGATAGAAAAGATAGTTAATAAAGATTTCATTGATTGGTTTCCTCGAAAGGTAAGTAAAATATGCAACAAAACTTGGGGCTGTTTTTTAATGAAAGTATATAAATTTGTCTAAGGTAACTAAGACATTCTCTGATTTTGTTTTAGATTATGAACCCAGACATTTCTAGTACAGTGTTAGACGATCTCAAGTATCTAGCTAAAGGTCCAACATCACAGGCTCGAAGATTTTCAGCATTTAATATTAATGGGTTCAAGTTTCGCATTGCAAGGCGAGAACATGGGTTGAAAACCCAAAATAGTGGAGTTCAGATTTCAGTGATCCAGAAAACCCAAAATAGTCAGGAACCATCCTCCTTGGACTCATCTGGACAACCTAGTTTGATTCCCAATGATCCAGATTTCAGTCCACCTATTGTTGGTAATGAGGCTTCTCAACCTGGACGACATTCCACTCATTACTGGTTTGTAGATGCTATAGGTAAAATACATAAATAAATCTAATTTGGTCAGTTATTTTTATTTTCCCTTATAAATAAATGAACATGGAAGACATTCCACTCATTACTGGTTTGATAGATGAACATGGTACTACTCGTAAAGAGAAGTTGACAGTGAAGGGTATACATGACTTGGCTGATGGTCTATGTGTTGTGGTGGAATTTGATGATTGTTTTGAACCTATTGGAGAAGCAGCTGGATTACTCTCTGGAATTTGTGGACAATCAGCAAACGATACTACCTCATTTCCTATAAGTTATGAAAAGTGGTCTGATATGTCCGATGCTTTCTTTAATCAAGAGTGGAATTCTCTCTACATGGTATCTCCAGTTTATTTTTGTTTTTAGAGTTTACACATGTGAAAGTTTAAGGAACTGACACTTTTTATTTAAAGTCTCGGTTTTTTTTCAAGGACATTCACATGGATCTTGCAAAAAGATCTGTTGAGCGTTCAATTGGAAAAAAGTGGAAGGAGAATAGGCTTAAGCTTTGGAATGCATTCTATGACCCGACTCTTAGTAAAGAAGATATCATCCAGAATGTTCCTGAAGGTGTGAGCATGGATCAATGGGCGTCATTTGTTACATATCGCTTAAAACCAAAGACAATGGTAAATACTTTATACATATTGTTGAATTATTCATTTATAATTCATTATTAATTTTGAAAACTGTGTTATGGTTACAAATTAAGTTAATCAATTAGTGATAAATAGATTTATATTGGAATTCAGTTCAAAAACTTTGGAGTTAACAAACTAAGCCACGTTGGTCATAGGAGCTTTGCAAGAGGAATCGAGAGATAAGGGGAAAACAAACTCTTCCTCATACTTGTGGTGCCAAGACTATAGCAAGAAGAAGGCATGAAATGGTAGTTTAAAACTACTCATGTTAAATTAGTTGTTTACATAGTGATAACTTTATTGATTCTGAATTATGTTTTTGACTAAAAAATTTAGAAAATCAAGACTGGCAAGAATTTGGGTCGAGGCCCAATGTGGAATCTGACTCACAAGAGAAAGGATGGGAGCTATGTGAATGACAAAGCAATGGAGATAGGGGTAAATTATTGATCTTTCTCCTTATCATTCCTAAATAATTAGTGTTTATTGTTTTGAAATTAAAGAAGGTATTGGTAAGGTTGTAATAAGAATCTGAATCTGAATCTTCTGGCAAATTGGTCGAAATCTGAATATTTTATTGTGTACAGGAGAATAAACACTGTAATCAGTTTTAAATCAATTACAATATCACTTTAATCAGTTTTAAATCACTGTACAGTTAGATTGCTAAATAAGATAGATTGCTATATAAGATAAATCAGTTAGTCTGGTAGTTAGTTAGAAATATAACTGATAGCACTGTAATCAGTTTATTCTTTAGCACTGTAATCAGTTAGTGAATAAGACTAGCTTATTCTTTAGATTGCTATATAAGATAGCACTGTAATCTTATTTAAATCAAAAATCAATTACAATATCACTTATTGTTGTTAGAGAATGTAAATAGCAGTTAATTAGGTGTATCATTTTAGTTAGAATCTGTTATTCTGTTATGTCAGTTGGATCTGTTATAACAGCCTGTGTAACTGTCAAACTGAATTCTGTTAGCAGACTTGCATATAGCTGCTATATATACTGTATCTCTGAATCTTTTATCGTGTACAGGAGAATAAACACTGTAATCAGTTTTAAATCAATTACAATATCACTTTAATCAGATTTAAATCACTGTACAGGTAGATTGCTATATAAGATAGATTGCTATATAAGATAAATCAGCTTATTAATATCACAGTACAGTTAGATTGCTATATAAGATAGCACTGTAATCAGTTTTAAATCAAAAATCAATTCCAATATCACAACTCTAAATGCTTAGCAATATTTCTATCATGGTATCAGAGCTTCCAACTCTAAATGCCTAGCAATATGTCAGTTGGATCTGTTATAACAGTCTGTGTAACTGTCAAACTGAATTCTGTTAGCAGACTTGCATATAGCTGCTATATATACTGTATCTTTGTGTAATCTCATATTATCAATCAGAAAAATATCAGTTTACATTTTCTTCAATATGTTCAGTTCTTTACCTTCTAATAATTGTGTACAGGAGAAAATTGATAACAATCTTAGTCAAAATTTAGAAGCTTCTTACGAGATTTCTCCAAATGATCCTGTTGGTTTGGTATTTGGCAAAGAACATGCTGGTCGTGTTCGAGTATTAGGCATAGGAGCAGTACCTACCCTTATATTTAAGGATACCACCACGCGACTTAGTGGCATGGACTTTGCATCATCAAGCAATGCTCCATCTTATGAAGAGTTACAAAAAAAGGTGGAAAGTATGGAATCTGAATTGAAGGATGTAGCAATTGTGAAATCTCAAATGAAAGCACTGGCTGCATATTGTACTGCACAGTTTGGAGGAAAAATTCCTGATGACTTAGTTGGCTTGTTTGCTGGTTCGTCACAGCGGGTATATCACTAAATGAGTATCTAGCTTTAATTCTTGTAGCAATTTTTTTGTGTTATTATCAATCTTAACATGTTAGGCTCATTGTTGGATCATTTAAGAGGAATTAGCGGAATAACAGGAACCTTGATCAGGGATGGGAATATCATCTCTCAAAATCAAATAGTAGTACACACTGAATCTACAAAATCTGCACTAATTAAGAATAGTTGTATCCATATATGCGATTATGATCATGTTATTTGCATTGTCGTGAAGAATAGATGTTATAAAATATTCTGATTTGTAGGCAACTGAAGATGGAAGTGAGAGTTCACCAACTAATGTTAGAAGATCATCAGATGGAAGCAATGGAATTAGCGGATCTCTTGAGTGATCCTCGTCCTCCCGATGACATGACTTATTTTGGATGTATATCAAACTTTGACATATGATGTAACTTTTGAATTATTAAACACGTGTTTGTACTTATTACATCGACTATATGACTTATTTAGGATATCTATCAAACTTTGACTTATTATGTAACTTTTGAAATGTTAAACACGTGTTTATGCTTATTATGAGTAATTTTCTCTTATTAAATGTGATATTTATAGTTATTATATTTATGTCTTGATGAGTGGTAATTGTAGTTGCAGCTAATAACAGGCCTCTCTGACGATTAAAACAGACTTAAATGTAAGCAACAAATAATGAAATGAAATTTTGTCAAAAAAAATAATGAAATGTAATTGTGGCGCTTTAAATAATGAAATAATGGTTGTTAAAACTGCCAATTTTTGCATACAATTTCAGTAGACACTATTAAAAACCCCACTACATTCAGTTATTATGGCGGTTTAAACCGCCAGTATTTACAAGAAATTGTCTGATTTTTAAGTAAATTATGGCAGTTTAAACCGCCACCTTTTGCAAATGGATAAGCGCCACTTTATACACGGAAAATTCTGGCGGTTTCATTGCGACTGTCACCTTTTGCCGAGTGGCGAACCGTGATTCTGGCGCTTAGAGATACCGCCACTGTTGAATAAATTGGCGGTTCAAACCACCAGAATTACCAAATTAAACCGCCACAATTCTCCAATTTTTTTGTAGTGGCTATTTATAACTTACCTCCATGGCTTTGCATGAAACACAAATATATGATGTTCTCTTTGTTAATTTCTGGCCCCAAACAACCAGGAAATGATATTGACGTATACTTGGCTCGTTTAATTGAAGACTTGAAGAAAATGCGGGAGATTGGGGTAGAGGTTTATGATGGGTTCAGAGAAAAAAGTTTCATTCTGAAGGCTATCATTTTTGGCACCATTAATGACTTTCCAGCATACAGCAATCTATCTGGGTACAGTAACAAAGGTCAATGTGCATGTCCTATATGTGAAGATAATACAAATTGGATGTGGTTGGAACATGGTAAGAAGAATATATATCTTGGCCATCGGAGATTTTTGCCTCCAACTCATCAATATCGGCTGTGGAGAAAGGCATTCAATGGGAATTCAGAAACTCGTAAAGCTCCCCCGCCTTTGACCGGTGAACAACTATTTGAAAAGGTGGAAGATTTGAACATTAAGTTTGGGAAGCCTTTTGCAGGAGAGCTTGCCAAACGAGCGTGGAAGAAAAAGTCGATTTTCTTTGAGTTGCCATACTGGAAGTCATTACACGTAAGACATTTCATTGATGTGATGCATGTTGAAAAAAATGTACTCGAAAATATCATTGGTACCTTACTCGATATGCCAGGGATGACTAAAAATACCATCAACACAAGGTTGGATTTGGTTAGTATGGGGTTGAGACCCGAATTGGGTCCGATAAAGAAGGGTACACGTACATATCTACCTCCGGCAGCTCATACTCTTTCTGCAAAGATCAATTACTACCACTTTATGTGAGCTTGAGCTGTTTTTTCCGCCTTCATTCTTTGACATAATGATTCATTTAATAATTCATCTGGTTAGAGAGACACAATTGTGTGTGTAACTCCCTTTTTTCACCCATCGTTTATTCATAATTTATCAGAGTTTTTCACGCCAAAAGAGTGTCGCATTTTTCAACGTAAAACAAAACCTCGTAGTTTTCTCAAAACATGCAGCGGAACTATTCAACATCGTTAAAAACATCAACAACCGACAAAGTGCAAAGTGCACCAATTACTAAAAGATTCAACATCAACCGAAATATAATTAAAAACAGTAATCGACCCTTCCCCAAGTGCTACCTATCAGAGTAGACGACACCAGGCAAAAGGAAGACTACAATCTTCACTCGGACTCACCTATAAAGTAACAACCACAAAAAGGGTGAGATTCCATACAATATAAGAAGTGTATGAAAGACCACATACAAAGCTCAAGACATCAATTAATCACAGCAAGCAACATCACTCTTAACAGTTAAGAACAGCTAAGTATACATTAACACGTCACTTTCACAACAACACATCACTTTAACAACACATCGCAATGGCCAAACAACTTCATTCAATCAGTCGTGCAATATGAATGCGATATGAGACTCAAGCAATACACATGCATGTGGTACCAACCTACGTCACTGGCCAAAGGCCTAATTTACATCACTGGCACAAGGCCCTAAAATATCGTCGCTGGCCAAAGGCCTAATTTTCTCGTCGCTGGCACAAGGCCTAATGTTCATGGTATGCATACGACTCAATGATGTATACACAACAGTCAAACAATCACACATCAACGTCACTGAATCACATCACTGGCCGAAGGGCCTAAAACAATAGACAACGCTGTAGTCCAACAATCACACATCAACGTCACTGGCCATAGGCCTAAATCACATCACTTTTCCAAAACATTTAGAATTGACGACCACTTTTTGAAAAGACACCGGAGACGCCTCAAGGTCATCCCGGACACCAAGACAACTCCAGGGAACAATGTTAGAAAAATAGTTCAGAATGCCTTAAAATTGGAGTATCCATTTAGGAACCTGGATAAGCTTTCCAAAACATTTTGAAACGCTCCAATCGGACTCCCGAGTCAAAAGTTATTTCGAAAACAGTTTAGGACAAAACTAAGACATCCTGAAAATGGCGCCCAGCGAAGGGGATCCAACCAAATTTTCGCAAAAGTGAACAATTCGCACAGGAGCAAGAATGGAATGACTCAATATGATTAGGCAAGGCATCCAGCAAAGGCACGGACCAAAGCACCAAGAGAAACAGAATAGAGTTTGGCGCCCATGGGTAGGGATCCGAAGACAGCAACACAACACAGAATGACAACACAGCACAAGTGCTGAATTCCTACAGCAGTACACCTACTTCGGCGAATTAATTAAAATAGCAAACAACATCGGATTTCAACAAAAGACCACTCATTGGAAAGACCTCTGAGTGTAGTTTCTGTCTATGATTTTTATTTTTCAAAATAAGTATCCAGTTGGTACAGTGTTTCAAACCACTACACTGTGGTACCAAAATCGGACAGAACTCTCTACCCAGCTTGCAACCAAATTTTCTTTCTCATTTCTTAATGAAATTTCGTGAAACCAGTGCCTATTGCGTAGATAATTAAGTGTACTTTCTAATGAAACAAGAATCGTTCAAAACGGAGTTCAATTGATAACACAAAACCTACAAAAACCGAACCTACTCACAGGTTGATTCCAGAAATTTGACCTAACTTCGGTGACTCATAACTTGAGCTACACAACTCCAAATTGAGCGAAACCAGTGCCAAAACGACCGGATTTAAGTCTATTTTCAAAAAACATCAGCCACATAATTTTTGGATCAACCGAACAGTACCAGTTTTAGGAGGACCGAAACAGTATCCAGAAATGCACAAAGACCATAAACAAGTAGAACTCATCATGATCAATTCCCAAACAACAATTTCAACACCACATACTTATGCATTTGCTCAAACACTTGACATGCAAAATCATAAATTCTCAACAACAAATCATCATATGGCAACAATTATTATTATGAGCATAACAACATATCATTTAGGCATAGGAATGTGAGGAAATCAAGCATACATCAAATTACTCAACAAGGCACACAATCATAGGGCATGCGATTTTTCAAGACAACAATATGGTGATCAAGACACCCTAAAACCCCACATGTAGATCCCTCATAAAGGATCTTGTTCTTCTCATTAAGGATCTTGCGATGATCGTTGTGATCCTCCTCATATATCCTGCAGCTGTCGATCAAGTCAGCGAAGGTACGGATCTTCTGGTAGCCGATCGCCTTCTTGATCTCCGGCTTCAACCCATTTTCGAACTTTATGCCCTTAGAAAATTCTGCCGTCGCCTCACTATAGTGCGGGTAGAACTTCGCCAGCTCCACGAACTTCGCCGCATACTCCGTTACAGACTTATCCCCCTGCTTCAGCTCTAAGAACTCAATTTCCTTCTTTCCGCGGACGTCCTCCGGATAGTACTTCCTCAAGAACTCTCTACGAAACACGGCCCAGGTGACCTCCTCACTTGCGGCCTCCAACCTTTGACTAGCCTCCATCCACCAATCATCGGCTTCCTCAGCCAACATGTGGGTGCCATACCGGACCTTCTGCGCCACGGTGCAGTCCATCACCCGAAAGATGCGCTTCATCTCCTTCAGCCATGCCAAAGCTCCATCGGGATCATATCTCCCCTTGAACACCGGCGGGTTCTCTCTCTGAAACGTAGCTAAGCTACGGGACCCAGCATTCTCACCGCCACTCTGCTGACTCTGCACCGCCTGTGCCATAGCTTCCAAAGCAGCAGCGATCGCACCGTCGTTTCTCCCCGCCATCACAACTTAATGCTACAGAAGCAAACAATAGTCAGAATAAAAATACAACAGTTGGTCGTACACCGACACAACGACTCGACGACTTGGCCGGACGGACCAACCATTGCTCTGATACCACTAATGTAACACCAATTTTTCACCCATCGTTTATTCATAATTTATCAGAGTTTTTCGCGCCAAAAGAGTGTCGCATTTTTCAACGTAAAACAAAACCTCGTAGTTTTCTCAAAACATGCAGCGGAACTATTCAACATCGTTAAAGACATCAACAACCGACAAAGTGCAAAGTGCACCAATTACTAAAAGATTCAACATCAACCGAAATATAATTAAAAACAGTAATCGACCCTTCCCCAAGTGCTACCTATCAGAGTAGACGACACCAGGCAAAAGGAAGACTACAATCTTCACTCGGACTCACCTATAAAGTAACAACCACAAAAAGGGTGAGACTCCATACAATATAAGAAGTGTATGAAAGACCACATACAAAGCTCAAGACATCAATTAATCACAGCAAGCAACATCACTCTTAACAGTTAAGAACAGCTAAGTATACATTAACACGTCACTTTCACAACAACACATCACTTTAACAACACATCGCAATGGCCAAACAACTTCATTCAATCAGTCGTGCAATATGAATGCGATATGAGACTCAAGCAATACACACGCATGTGGTACCAACCTACGTCACTGGCCAAAGGCCTAATTTACGTCACTGGCACAAGGCCCTAAAATATCGTCGCTGGCCAAAGGCCTAATTTTCTCGTCGCTGACACAAGGCCTAATGTTCATGGTATGCATACGACTCAATGATGTATGCACAACAGTCAAACAATCACACATCAACGTCACTGAATCACATCACTGGCCGAAGGGCCTAAAACAATAGACAACGCTGTAGTCCAACAATCACACATCAACGTCACTGGCCATAGGCCTAAATCACATCACTTTTCCAAAACATTTAGAATTGATGACCACTTTTTGAAAAGACACCGGAGGCGCCTCAAGGTCATCCCGGACACCAAGACAACTCCAGGGAACAATGTTAGAAAAATAGTTCAGAATGCCTTAAAATTGGAGTATCCAGTTAGGAACCTGGATAAGCTTTCCAAAACATTTTGAAACGCTCCAATCGGACTCCCGAGTCAAAAGTTATTTCGAAAATAGTTTAGGACAAAACTAAGACATCCTGAAAATGGCGCCCAGCGAAGGGGATCCAACCAAATTTTCGCAAAAGTGAACAATTCGCACAGGAGCAAGAATGGAATGACTCAATATGATTAGGCAAGGCATCCAGCAAAGGCACGGACCAAAGCACCAAGAGAAACAGAATAGAGTTTGGCGCCCATGGGTAGGGATCCGAAGACAGCAACACAACACAGAATGGCAACACAGCACAAGTGCTGAATTCCTACAGCAGTACACCTACTTCGGCGAATTAATTAAAATAGCAAACAACATCGGATTTCAACAAAAGACCACTCATTGGAAAGCCCTCTGAGTGTAGTTTCTGTCTATGATTTTTATTTTTCAAAATAAGTATCCAGTTGGTACAGTGTTTCAAAACACTACACTGTGGTACCAAAATCGGACAGAACTCTCTACCCAGCTTGCAACCAAATTTTCTTTCTCATTTCTTAATGAAATTTCGTGAAACCAGTGCCTATTGGGTAGATAATTAAGTGTAATTTCTAATGAAACAAGAATCGTTCAAAACGGAGTTCAATTGATAACACAAAACCTACAAAAACCGAACCTACTCACAGGTTGATTCCAGAAATTTGACCTAACTTCGGTGACTCATAACTTGAGCTACACAACTCTAAATTGAGCGAAACCAGTGCCAAAACGACCGGCTTTAAGTCTATTTTCAAAAAACATCAGCCACATAATTTTTGGATCAACCGAACAGTACCAGTTTTAAGAGGACCGAAACAGTATCCAGAAATGCACAAAGACCATAAACAAGTAGAACTCATCATGATCAATTCCCAAACAACAATTTCAACACCACATACTTATGCATTTGCTCAAACACTTGACATGAAAAATCATAAATTCTCAACAACAAATCATCATATGGCAACAATTATTATTATGAGCATAACAACATATCATTTAGGCATAGGAATGTGAGGAAATCAAGCATACATCAAATTACTCAACAAGGCACACAATCATAGGGCATGCGATTTTTCAAGACAACAATATGGTGATCAAGACACCCTAAAACCCCACATGTAGATCCCTCATAAAGGATCTTGTTCTTCTCATTAAGGATCTTGCGATGAGTGTTGTGATCCTCCTCATATATCCTGTAGCTGTCGATCAAGTCAGCGAAGGTACGGATCTTCTGGTAGCCGATCGCCTTCTTGATCTCCGGCTTCAACCCATTTTCGAACTTTATGCCCTTAGAAAATTCTACCGTCGCCTCACTATAGTGTGGGTAGAACTTCGCCAGCTCCACGAACTTCGCCGCATACTCCGTTACAGACTTATCCCCCTGCTTCAGCTCTAAGAACTCAATTTCCTTCTTTCCGCGGACGTCCTCCGGATAGTACTTCCTCAAGAACTCTCTACGAAACACGGCCCAGGTGACCTCCTCACTTGCGGCCTCCAACCTTTGACTAGCCTCCATCCACCAATCATCGGCTTCCTCAGCCAACATGTGGGTGCCATACCGGACCTTCTGCGCCACGGTGCAGTCCATCACCCGAAAGATGCGCTTCATCTCCTTCAGTCATGCCAAAGCTCCATCGGGATCATATCTCCCCTTGAACACCGGCGGGTTCTCTCTCTGAAACGTAGCTAAGCTACGGGACCCAGCATTCTCACCGCCACTCTGCTGACTCTGCACCGCCTGTGCCATAGCTTCCAAAGCAGCAGCGATCGCACCGTCGTTTCTCCCCGCCATCACAACTTAATGCTACAGAAGCAAACAATAGTCAGAATAAAAATACAACAGTTGGTCGTACACCGACACAACGACTCGACGACTTGGCCGGACGGACCAACCATTGCTCTGATACCACTAATGTAACACCAATTTTTCACCCATCGTTTATTCATAATTTATCAGAGTTTTTCGCGCCAAAAGAGTGTCGCATTTTTCAACGTAAAACAAAACCTCGTAGTTTTCTCAAAACATGCAGCGGAACTATTCAACATTGTTAAAGACATCAACAACCGACAAAGTGCAAAGTGCACCAATTACTAAAAGATTCAACATCAACCGAAATATAATTAAAAACAGTAATCGACCCTTCCCCAAGTGCTACCTATCAGAGCAGACGACACCGGGCAAAAGGAAGACTACAATCTTCACTCGGACTCACCTATAAAGTAACAACCACAAAAAGGGTGAGATTCCATACAATATAAGAAGTGTATGAAAGACCACATACAAAGCTCAAGACATCAATTAATCACAGCAAGCAACATCACTCTTAACAGTTAAGAACAGATAAGTATACATTAACACGTCACTTTCACAACAACACATCACTTTAACAACACATCACAATGGCCAAACAACTTCAGTCAATCAGTCGTGCAATATGAATGCGATATGAGACTCAAGCAATGCACATGCATGTGGTACCAACCTACGTCACTGGCCAAAGGCCTAATTTACGTCACTGGCACAAGGCCCTAAAATATCGTCGCTGGCCAAAGGCCTAATTTTCTCGTCGCTGGCACAAGGCCTAATGTTCATGGTATGCATACGACTCAATGATGTATGCACAACAGTCAAACAATCACACATCAACGTCACTGAATCACATCACTGGCCGAAGGGCCTAAAACAATAGACAACGATGTAGTCCAACAATCACACATCAACGTCACTGGCCATAGGCCTAAATCACATCACTTTTCCAAAACATTTAGAATTGACGACCACTTTTTGAAAAGACACCGGAGACGCCTCAAGGGCATCCCGGACACCAAGACAACTCCAGGGAACAATGTTAGAAAAATAGTTCAGAATGCCTTAAAATTGGAGTATCCAGTTAGGCACCTGGATAAGCTTTCCAAAACATTTTGAAACGCTCCAATCGGACTCCCGAGTCAAAAGTTATTTCGAAAACAGTTTAGGACAAAACTAAGACATCCTGAAAATGGCCCCCAGCGAAGGGGATCCAACCAAATTTTCGCAAAAGTGAACAATTCGCACAGGAGCAAGAATGGAATGACTCAATATGATTAGGCAAGGCATCCAGCAAAGGCACGGACCAAAGCACCAAGAGAAACAGAATAGAGTTTGGCGCCCATGGGTAGGGATCCGAAGACAGCAACACAACACAGAATGGCAACACAGCACAAGTGCTGAATTCCTACAGCAGTACACCTACTTCGGCGAATTAATTAAAATAGAAAACGACATCGGATTTCAACAAAAGACCACTCATTGGAAAGCCCTCTGAGTGTAGTTTCTGTCTATGATTTTTATTTTTCAAAATAAGTATCCAGTTGGTACAGTGTTTCAAAACACTACACTGTGGTACCAAAATCGGACAGAACTCTCTACCCAGCTTGAAACCAAATTTTCTTTCTCATTTCTTAATGAAATTTCGTGAAACCAGTGCCTATTTCGTAGATAGTCAAGTCTACTTTCCAATGAAACAAGAATCGTTCAAAACGGAGTTCAATTGATAACACAAAGCCTACATAAACCGAACCTACTCACAGTTTGATTCCAGAAATTTGACCTAACTTCGGTGACTCATAACTTGAGCTACACAACTCCAAATTGAGCGAAACCAGTGCCAAAACGACCGGATTTAAGTCTATTTTCAAAAACAATCAGCCACATAATTTTTGGGTGAAACGAACAGTACCAGTTTTAGGAGGACCGAAACAGTGTCCAGAAATGCACAAAGACCATAAACAAGTAGAACTCATCATGATCAATTCCCAAACAACAATTTCAACACCACATACTTATGCATTTGCTCAAACACTTGACATGCAAAATCATAAATTCTCAACAACGAATCATCATATGGCAACAATTATTATTATGAGCATAACAACTTATCATTTAGGCATAGGAATGTGAGGAAATCAAGCATACATCAAATTACACAACAAGGCACACAATCATAGGGCATGCGATTTTTCAAGACAACAATATGGTGATCAAGACACCCTAAAACCCCACATGTAGATCCCTCATAAACCCTTATATTGAATTAAATCCCACCCTTACCTTTTAGAAGAATTCGAAACTCTAGCCTTAGGAATGCCACAAAATTCTAGCTTGCCCTTCCCCTCCTTGATATTTGGGAATCCTCCTCTCCTTCTCCTCTCCCTTGTGCGCCGTTTTCTTTCTCTCTTCTCCTCTCTCTATTTCGCAAGCTCCCTCTTCTTTTCCTCTCACTCTAATACGCATATCCACTAATCCCTAGCCTAGGCGCTTCTCCTATGCGCCTAGCTAGCGGGCTTGGATCACGGGCTATTTACTTATTAACTTGGACACCCCTTACTCAAGGCCTCCTACTTAGGTTTCGCTAATGCTAACCCCTCATGGACCAACCCATACTAATCATGTAGTAATAATTAATTCTATTATTATTTTTACCACTTAATCTCTATTTAATTAAATCCACCAAATAAATCTAATCAAATAAATCACACAAATAATTAAATAAGCATTTAAATGAAAATGGGGTGTTACAGTGTGGCCCATGTTACATGAGATGGATGTACCCGTTTGAGCGATACATGAAGATATTAAAAGAATATGTTAAAAACCGATCACAACCCGAGAGTGAAGAAGCTAGTGAGTTCTACACCGGCTATCTATCTAGTGTTGAATATTCTGTTGGGCTGTCAAGCGTGTGTCACATAGGAAGCGTTGGTAAAGGGATGACAGGAAGCAAAATAGTGATTGTAACACCCATTTTCTACCCGTTAATTTAATTGTAAAAATCAGAGTTTCAAAAAAATTTATTTCGCACGAGGAATGTTACACATACTTCAATAAAACAACGCTTCTCAATAAAACAGCTCAAACACAATAATCATGCATCACGTAGCACGTCACTAAAACAACGCTTCTCAATAAAACAGCTCAAACAGCTCAAACACAATAATCATCGCAAATAAAATTTAACGTCAATAAAACCAACTACGCAGCGGAATAACAAAATAAAACAGAATCGTCAACAAAGACATAACAACCGAAATCATTCATAAACATCAAGTTCGTTCCCCCCCTGAGTGCTACGTATCAGAGCATGACGACTCGACTCGAAGTAGTGAAGGTACCTAGTCCTTCACTCGCGATCACCTGCACGTTACCGCATAGGGGTAACATTCAAACAGAAGGGTGAGTCCAATTCAATCCATATAATAAATCATATGATAAATAATAAGTCAGAGTCACATCACTAGAGTAACCACATCACAATCATCAATTACATCACTACAATAAACTCATCACTATGTCATGTGGGTATATGAAATGCAACCCACTCGCGGGCATATGCATGAGGTACCTTTTCACAAACGTCGCTTAGCCTTTTGGGCCTCATCGTCACTTAGCCTTTTGGGCCTCAAACGTCACTGGGTTTATGCATATGGGATGCATGAGACACTATAACATGCACCACGCACAAACACACAATCACGATCAACTATGTGACCCGTCACTTACCAATTTGCCAAATAAGAGGCACAGCACCTGTCAATTCATAATTACACACAACAACGTCACTTAGCCTTTTGGGCCTTATCGTCACTTATTTTCATCGTCACTTATTCATAAACATCATCAATTCAAACAATAGCCACTGAGGGCAAAAACGTCATTTACTATCCACCAAGGGCATCATCGTCATTTACACATCATTATCAACAACATTGGCCACTAAGGGCAAAAACGTCATTTACTAGCCACCAAGGGCATCATCGTCATTTACACATCATTATCAACAACATAGGCCACTAAGGGCAAAAAGGTCATTTAACTAGCCACTAGGGCATCATCGTCATTATAGAAGCCACCATAAAATAATAAGTTTTTATTTTTAAACATAAGACACACAGGTAGACAACTGGAAAAGCTTCCCAACACTTTTTGAAACGTTTAAAACGGATGTCCGAGTCAAAAGATATAGCGAAAACAGTTTTCATAAAAATTTGGGAACATCCTGAAAAATGGCGCCCTGGGCGCCCAGCGCCTGGCACCTGGCGCCCAGCAACACAACACACACACAACACAGCACACATGCATGCACACTGGCGCCCAGCGCCTGGCGCCTGGCGCCCAGCGCCTGGCAACACACAAGCGCACACACACCCACCCAGACAACTCCAAAATTGACGCGTGCAAAAATAAAACCACTCGAGCCAAAATGCTTAAAATTGAATTTGGTCACGTGAATACAAAATTTGGCACGGTAAAATGTGCCCAGAAATTGAAATTGCACCCAAAATCCCATTTACGCACACATAAACAACACCCAGTGGGACAACTCCAGAATTATAAGTGCAAAGATAAAACCACTCGAGCCAAAATGCTTAAAATTGAATTTGGTCACGTGAATACAAAATTTGGCACGGTAAAATGTGCCCATAAATTGAAATTGCACCCAAAATCCCATTTACGCACACATAAGCAACACCCAGTGGGACAACTCCAGAATTATAAGTGCAAAGATAAAACCACTCGAGCCAAAATGCTTTAAATTGAATTTGGTCACGTGAATACAAAATTTGGCACGGTAAAATGTGCCCAGAAATTGAAATTTGCACGCAACACACCCATATACGCACCCACACAACACGCACACCCACACAGCTTGGCGCCCATGGCGCCCTGCTACAGTAACCGTGGAGCAAAACTTTCAGCAACACCACCTATGGCGCCCCTGAACAGTAAATATAGAATCATGAACACATATAGAATCATCAAAAATCATCCACCAAACATCAAAATTCAGCAACATCATAAACACAAAAATGGCGCCCTATGCGCCTATGACACCAACAACCACGAATACGAGCAACACAAATTCATCAATTCACATACAACTCATACAAACAACTTCAAATCGCATATCAAGCGTAAAAATAACATCACATCACAATTCAATCATGAATATGGGTAGATCTAGGCTAACCTTACCCTAAAACCTATCATACAACCTATTATATAAATTGATAGGACATCCCCTTACCTTGGATTCGAAGAGTAGAAGCCCTAGAGACAGTCACGAACAGAATCACGGCAACAGGTCACGTCCCTTCCTCCTCCTTGAGCTCGTGCCCTTCTCCCTTCTCTTCTCCTCTCTACGACGCCTCACTCCTCTCTATTCTCTCCAAATTCGCAAAATGATTCACACAAACCCTAATCTCACAAGACCTTGTGTATTCGCATATCACTTGGATCATCGGCTTGGGCTTTTCACTTAAGCCCAAGTCTAGCTAATTGGCGCCTTCATCTCCTAATACCACCTACACCATTTTAATATAATTTCTAATAATTAAATTATATCCAATCAATTAAATTAAATTCCTAAATACTTAATTGGTAGTGGGAGGTGTGTTTAACTTGCACTTATGCCTCAGGTGCAAGGTTCGATTCCCACGGAAGGCAAAAACTCTACAAGAGGGGTAGAGAAGACCGTGAGGTAATAGTGCCGGGGTGGCCAATGCGTTGGACCTGGGCTGTTACAGTGATGGTATCCAGGAAAGAACTAGAGCAGGCAGACTTATATGTTTTACACAATGATAGTCAGGTTGATTCATAAGTTGCCAAACACATGGAGATTCTTAAGAGTGATAACCCAACTAAGAGTCAAGTATGGTTAACAAAAGAACACAATCGGAGTTTCATACTGTGGCTAAAAGATTCATGCCTCAACAATGACGGGTGCAGATATGGTAAGGGCATGGATGGATCCAGACATCTTGGGAGATCTCCAAGAAATCAACCTTTCAAATGTGGAATTGCGAGAGGTATTTGATCACGAGTGGGCATCTGGCTCTACTATTAGAACATACAGCAGGTATTATTATTATTATTATTATTATTATTATTATTATTATTATTATTATTATTATTACTATTATTATTATTATCATCATTATTATTATTATTACTATTATTATTATTTGTTAATTTATTTGTATACATTTTAACTATAGGTATTTGTACCATGAGATTATGATTAGGGGTGGGAATAGGCTGGGCCGAGCTAGGCTTTGCATGGCCTAGGCCTGGCCTGCATTGAAAATGTTGGGCCTGAGCCTGGCCTGTGGCCTGTGATAGGCCGACTTTTGAGGCCTGGCATGGCCTTTTGGAAAGTCTGACGAGGCCTGTAAGCCTGTTTAAAAGCCTATTTGACCAAAAAAAAGTTACGAAAATCTACAACCTTTGAGTAGTGTAGAGTTTGTAACTAGACGAACAAGCTAATCGATCAATGAAATTAATATCTCATTCAAGATCTAACAAAATCTTTTAGAGAATTATCTTTATAGGACATTTTATTTAACCTTTGTTTTATAATAAAAATTTTAAATATGTTATAAATTAAACAAAGTAGAAAATTTAATATAATAATAGTAGTAATATTTATATAAATAGGCTGGCCTGTTAGGCCTAAAAGGCTTATTCGATGGCCTGTAGCCCGACCTTTTTACCTAAATAGGTTTTCAGAAAAGCCTTGGCCTTTTCTATTTAGAAACAACCTGGCCTAGCCTGGGCCTGATGTAGGCTGGACCGTAGGCCCCTGTAGGCCGGTCTGGCCTATTCGCACCCGTACTTATCATCCCCATGGAACGAACACAAAGATTTATCTTCTTGAGCCACAAAAATACTTTTCTAGGCAACGTCCGCTTTGAAAAAAGCATGTCACAAGCCAAAATTGAAGACTTGAAGAAAGCGATTAAAGCAAACAAGGAAGCGGTAAAAGCCTATATCGATAGACGATTGGCTTTGGCGCATGAAAGCAGCTATGATAGCTTGTTTTTGGCACCCATCAACTTAGCGTAGGAAATTTAATCTATATATATATATAACGTGTTTGTGAAATATCTGTTATTTATTTGGTTATTCAATTTTTTGTAGGAAACATTGGGTATTGTTGGTAGCTAACCTAAAAGAGATAGAATTTTCTATTTGGATTCGTGTCATGGTTATTATAGCAACCACCTCAAGATGAAAGGAATGTTTGAAAGGTGTGTATTTAGATACATCACATATTTCATCATTTAAATTATGTATGTTTTTCGATTAATTAATATAGTTATATGTATGATGTTTCAGTTGTTTGACAACTTATTGGGGATTGAATGAGGTCAGGGCTAGAGATGGGAATGGGAAAAATAAAAAAAATGGATGATAATTAAGGTAAGTTTATAATCAATATTCTTATCCATGTAATTACTCGCATTTTAATAATTAATTGTTATTTTGATTTCTAGTGTCTCAGACAACCAAACAATGATGATTGCGGATACTACGTTATGAAGTTTATGAAGGATATAATCACTCACAACCAAATGGAAATTCCAGAAGATGCGTGTAATTTATATAGTTTGTTTTTTGACAAGTAATTCCATAGCTAGCATTTAACCACTTAATTCTAAGTTTATTTTATTTTTGCAGCATTTTCCTGGAAACGCGGTTGGAGCTCCATTTTCTGACCAACTTACTGGGATCAAGGGAGAGTGGTGTCGTCATGTTGCTAGTTTGATTAATGAAAATCGAAATTCATGTAATTTTGGTTAGCCTGTTTTTTGTTCCTCGACATTCCTATTTTGGTTAATGACTTATGTAATTTTTGTTGGTACTTTGTTGATATGTATATTAGATGGATTTATAAATTTGTTAGTTGGAATTTGATTTGCAATTGGTTGTTGATTTGAAATTTGGTTCATAGTGGTTGTTGAGTTGATATTGATTGTTGTTAGTTGATGAATATGAGAGTAGGGAAGTGCTGCAAAATAATGGATATACCAGAAACAAAAAGTTTTTTTTTTTTAAAAATAACATAGAATAAGGAGCGCTTGTTCGCTTGCAGTAACAAGCGCTCCTTATTGTCAGATGCACATCTGACAATAAGGATCGCTTGTTACTGCGAGCGCTCCTGATTGTCAAGTGTGCTAAGACCAAAAGGAGCGCTTTTATTGCGAGCGCTCCTGTTTCTAAATAATTAGTAGCGCATGTTATGCGCTCCTGTAGGGGGGTTGGCAACATGAGCGGAAGCTTTAGGAGTGCCCGAAGGCGATCCCAATGGATAACAAAAGCACCCCCCAAAGGCTTTTCCTGTTGTAGTGTTGTAGCATTGAGTGTTTTAGCATATGTTGCGTGTCTTTCAGGCACTATCGTCAGGGTTTCATTACAAGTCTTATGTGTAAGGTCAAAATAAGTTCACCTTAGTGTATAAAGAACCCCACAATAATCACCCTATGGACTTTTCCCTCCTATGTCTATGTTTTAAGTAAGAATTGTTAAAGTTTCCTTTAACAACTACTATCTATATTAACCTTTGAGATCAATTTATAAACCACGTTTGAATCTATTAATGGTACTTATATTTAGCTGATCAGTTCTAAAATAAGCATTGGGATAGTTTCACCCCAAGGATAAAGTAGTAAACATCAAACATCGCATTAAATCCATTAAAACCACTAAAACTTCATTACATAACTAGAACATCCCAACTATAAGAGAGTCAGCTTATTGTTTAGAGTGCTTTGAAGGGCCTGGTATGCTTGAAGACATTCATAGTGTTCTTCATTTTTCTGCAAGACCAAAATGACATGGATATGAAAGATAAAGTATCAAAGTGAAAAAAAAGGGTAAAAGACCAAAATGACATGGATATGAAAGATAAAAAACCAAAGTGAAAAAAAGAAGATAAAAGACCAAAAATGTAATTTAACCTTTTGTTTTTTAATATTTTTGTTGGGCTTCAGAGTTTCCCGAACTTTGTGAAGTGGTTCAATTCGTCGGAGGGTCAAAAAGTGCGAAATGCAATGGTTAGGAAAAGGAAACTCTAGAAAAGAGTAAGTGGAGAAATGACTGCACAAGAAGTTGCTATGTTGCAAATGGGGATACACTTATAGCAAATATGGTTGCTAAAAAAAGAATAAGGTTCTTCTGCCAGAGAAGAGAAGGATGTTCTTTGCCAAATGTTACGGAATGTTCGGTAATGCTTTCAAGGAGAGGGATTTTGTGGAGTATCTTAGGTATCCATTTAGGGTTGCCTACTTTGAGGGCCAAGGCAATAAGCAAAATGCTGATTGTTTTCATAATCCCGTGGTGGTTGGATTTGGAGAAGATGTTGCTGATGCACCCTATGTTCTTGTGTTTGATTTTGAAGCAGAAGATTCTGGTGGGGAAAGTATTCACTCCATAGAAAGTTATTGAACTTTTTATCTACTTCATGGAACTCATGACAGAAGGAGATGGGAGACACTGATAAATGTTTTTGGTGGAGGAAAAACTGCTCTAATGCTTTTTTTATTTTTATTTTAAATTTTAAATACTGTGTTGATTTACATGAATTGAAAATTAACTTAGGTAACATGTTGTTAAAGTTGCTGCAATTTTGTTGGTGATGACTAGAAAATCCCACATTCTAGCTATAAACATATTTACTATAATTAATGAATTGTAAGAGTACGTTAGAATTGGTCTAATTTGTAGAATTATCTAGGCCTGGGTACAAACCTATAAGAGAAAAAGTTTGGTATCTCGAAAAGCTAATTTCCCAAATATCAACGTTTGATGTGATTGGTCGGATGACCAAATCTTATGCAAGAGAAACCTTTGATGTTTTTTTGTTTCTATTTAAACTAAGCAGAAACGTAGGATTCGGGAGATTCTAGACGAATTTTCATCGGGATATATAGCACTTCTAAATCAATAAATAGGAATAAGTGGATCACTCTAAGCATCCCTTTTGAGAAATTGATTTGCTTCAAATACTAGTTTCCACTTTTTGAGCTATTTTTCAACACCATGTAATGAAGGCTGACGTGGAGGACAGGTCACAAGGAAAGAATGCAGAGAGTGTGAGTCACGCTCGCAGGAGTGGGCGAGTGAGGAAAGAACACCCACGTTGTGAACAATTCGTTAGCAATTGGTTTGGTATTTGAGGCATGAGAAGATTCGGTTGAATGTGTGCATTGTGTGATGATCTCATTTCTTCTCTAACCTTTCTCTCAGTACTCTCACATTGTACCTCATTTACTCTGCTTACTTTGTACTAGCATTTCCCCTTGATTATTGTACTGAACTATTTCTATTAATTAAGCTCAGTAGTATTTCATCATTTTCGTTGTTTACAAGCATTACATTGGTGCTTTCATAACTCCATGGCCGATAACACTCGCCTGAAGGATCTCACGGCGGAGGTTCGCCGGCAAGCAGAGATGCTCGAGAAGTCCGATGCAACTAACACCGCTCGTTTTGAAAGGATCGAAGCAATGCAGAAGACTGCAGATGCTCGTTTTGATGAAATCACAGCAGCATTGGATCGTCTCTTGCAACACACACCTCAGGCTACCGTCACCCATGGCAGTACAAACTCAGGAACAGTAGCTAGCACAGTACTTGGATCGTTGAATAGCACACTCTCAGGGACGCAATCTGCACCAATTGGTAGCACGAGTTCCACTACCGGTCCGCATTCGTTCCAGGTTCAAAATATCAAACTTGAATTTCCTAGGTTTAACAGTAAAAATGTTTTAGATTGGATTTTTAAGGCTAAGCAATTTTTTGGGTATTATCATACCCCTGATCCAGAGCGATTGATCATTGCTTCTGTGCATCTGGAACATGAAGTGGTTCCTTGGTTTCAAATGGTTCAAAGGACCCGTCCATTTCAGTCTTGGAATGATTTTACGAGAGCTCTAGAATTAGATTTTGGTCCTTCTATCTATGATTGCCCGAGAGCCTCTTTGTTTAAACTCAACCAAAAGAATTCGGTGAATGAGTACTTTTTGGAATTTACTGCTCTTTCTAATCGTGTTTATGGTTTGAGTAATGATGCATTGATTGATTGTTTTGTGAGTGGTTTAAAAGATGAGATAAGAAGGGATGTCATGCTCCATACACCAATATCCATAATCAAAGCTGTGTCACTAGCTAAGGTTTATGAAGAGAAGCTAAAAGCCAACTTGAAAACTATACAGAACACTAAACACCCACCCTATCATCACCGAGTTCACTTCAATCCAAGCCCTAAAGACCAAACACAAGTCACTGATAAGGCCCCCAACCCACCCTTATTACCCACCCCACCTACTAGACCTATGAGCCAAGCATAAAAAAACCCAGCTGTAAAAAGGATATCACCGGCAGAAATGCAACTCCGTCGTGAGAAGGGCGTGTGTTATTTTTGTGATGAGAAGTTCTCTTTCTCACACAAATGCCCCAACAAACAGCTTATGCTTTTAGATTTTGAAGACGAAACAGAGCCAACCGAGCCAAAACACACAGAATCAGTCACAGAGCATGACACTAGTGTCACTATAGACCATCATCTATCATTGAATGATTTGAATGGTGCTGCAGGTTATGGTGTAATTAGATTCAAAGGTTATATCGGGCCAATTGATGTTTCTATTTTGTTGGATGGTGGAAGTTCTGATAATTTTGTGCAGCCATGGATTGTGCACTGCTTGGGATTGCCAATTGAAACCACTGCTAAATGCAATGTTTTAGTAGGCAATGGTCAGCATATGAAGGTGGAAGGGGTGGTGAAACAATTGACAGTGAAGATACAAGGAAATGATATTTCAGTTCCTGCTTATCTTCTGCCAGTGGCAGGAGCAGATGTTGTCCTTGGAGCACCGTGGCTAGCTTCTTTAGGTCCACATGTAGCGGACTATGCTTCATCCAAAATGAAATTCTATTTGGAGGGTAAGTTCATCACTCTTCAAGGAGATACTGATGCTAAAACAGAGTTGGCACAATTACATCATTTCAAACGATTACAGCATACAGATTCTATCTCAGAAATGTTCACTTTGCAACAAATAGCACCTGTGGTATGTGCTGATAGTTGGAGCGGAACGCCTGAGAATTTGGAGCCTGACATGGCTACTTTGTTATATACATACAGGGAGGTATCTCAGGTACCTAAGGTTTTACCACCGGTTAGAGATTTGAATCATGAGATAGTGTTGAAAGCTGATGCACCACCAGTGAAAGTTAGACCTTATCGGTATCCACATAGTCAAAAAGCTCAGATTGAAAAAATAGTCCAAGATATGCTTGATGAAGGGATCATTCAACCTAGTGTAAGTCCATTCTCTTCTCCTATCATTTTGGTGAAGAAAAAGGATGGGACATGGAGATGTTGTACAGACTATAGGGCCTTAAATGCCATCACTATTAAGGATAGCTTTCCTATGCCCACGGTGGATGAACTCTTAGATGAATTATATGGTGCCAGGTTCTTTTCAAAGCTAGACCTCTGTTCTGGGTATCATCAAATATTACTCAACCCGGAGGATAGACAGAAAACAGCATTCCGGACTCATCAAGGACATTATGAGTGGCTTGTGATGCCATTTGGGCTCACCAATGGCCCTGCAACGTTTCAGAGGCTTATGAATCAACTATTTCAACCATTGTTGAGGAAATGTGTCTTGGTTTTCTTCGATGATATTTTGGTGTATAGTTCTTCGTGGAAGGATCATCTACAACATGTGGAATGGGTACTGCAAATTCTCAGCCAGAATGTACTCTTTGCTAAACTCTCCAAGTGTTCGTTTGGATTGCCAGAGGTGGAGTACTTGGGACATGTGGTGTCAGGCACTGGTGTGTCTATGGATAAAGTCAAGGTTCAAGCTGTGATGGATTGGCCTATACCTAAGAATCTCAAGCAGTTGAGAGGTTTCTTAGGGCTAACAGGTTATTACCGAAGGTTTATTAAATCTTATGCCACAATAGCTAGTCCTTTGACTAACTTGTTGAAAAAGGAAGCTTTTGTGTGGAATGTAGAGGCTGAGATAGCTTTCTGCAAATTGAAGCATGCCTTAACTATGGTGTTAGGATTTCGGCAAGTGTACCGAAACGTTGCAAGTAATAGTAAATACGGTAAGTACCGGTCGTATCCACAGGGATTGTGATTTAATATCAATAGGCAAATTATTAATCCTAAGTCGTGACACTTGTGATAAAATTGGTTTATGGTACCAACGAAATGGAAAGTGCAATAACATAAGGTAAGATAGAAGCGAATTGAGATTGACTCATCTCCGCTTTACTCTTATATGACCTTCAGCCACTCTTAAAGCAATTATCCAAATTATCCGATTCAATTCACTAAATTAGGCTAAAGACAATCCCTTGCCTCAAAACCCCTTTTACCCTAAGAGTTACCCTAATTCCTTAGGTGATTCATGCCAAAGGGTAAAGCATTAAACTCAAGAAATAAAGAATTCACTCACACAAATTCTCACTCCTACGATCATCTATGGCGACCTAAAGAAATTAGAATTCACGAAACCCAACTACATATTCCTATGATAATTCAAGTCGTGACCTAAACCCCAATTTCCAGCGAACAAACCCATATTCCTATGGTGAGCATAAGCCTAGATTGATACAAATATCTTATGTACTTGTAAAGCATTAAGAACATAAGGCATAGGCAATGGATAAGGTGGACAAAAATTTGACTTGACCATAACAAAGCATTCATACAAGAGTTTTAGGAAGAGTCATCTCTCCCAAATCAAAACTATCTAATTACATGGCATAATAGGGATAAGATTAAAGAGTAAAAGAAGATTACATAGAGATGGATCCATGAGAGCCTTCAAACCCTTGTTCCCAAGGTGTTGGGAAGGCCCCAAAACCGCCCACAGCTGCTCCTCCAAACCCTAGAACTGATCCCAAACCGAAGAGAGTTTTCAGAAACGCAAAAACTAGATATTTAACATTGGCTTCGGCCACGCATCGCGAGGCGATGGTGGCTGGTCGCGTCGCGACCTACTGCAGATTTGCAGGGTTGTGGCGCGATCGTCTTTGTTCCTGGTGCGAAAGTTGTCCGATCTTTTTCCTTCCTTCGTTTCTCCGTTTCGTCACTAAACAAGTGTCTGGTTCGCAAGTAGACGCTACATCAAATTGAAGGTTTTCCATGCATTTTGTTACAACTCCACACTTATTACATAAAACTCCAATTAAACCAAAACCCTTAGCAATTGGCTGAATCAAACATAAAATCACCGACATTTCGGTTGCAAACTGAACAAAAATCATCATATGATGAGGACTCATCATATGGCACCTGTATTGGTGTTGCCAGATTTTTCTCAACCATTTGTATTGGAAACTAATGCTAATGGCAGTGGCATAGGAGCAGTGCTCAGTCAAGGAGGGCACCCAATTGCATTTTTTTCTAAGAAGTTGGCACCAAGAATGCAACTTCAGTCAGCATATGTTAGAGACTTTCATGCAATCACAGCGGCTCTAGCAAAGTTTAGACATTATTTGTTAGGCCACAAATTCATTTTGAGGACAGATCAAAAGAGTTTGAAGATCCTTCTAGATCAATCTTTGCAAACTCCTGAGCAACAAGCATGGTTGCACAAATTTATTGGCAACGATTTTCAAATTGAATACAAGCCAGGCAAGGAAAATGTAGCTGCAGATGCCCTATCTAGAGTTATGACTATGTCGTGGTCTGAACCTGAAAACATATTTCTGCAGCAATTGAAGATGGAGTTAGCCAAACATGAGAACTTGCAGATTATTGTGACACAGTGCCTCAATAACACTGTTGCTGATACTAATTATGCAGTAAGAGAAGGTCTGCTTTACTGGAAAAACAGAATGGTGTTTCCCACGGGGAGTCCTTTGATTCATCAAGTTATGAAGGAGTATCATGCATCTCCAATTGGAGGTCATGCGGGCATTACAAGGACATTAGCAAGGTTAAGTGCGCAGTTTTACTGGCCTAAGATGAGGCAGGACATTCAGAAATTTATTGAAGAATGTGTGATCTGTCAGCAAGCTAAACACCTTAATTCATTACCTGCTGGTTTATTACAACCCTTGCCTATTCCTAATCAGGTATTGGAAGATGTTTCTATGGATTTTATCACGGGCTTGCCTATGTCTTTTGGTTTCACTGTGATTTTGGTAGTAGTAGACCGATTAACGAAGTATGCTCATTTTATGCCATTAAAAACTGAGTATACTAGCAAATCTGTGGCTGAAGTATTCATGTCTAATGTTGTTAAGTTACATGGAATTCCCAAATCAATTGTGTCAGTCAGGGATAAGACTTTCACTAGTAGATTTTGGCAACAATTGTTTGAGTTGCAAGGCACTACCTTGGCTATGAGCTCAGCACACAAACTGATGGTCAATCTGAGGCAGTGAACAAGAGTTTAGAGATGTATCTCAGGTGTTTTACTTATGATAATCCGAAGGTGTGGGCTAAGGCTTTGAACTGGGCTGAATTTTGGTACAATTCTTCATGGCACACTAGCATCGGCATGACCCCTTTTAAATCTCTATATGGGAGAGATCCTCCTATGTTAACAAGATATGTTCCTAACAATGCTGATCCAGTTGACTTGCAGCAAAAATTACTGGACAGAGATCATATTCTGCAGCAATTAAAGATGAACCTGCAGAGAGCTCAGCAACACATGAAAGGCCAAGCGGATAAACGGAGAATGTATGTTTCATTTGAGGTGGGTGATCAAGTACTAGTCAAGCTATAGCCTTATCGACAAAATTCTGCTACATTGAGGAAAAATCAAAAGCTTGGAATGCGATATTTTGGACCAATTAAGATTGTGCAGAAGGTTGGGATGGTAGCTTACAAGTTAGAGTTACCTGCAGCTGCTCGTATTCACTCAGTGTTTCACATTTCTCAGTTAAAAAAGTTCAAGGGGAGCACTAATGAGCAGTATCTACCATTGCCTTTGACAACCGTGGAGCAAGGCCCTGTACTGGCACCAGAGAAAATTCTGCAGAAACGATCTATTGTGCAGGGGAATCAGTTGGAGCAGCAGGTTTTGGTTAAATGGCAACATGTACCAGCTGAAGAGGCTACGTGGGAGAGTGCTGCAGATATACGAGTCAACTACCCAAACCTCAATCTTGAGGACAAGATTGCTTTTGAAGGGGAGGGTAATGTAATGAAGGCTGACGTGGAGGACAGATCACAAGGAAAGAATGCAGAGAGTGTGAGTCACGCTCGCAGGAGTGGGCGAGTGAGGAAAGAACACCCACGTTGGGAACAATTCGTTAGCAATTGATTTGGTATTTGAGGCATGAGAAGATTCGGTTGAAGGTGTGCATTGTGTGATGATCTCATTTCTTCTCTAACCTTTCTCTCGGTACTCTCACATTGTACCTCATTTACTCTGCTTACTTTGTACTGAGCATTTCCCCTTGATTATTGTACTGAACTATTTCTATTAATTAAGCTCAGTAGTATTTCATCATTTTCGTTGTTTACAAGCATTACACACCAATTCAACTGTATTATTCTATATCTTTTAATATGTGTGTTGGAGTTTAATCAAGTATATTATTCTCTTCTTTCACCAATTTAAGAGTCTCGTGTCTTCCTACAATTGTCTCTAATTTTCTGTTGCAATTCGAGAAAAAAAAAAAGTATATGTAATACCCTAGTATCTCAACCATAGAAGAAATACCAAAGACATACAAACTAGCATACATTAGAGTAAAACTTTTGTTTATGGACATTGAACAAAACTAAAACTTTGATGAAAACTCATCAAGCAGTCACTCTTGTCTTATAACTTCAAAATAGAAATACATAAATAACTTAAGTTACCTGTTATACATCCTTCCCTCATCCTAGTATTCAACATCCAAAGATAGAAATAGCGGAAACGATATACAACTTTTAGAACAAGTACAAGCTATAATCGAAATATTTAAAACAAGGGAAACTACATAAGCAATACGACTAAGTCTTCAATATCTCCACATGGTGCACCGTCTAACCGTGCTCCTTCGCTTTTACTTTTCCCCGTGTCTCTGTAAAAAAAACTACAACATATAAAGGGTGAGATAAACATCTTAATTAGTTCTATCGGGACCCCTTACTAAACACTCGTAACCCCGATTTGCGATAACTACGTGCAAACCTCCATGACTTAGCACAACGCCGGTAACCATTTACTCGATTCCCGGTGAACCCAATCTGCTAACCTTGCGCTAGCGGGCAAACATGGACGGGGCCTAGGTTTCGAGATCATGACTTTCCTGCCAATTAGAATGATTTTGGAAAGGTTCTGAAATTTCGGGGCAGAAGGATACGCACTACCCGTGCCAAATGACGCACGGTCCGTGCATGAAAATGGGATTTCGCAGGTGGTGCCAGGCCCAGGCGCACGGATCGGGTTTGTGTACCAAACCTGCAGAAATGCCATTTTCGCGTACGTTGCGATGTCGTTCGTGTCCAAACCTCATTCCGATCGATTCCTAACTTATCCGTACACATTAACAGTACCACAACCAGTTCAAACATCAATCATACCACACATATCATCAAATACTCGTTCGTTTCGAAACACAACAATGCACAAAATTTCGAAAATACGATTTTTGACTCGAAAAATTACGAAACGAAAACAGGGGAACAAGAAACCAGTGACATGCAATCATAAATTCAGAAACGAAAAATCTAAGCGGAGCTAGAACTCACCTCGAACGGACGAAATATCAACTAGCAAGCAAGACATGAACTCGAAATCACAACAACAAGCAAGAGATTAAGACTATGAACATCAAGCAAGCTCCAATGCACCCCAAATCGAAATCTAACCTTCCTAACCCTCTTACTCAACAATGTAGTTCCTCCAATCCACAATGTGACTTCTGGGAATGACTAATCCACCTCTAAAACCAACATGCAAGCCAAGTTCTAAGCCATTCACTTCATTCTTGACCGTTTTCCGAAAATGGAGATGGGTATGGGGAAAATGATGTAGCTGAGTTTCTTGAATAGAAATTTCAGTAAATGTTGATGAGAAGAACAATGTAGATGAAGAGAATTCAAAGAATCTTCAAGTGGAGTAGCTGAATGGGTTGGAGCTCTCCACTCTTCTTTCCCTTTTCTCTCCCTTCGAACTCTCTCTCTTTCTCTCAACACTCTCTCTTTTTCTCTCTTTGCTAAATTGAAATGAAGAGTGAGGAAAGGGTGCAGCTGAGGTATTAGTGAGAGGAGTGTTTTGGGAGAACCCTCTTGTCTTTCTTCGTCTCCCCCCTTCTCTCTCCCTTTCCCCAAAATTTCATTTTTCCCCAAGTGTGTGTGTGTGTGTTTGTTTTATGTTTCTGTGGAAGTGAGAAAAATGAGAGAGTGTGTGATGTTTTATTTAGAACTTTCTTTCAGCTAAGGGATTGAGGGAAACAAATGTGGAAATTCCTATTTTACCTTAAGATACTTGCACCCCATAATTACTAATGCACCACACAAGTTTAGTTCAACTAGCACCTAATGTATTCAATATAAGACAATCAATTATTAATTCAAGCAATATTTCCACAAACATCTGTTGATTCAAACAACGACCAAACAACTTGAATCATCAATTATAGACTCGATTAAATAGCAAATAAATAAAGATACCTACTACCGATTTTCATTTGGGTACATAAGGATTCCAGCGAATCCACACCTACCACTTGCTTTATTAAAAAAAAAGGCTTAATTGCACTTTTGGTCCCCCTATTATAACCAATTTTCGATTTTGGTCCGTGAACTTTTAATTTGACGATTTTGGTCCCCCTATTTTCCCAATTTGAAAAATCAAGGTCCCCCACCCCAATTTTGACTCAGTTGACTGACTGATCCTACGTGGCAGCCCACGTGGACTGCCACGTAGGCACACCCCCCCCCACCCCACCCCCACCCCCACCCTTCTTCTTCCTCGTGAACCCCCCTCCCCCCACCCCACCCCCACCACCCCACCCTACCCCAACCCACCACCGACCCCACCCCACCCACCCCACCCCAAACCACCACCGACCCCACCCCACCCCACCCCAACCCAACCCACCACCGAGAGCGACCGACGCGACGGGGAGAGGAGAGGATCGCAAATCTGCGATCTGGGAGAGTGAGAGAGAGAGAGATCTTCGCGCAGAGAGAGGGAGAGAGAGAGAGCGACGGGGAGGGGGAGGGAGACCGATGGGGAGGCGACGAAGGAGGGGGAGGGAGACCGATGGGGAGGTGAGGGAGAGCGAGAGCGACGGGGAGGGGAGGGAGAGCGAGAGCGACGCGGAGGGGAGAGAGAGCGAGAGCGACGCGGAGGGGAGGGAGAGCGACGCGGAGGGGAGGGAGAGCGAGAGCGACGGGGAGGGGAGGGAGGGGGTTCACGGTGGGAGGGGGAACAGTGAAGGGGGAGGGGGTTCACGGTGGGAGGGGGAACAGTGAAGGGGGAGGGGGAACAGTGAAAGGGGAGGGGGGTTGACGAGGAAGAAGAAGGGGTGGGGGGGGTGGGGGTGGGGGTGGGGTGGGGGGGTGGGGTGGGGTGGGGGGGGTGTGCCTACGTGGCAGTCCACGTGGGCTGCCACGTAGGATGAGTCAGTCAAACTGAGTCAAAATTGGGGTGGGGGACCTTGATTTTTCAAATTGGGAAAATAGGGGGACCAAAATCGTCAAATTAAAAGTTTAGGGACCAAAATCGAAAATTGGTCATAATAGGAGGACCAAAAGTGCAATTAAGCCAAAAAAAACTCAGAATTTCCAAAACACATAGTTTAAAATAACTCCTTCAATCTAATTGATTTCAGGAAACCTCAGTGTAGAGTTCGAGCCGAAAACGAAAGAAATTTTGGAACAATACTTTTGATGTGTAATAAGAAATACTTGAGTGATCTTTCAACCTCAAAAATCATGAAAAGAAGAGTAAACAATTTAATTGGGCACACACTAATACACCTAACCATTTATAGAATTTGGTAGAAGACGGGATAGGAGATTCAATTTAACTTGGTAGAGATTCCTTTGCAAATTCTCTAACAAACGGCATTTTAAAACATTTTTCCCCGTAGACGTCAACTCACCCCAACTTAAAATATTCTTACGCACGCAAAACTCTTTTGCTAATATGGTGAAACATATTAGGGAATTTAAAAATTGAACGTTAATTGAGAAATGGAAAATACAAGTTTTGTGGAAATCAATCGTTTTCACCAGCCATACTTCAACTTAATCCCATTAGGGTTAGAGTAACTTAGATTAAGTTAGGGAAAGGATTGGGAAGGAACTCGCGTGGAACGGAAAGCAGAAAAAGGGTTCTTTCAAAAATGGGGCAAAAGGAGGCGCACGATCCGGGGCCTAGGGCGCACGGATCGGGCTCCTTCATCAAATTTTCAAAAACTTTGTTTTTCGTCAAATTTCGTTACTCCGTTCGCTCCGGTCTCTTGCCCGATCAATCCTTAACTTAAATTAAGTCAACAACAACAACACTTTAAAAAATAACCAAACATACCAATGGCAATCCAAAACATTGTTTCAATCATTAATTCATGTTCAAAGCAATATCTTACATACACAATGCACACGAAGCATCTAACTTAACATTAAATCTTATAGCCACTTTCTGATTCATTCAATACCTTGTATCAATTTGAAACACTCTATCATTCAATCAAAAACAACGTAAGTGAAAAACTCATTAGTACATACTAGAATTGTTAACCACATGATTTTAAACCATCAATTATAACAACACCAATGCCCATCCAAATCATTAATTCAATCATCAAGTTAAAGCAATTAAACATTCCATCGAAGACACCATGGTACTCTTAACATATAATTCACTATCAAGGGCTCATGCACTATACACTCACTGCCCAATCCTTTAATCATAGTCATATATGTTTTTCAATCACACACAATCATCCATCAAAACGACGCAAGTGGGGAAAACTTATTACCATACATATCCGAATCATTGAATTCCTAACAAAATCAATCCCGTACCTTATGCTAAAATCATAACAATATCACATTTAGCACATACTTACTCTATTGACACTTAACCAATAGAATACTTGAAACGGAAACCTCGCCTTGACTAGTCAAATAGACTAAAATCACGACAATTTACTATTAACCTTCACACCAGAGGTTAACGTCTAGAATTTTACCACCGTAGTGGAGGCTTGAGCAAACGCAATGGTTAAAGAACTATTCCCTTACATTACCTATTACTTCTACCTCTCCTTACTAGCCAATATACTCGCATACTCGCCCAACATTCCACCCCTTTCGGGTAGCAAGCTGAGGAATATTACCCTTCAGTTTTCTTAGAGATGGCCATTTAATTTGGCACATCACGCACGGGTCGTGCGCCCCTAGGGCACGGACTGTGCGTGTGGTTCTTTTTCCGGGTGCAAATTTCTCGTTTCGTCACTCCTTTCGATTCCAAACCTCTTCTAATCTTCTTCCCAACCAATTGTGATGATATTGCCCTAATAAAATCAATGTTTTGAGTGTGTTCAACTTGATTTTTGAGAAAAGGGTTTTGAAGGTTATAATGGTTTTAAAAACCGAAAAGTAGACCTCGTGTGAGTTCACGTTTTGAATAACAAACCGGATTATATGTCCAATTTTGTACTGTATTATAACGCCGGATGACTTGTATATTATTCATCAAAACGGGTTACAGACTATGTTAGATATATATATATATATATATATATATATATATATATATATATATATATATGTTGAATATGAAAGTCGGCCCAATGCGGGTGTGGATTATATCAAGTTGGGCGACGACCCAACGAATAGCATACTAGGAAGGGAAGGTCATGAGCCCTCACCCTAGGCCCGGACAACGTTATGGAATGGTCTAACGTGGGTTCATCGAGATTGTGGCTGTTGCACGGTCGATGGTTTGCTAAGTTAAGAACACGATTCACCGAGAATGTGGCTATTGCACGGTCGGTGTTTCGATTATTAAGCTTGTAATTGTATAGTAACTTACAAGGCTTAGAAACAAATAGTTAGCGCATTAGATACCGAGATTGTGGCTGTTGCACGGTTGGTAAATGGCTAAGTATATATTTGAGCAAATAGTTTATAAATTAAACTATGTTGCAACGGTTTTCATAATTGAACCGAGTGCTTGTGAGGGGTTCGGTAGAACTCACTGAGACAAGTTGTCTCACCCTATCATCTGTTGTTGTTTTTACAGAGAACAGGAAACGGGAAAGCAAGCGGAATGGTCAGTTGACACACTCGAGGAGAAGATTGAAGATTGACTCATTCCTAGTTGTTTAAGTTTTTCTGTCGTTGTCTCTGTATTTGACATCATGACTCGAATTTGAGCTATGTTATGTATGAGTTTCCGCTGTTTCTTGTAAAGATGTATATCTAAGCAAGAATTTTTTTATACTCTGATGTGAACCAAATTGTATATTTAGGTATTTCTTGTTTTAGAAATACCGGGGTGTTACAATTGGTATCAGAGCGGTTCGGCCTTGTCGGACTTAGTGACCTTTTGGTCAAGAGTATTAGATCGAGTCAGCTAGGGACTTAGACAATTAAATGTCAGATCCTTCCAGTATATTTTGTGACGTATTGAGTCAGGATCCACTCAATGTTTCATGTAAATTACTGAAAGTTATGACAGTTACTTGCCTCAGCCTCGAAAATGTTTGAAGCCGAGCCATAGGATTTCCAGCCTTCTCGTTTCATCAGAGCGCGCAGCAGCAGCAGAGGGCTGCATATGACATTTGGGAACAACGATGGGCATCCGCGATGGTTCGAGGAAACTGTGGGCGGCTGTTCAGTCAATGAATCTGATGCAACTAGTGAGTCGCGACGTAAGACATCGTAGGTCTTACCGAGAGTACAAGCTAAGCGAAGCCATTGGGCAGTAGTAATGTCAGTGTACTGAAATCTATCAGATTAGTTAACACCCGAAACCCTGACCATTGATTAGTCAACCTATTAGTTATCGAAATATTGTTTCACAGTAAATCTTACCTTCTAGTGTGAGTTCACCCCAGTTTAGGTAACAGTTAAGGGAGTCCTTCGGATAATCCCAAGCATAGATCCCGATTCTTCTTCTTTTGAGTCACAATGTGACAGGTGATAAAGCCAACTGAGTAAAGATAGTCGAATGAACCTATTTTTCGGAATTTGTCATTAGTAGTGATAGCCATTCAACCATTGGAAATGGTTTCGAAGTCGTGGACCGAGTTATAAGGGTCGAAAGACGCACTCTTATTAGTGTTCTGGGTTAGTCAAAAACATCGTTTGTACCGGTGACTGCCTGAAATGCTAGAAATGTTTCTAAGATAATCGAAGATGTGAGTTACTCAAACGTCTACTCGGAAGTAATGGAAGACTGGGTTAACATGTGAATATAATTGCGAGTAGGAGAGGTATCAAGCCATGTTAGGGCAATTATCTTTCGGCATTTATAGTGTTCAAGCTTTCGCTACTAAGGTAAAACTCCAATCGTTAACCTCGATATCGTCAGGGTTAACAGTAAGTTGCTATGACTTTAATCCTCCGGAGGGATCAAGACTAGTTTCTGGATTTTGATAATCTATTGGTTAGACGTCAATAAAACAATTATGTACTGAATTCAGAGTTGTCTGATTATAGTCCAGCACATGAGGCTGTCCATAAGGAATCCGATGAGTTGGATACGTGTAGTACATTTTTCCTTTTTACCCGCTACACCAGTTTGATAGAAGAATGTCTGAGGATGAACCATATGTCGGCCTGAGATTAAATGATTGGACAGTGAGTGTATAACACACGAGTCCTTGATAGTGAACTTTGTAACCATTTTGTGTAGTCTCTCGAGACATTTGATTCATACTTATTTTTCATCACGAAATGCAAATCTTTGTATTAACCTTGGAAGTTTTGTCTTTGGGCTAATTCGAGAAAAGGATTGAAAGGAAATGAATTGGATCGAATAGAATAGCGGTTTAAGAAAAACAACGTTTTCGGCACAGGTACAGAATTAGGAGCCCGAATCATGCGCCCTAAGGCCCGATCTGAGCACCTGACTCTGTCCCTATTTTAAAATCAAGTATCCGCCTTCCTTTCGGCTCAATGTCTTTCCTGATGCCTTCCTCAACGAACCAAAAAAAAAAATTAATCGGAAAAGGAGCCCAACTCAAGCACGATAAGGGAAATTGTGAGATTTTGACCGCACAAAGGGTCGATTTCAACAAAGTAAAACTTTTATTCTCACTTTCGACATTGTAAATTTTTAAAACCTGGGAATGAGGTTACCTTTGTTGAAACGTCGTGCATGGAGTAAGGTCATTTATAAGTTGGGGTGAATTAACATTTTGGATAATCGGATTTTTCAAAGTACCATTATTTGAAAACCCCATTGAAAAGAATTTTTATCCAAATGGAACGATAATACTTTCCAGTTTTTGGAATTAATGTAATGAAAGGACATTTCACTACGATTTTAGAGTTTTCTTGGGTCGAGTTGCAAGAAAAAATTGTTTTCTACATTCATTAGGACTGAGAGTCAACCTATTTTATAAAATAACTCTGTTTACTTCAGTCAAAATTTTTAGTAAAATGAGTCAAGCGCTTATGTAAGCGTAACTCAGGAAGGGAAGAAAACTGTTCTTCCGGATACTGCATGGTTTGATTTCAAGGAAATCCTCTGATAGACATCGTTTCTTCCAATTCAAGCTACGGCCAAGCAGGAACCTTCTGAGTTTTTTCTTTGATGGTAAAGGGCGTATAGTTACCCTAATCTATAAGGTTGTGTTCTCAACAGATTGTAGGTATACCATTGGTCCATAACAACTAGTATCTGCCATCGAAAGGTTGGAGTCGTTAAATTATCAGATGGAGTTTGTGTCAACAGGATGTATGGGTTACAAACGATTTTGAGGACAAAATCTTTCAGGTTGGGGTGATTGTAACATCCCAAGTTTCGCTAATTTCGGTTTACGAAATTAACTAGCGATTTGTTATTCGATTAAATGATAGATTGAGTCTTGGATATGATAATCTCGCGAAAACGCTATTGCATTGCTCAACTATATGAAGTTCACACAAATTATTCAGAGTGAGTGTGTGAATTATTGTGGGAACTTTCGCCTCATATCGAAGATGTATCATTTGATGAAATACTAGATTGAGTCCTAGCCATAGTAGGATCATGAGAATGGTATCAAAATTCCTAAGTCATGTGAACTGATGAGTGCTTGAGGGATTAGAAATGGATTATGTGAGAATTAGAGAACTAAGGGGAGTTTTGGTCATTTCACTCCCAGTTAAACAGCCCTCAATTCATTAAACCTACTGACCTCACTCTCTTCCCTCTCATTCAGCAACTTAGCAAAAATCAGAAAAATGTGAGGGAGAGAGAGAGAGAGGAGATATGCGTGAGAGTGGTGAAAAGGGATTTAAGAGAAATCCTTCAAAATCCATTGCATGTAAGTTCTAATCCCTCCATCCCACTCCATTTTCGTTTCTCTCTCTAATGGTACAAGTTTCCTAAGCTAAATCTCCCTTAATCTCACTTCACCATTTCTGGTTCTTGAAGCTCTTGGTGGAAGCTTTGGAGCTTTTTGAGCTTGTGCATGTAATGTGGGAACTCTAGGTGTGTTGGATGAAGTTCAATAACCTTATTAGAGTACACCCACCAACCACATTTCGAAATTACTAGAAAGTGTGTGTAGTTTGGTTCTGTTTTGGATGTTTGGGTTAGCCATGGAAGTCATAATCATGAAGGCAAGATGGTTGGAAGAAGGAAACATGGTTGCTGGAAAATACTGCAGCAAATCCATTCTGGGAAGTCTAGGTAATTTCTATGTATCTCTCACCACAGACCCCCTTTGAAGTGCATTTTTGTTGATTCACAAAGTAGACACAAAATCCTTCAGTTTAGGCACAAGAACCACTTAGTTTGACTGAGTATTTTGGGAGAAAAATGACTTACAAGTTTTACTTTTGAATCAGGGTCAATTTTGGATCAGTCACAGTGTTTTAGCCATAACTCCCTAAATACCCATCATATCAGTGTGGGGCTTGAACCATATGAAAGTAGACAAAATTATCTACACATTAGGCACTGGTTTGAATGATTTTGGTTAAGAATTGAATTAGTTATGCCTGATGCAAAACAGCTCATAGATGCTGCCAAGCCAAAATTGAAGATAGTGGCCGCGTTCTCGGAATTGAGGTTAGATCGAAATAAGAAGGGGATATCATTGTTGATTTGCGATGCATTTGGGTACGCTCCAGTAGCCGGTTTTGTGGTAGGGCTAGTTTTGAAGCGGCTTCGAGTTCGTTGGAGCGCGGGAATCAAATTCTGGGACCGTTCGAGTGGATATTATTCTTGAGCATTGCATGGAATTTCGATTGGTTGTGACTTCGTCATTCTGGGTGAGTTTTACTCACGTTAGGGATTTTATTTCGTTGATTTCAAATGTCTGAATAATCTGTTCTGGAAAGCTATTTGGTTGCGAAGTCATTTATCGAGTCAAAAGCCATTTTTCGGAAAATAACGTGTTACGATTTTTATAAAAATATATGTGTGTTCTATTGATTTGTTGATCAAGTGTTTGGACTGGATTTGCAGGATATATTATCTGTTTTGAGGTTGGAATTTGATCGGAATTTGGATTGGACGCGAACGGAGAAGCGGAAGGAGAGAATTGGATTGAATTTCAGAAACAGAACAGGACGCACGGGTCGTGCACCCCTGGGAACGAATCGTGCGCCCACTTCGCAGATGGCCATTTAATTTGGCACATCACGCACGGGTCGTGCGCCCCTAGGGCACGGACTGTCCGTGTGGTTTTGTTTTCGGGTGCAAATTTCTCGTTTCGTCGCTCCTTTCGATTCCAAACCTCTTCTAATCTTCTTCTCAACCAATTGTGATGATATTGCTCTAATAAAATTAATGTTTTGAGTGTGTTCAACTTGATTTTTGAGAAAAGGGTTTTGAAGGTTATACTTGTTCAAAAAAACCGAAAAGTAGACCGCGTGTGAGTTCACGTTTTGAATAACAAACCAGATTATATGTCCAATTTTGTACTGTTATTATAACGCCGGATGACTTGTATATTATTCATCAAAACGGGTTATAGACAATGTTAGATATATATAAATATATATATATATATATATATATATATATATATATATATATATATATATATATATATGTTGAATATGAAAGTCGGCCCAATGCGGGTGTGATATATAGATTATATCAAGTTGGGTGACGACCCAACGAATAGCATACTAGGAAGGGAAGGTCATGAGCCCTCACCCTAGGCCCGGACAACGTTATGGAATGGTCTAAAGTGGGTTCATCGAGATTGTGGCTGTTGCACGGTCGATGGTTTGCTAAGTTAAGAACACGATTCGCCGAGAATGTGGCTGTTGCACGGTCGGTGTTTCGATTATTAAGCTTGTAATTGTATAGTAACTTACAAGGCTTAGAAACAAATAGTTAGCGCATTTGATACCGAGATTGTGGCTGTTGCACGGTTGGTAAATGACTAAGTATATATTTGAGCAAATAGTTTATAAATTAAACTATGTTGCAACAGTTTTCATATTGAACCGAGTGCTTGTGAGGGGTTCGGTCGAACTCACTGAGACAAGTTGTCTCACCCTATCATCTGTTGTTGTTTTTACAGAGAATAGGAAACGGGAAAGCAAGCGGAATGGTCAGTTGTCACACTCGAGGAGAAGATTGTAGATTGACTCATTCCTAGTTGTTTATGTTTTTCTGTCGTTGTCTCTGTATTTGACATCATGACTCGAATTTGAGCTATGTTATGTATGAGTTTCCGCTGTTTCTTGTAAAGATGTATATCTAAGCAGGAATTTTTTTATACTCTGATTTGAACCAAATTATATATTTAGGTATTTCTTGTTTTAGAAATACCGGGGTGTTACATTAATCCTATTAAATTTGATAGTATCTAATAAATTAAAACTCAATTGGTCTCCGTATTTTTTTTGTCCGTGACCAATTTTTATCTATTCACTCTATTTTTGCTATTGATTCATTGTGTTCATTAACCTATCAATTTTTAAACAATCAACTAAATTCTCTTTAGAATTCATATCTTTTTACAGTATCAATTAGAATTTTCCATGTGTAGAATTTAAAACCTATTTTAATTGATTTACTTATTTATTTAGTTTACTTTTTACATAATTTTATAAACTATTGAAGCAATTACTTAGATTTCATATGTAATTAACATTTTTATATTTTATTTTCAATATATATGCATGCGCGCAATTTAAGAAATAAAAAACTAGTGATATGAATTTCCTAATGATGAATCTTTATTTTCTTCATTAAGTATGCATTAATGCGTTGCTAGATTTATATGGATTTTGTTCTTTTCAATATATATTAACAATTACAGAAAATAATATTATATTTTTTTCTAATTATTATTATTTTCTGTAATTGTAAATGAAGATTTAAACGTAAAAAATTTTGAAAAGAACAAAATCCAACACTCTTTTTTTAAACCCACCTCACCCTCTCCCATTCAGACACTCACACAGTCTCTTTCTAAGATAGATAAGGTTTCATTTTCCAAAAAATATCAAAAAAACTGTGATATAAATTTCTTATTCATGAACCTTCATTTTCTTCTTTAAGAATGAATTAATGCGTTGCTAGATTTATATGGATTTGTTTCTTTTCAATATTTATTTTTAATTACAGAAAATAATATCAGATTTTTTTCTTAATTATTATTATTTTCTGTAGTTATAAATGAAGATTTAAGCGTAAAAAATCTAGACGAATGTAGTTGCTTATGAGTGGCTGATAAGATCATTAGATCACATGTTAGTCACATTTGACAACACCAACACTCTTTTTAAACCCACCTCACCCTCTCTCATTCACACACTCACACAGTCTAATTCTAAGATAGATAAGGTTTCATTTTTCAAAAAATATCAAAAAAGCTATGATATAAATTTCCTATTGATGAACCTTCATTTTCTTCTTAAAGTATGCATTAATGCGTTGCTAGATTTATATCGATTTTTTTCTTTTCAATATTTTTTTTGATTACAGAAAATAATATCAGATTTTTTCCTAATTATTATTATTTTCTGTAGTTGTAAATGAAGATTTAAACGTAAAAAATCTAGACGAATATAGTTGCTTGATAAGATCATCAGATCACATGTTAGACACATCTGACAACACCAACACTCTCCTTTTAAATTAACCCTCCCCACCCTCTCTCATTCACATAGTCATGAATCAAGGAGCATATCGTTGTTGTATTGGTGTTGAAGATCTGATGCTACGTACAAAGAACAAAGATTACTTAAAATGTGTTTTACGGAGTTGCACATGGGTGATGATTTAGCTATTTTGACGACTGTGATTTCCTTGATTAATAACTTCACAAGGTCTCTGTCTTAAAGGTGACATAAGCTCACCATCTGAATATTTTTATTATGAATTACCATGAATGAAAATATTTAAGATCCATTAAAGACTGAGACCTAGTGAATATATTATTTTTAAACATTTATGGGGTGCAACGATTACATTTATATTCAGCACTTATATAATGTAATTATGTTTGGTTGTTTTTTTATGAGCAATGTTAGTGGGGGTGAGAGAATGTTAGTTTCTCGGGTTTTGAACATAAAACCTCCTTCTTGCACTCTTTTGGTGCACTGCTTTAATTTTACAGACATATGTAGTGTGATGATTATGTTTATATTTAGCACTTATAGTACAATTGTACTCTATATTCTAATATATTTGAATTGTGAGTCAACTTGTATAAAAAGTTATAGTATTTGTTTTTTAGTTTTATTTTTATGTGATAGAATTTGGATGAACGAAAAAACATTTAAAATAAAAGAAAATTTAGTGTAATAATTATGTTGTTAATTATTAATATATTATTAGAAAATATCAAAAATAAAATAAAAATGTAAAAGATTAATAATTTCTATAGACAGAGATTTTGACTCAACACTGCAATTTTGGTACATTACTTCCATCTTTGAGCTCTCTATAGGGGGAGGTGAGAGCAAAAACGCTATATATCATTGTATGATGATCTTTTACATCACCTCTTTTATCATGCACCATGGACTTGGTGAGTGATTTGAGTATATTCGACGTAAGTTTTATTTGATAGATTTGATAGATATTCAGTATCATTTAATTGATTTGACTGTTTATTGACTTTAATCTGAGGTCTACTCAACAGCCAAGACAACAATATTTACGTTGGGACACTGTGTTTGTAAAGGCTTACAAAACGAAGGACGTAGGATTAATACCAAATAAACAAGGGAGAAGATGGTCATACAAAAAGAAGACTATGCATAGTTGGAAAATTCAATCATCATAAAGTCAATAGGTGGAAACTCTATGGGTTTACCCTTTTTCTTTTGTTAACATAAGTCCAACATTTTACTAACCTATAAAAATATTATTCTTAAAAGATTTATTGGTTAATTTAGTTTAGTAATTATGTATTAACTATTTTATTTATTTAAAAGTTCTTTAACAATCTATGAAATATTCAAATTTGTAAATAATGATATTTATTCTGGAGTCAACCAGGGGGTCCCATTAGCAAAACCAGGAGGTGCGCTTAGCAAGTAATATGGATCAGCCCAACCGATTCAGCCCATATCCACCTATTGCGAGCCCAACATGCTTGGACGGTCAAGATCGACTCTACCCATCCAACGATCCACGAGAGGGCACGATTTCCTATAAATACAGGCAAACTTTGCCCTAAGAAAGGTTCAATCTCTAATCCTTAGTACCTTCACTCAGATATTCGATATACTGACTTGAGCGTCGCAGTGGCTTGCAGGTACCCCCCGGGCGCTCACTGACCTCCTGTCAGGGCAGCAAGAGACCTACCAACAGCAGCCAACCAAAATACTGCTAGGTACAGAACATTGGCGACCACAGTGGGAGATCTCTATCTTTCACACAATCATAACTCGAACTTTTTCTCTTGCTACACAATGGCTTCCAGAGGCAGACCCCGGACTCGAAGGATCACACATGAGGGCGCCTGTGATGAAGCAGCCAGCGCCCATGAGGGCGCTTGGCAGGGCGCCTATGATGAAGCAGCCAGCGCCCATGAGGGCGCCTGGCAGGGCGCCTGTGATGATGCAGCCAGCGCCCACGAGGGCGCCTGGCAGGGCACTACAAGAAAATCGACGATTTTCCGACGACAAAATCCGTCGGAAACGCACTGATTTTCGTCGGAAATTGACGTTTCCGACGAACTTTCCGACGGACAAAAAGTCGTCGCAAAATCGCTCGTCACAAATCGTTTCCGACGGATTTTTTCGTCGCAAATGTCTCCGTCGCAAAGTCGTCGGAAAGTCGTCGCAAAGTTTCGTCGCAAATTCCGTCGGAAAAAAACCATTTCCGACGGAAATTTCCGTCGGAAATCCGTCGGTAATTTTAAAAAAAAAATAAAAAAAAATAAAATCATACATCCAAAAAAGCTATACTAGTTATGGATTTTATTCTTTCACACAACAAAATCTTTTTCAAATTTAAATACCACACATAAATAATATATATGACTAACAAAATTTACATTATCCATCATAAGTAGTCTTAATTCATCAAAATAACATGAACAATATAGTTTCACGACAATTGTAGTTTTGTTGACCATGATCCTTACTAGAGCCTCTTGCACCATCAAGTGCACTTGTAGCTTCATCTAGAAATAGAATTCTTGGATTCTTCAAAATCGCTCTTGCAATGGCACTGCGCAGCTTCTGTCCACCAGACAGCTGAGTTCCAAGGTCACCAACCATTGTGCCCAATCCCTAGATACAAAGGAAAACAATTCAAGGTTACTTAACAGATGGGAGATGGGCACACTTATTTGCCTCTTTGTAAGTGTGCATAACTTGAATCTGCCATCGATTGTGCAGCATAGTCCAACACCTATTTTCTGTGACAACCTATCAGCAAAAGTGCAAGTACTTTCAAACAAGAACAAAAAAATTACTGAACAAAAAAGAAAGTAACTTTATTCTGTCCTTCATCAGGCACAGTAGAATTTTTAACAACAAAAGAACTGAGCACACATCTGAACCATTAGTCCATAATTTAAATCTTGCAAAAGTGCCCAAGACTCTCACAAAGCTCGTGATTCAAGGCAAGTGAAGAAGGCATCTCAGAGAATTCATTACAAGCATTAATATTAAGAAGCAATGACAAAGAAAGTATAAACTTAACTTTCCTAGTTCGTTCCCCTTACATCAGTGGAACAGAGAAACAAAGGATTCAAAGAATCATGGAGACAAGATGAGCACTTTTTTGTCAAACGGGAACACGAGTGTCAGTCTGCATAATCATGATAGTGGTTCTCCAACTAGAAATGTGCCATTAAAAAGCAAAACAACAATGAGTTACATGCATTAACCAACTGACAAAATGATAAGTAATAATGGTGTTTCCATAAGTGTAGACCCAAATTTGAGGGTCTTCTAGAGGTGAAGTTTAACACCAACAAAACAGCAACAACAAAACAACAATAATGATGATAATAATGATAGCAACAATAAAACTGCAATTTAGGACTTCCTATCGCCTAAATCATGTTCTCGTCTAATGCTATATTTTTATAAGAATCCTCTTTAACAACCAGCAAATAGAACCTAAGAATCCTTATAAATCTATAATGCATTTTGAATTCTAAAACAAGTACACAACATCTTGAACAATATCTACATTGCAAGCAATAACACAACTCAAACAAATAAAGATTGATCTATGAACTAGAAACAAACAGATATATCAACAAAAAAACAATTACCTGTTTCCCTTAATCTTGAACCATGCCTCTGCACAATGACTGTGAGCAATGCCTAGCTCATCTTTACCCTTTCCATTTATGGTTCCACCACCATTAACTAACAGTTTCTGAACATGGTGGTTAGTATGATAGGAGAGCTCATCTTCACTATAATCTGATGGGTCATCTGATGCTTCAAGAGTTCCAGATATCTGTCAAATTTGTATACATCAAATAGTTTCTTTTTAGTATAGTTATAATTTGCTTAAAAGATGGGAAACTAAATAATAACCAGCTTTTGATCAGTGTAGAATAACTGACCTGGACAGCAATGTTAGATTTGCAAGGACCGGAGAATCTGATTGGTTTGAGTAGATAACTATCTTGAGGCACCACAAAAACTGCTTCTCCAGAAGAACATACTTCTTTCCATGCCTTCTTAAATGCCTGAAAATACCCCACATGGAAAATAATTTCATCTTTCCAATCATGTTAAAACCAAGGTTTTAAAGAAGATCTGTATATGCAAGAGAATACCATCTAATACAAAAAGAAGTAGAAGATTTCATGACTACCAATATCATCGAAAACAATTTCATTTCCCGTAGTTCAAACCTACCAAAGAATATTAAAGCCTTAAAGGGGAGCATGGATCATCTTGCCATCCTAGATCCAAAAAAGAAACAAAAAACCATAGGCAAATAATCAATATAATATATAACTAGGAATGAACCATATATCACTTTTGTAATGAAATATGCCTGTATGGGGATTCACAATAATTGCTCATATACATTGCACAGCTACGATTAAGTGGTTGAGTTGGGACATTTGAAGGAGTTGGAGAACGGGGTCTAGATTTCAAATCTTGGCTATTAACATACTAACACACTAACAACTAGCCTTTTCCTATCAAAAAATAATGTTCCAATTAAGAATGGCCATCAGCCTGCACACGGATAAATAGATGTCAAATGCTAGTGGATCATGGAACAGATTTGGGTCATAATTTATCTTTCTAGTGTATACATATATCCCCCACCCTTTAGGTAGCAGATAGCCTAAAAAAATAATGTACAAAAAAATCTCCAATAAGCCCTCTTCATTGCAGCAAATAATAAATGAGCATAAAATTTGCATATAATTATTTCATACATAAAGCATGCAGCAAAACTACAAAACGCATTTACCTACAGTGCAGCAAAACAGAGAACTGATCGATAATTATTCTCATTGCAGCCAAATTCAACCTGCTTGATTTGAATATCAGAAATATCTTTCCCTGTCACACAAAAGGCATATAAGATAAATTTGTTACAGCCAACAAAAGCTGCTTCAGAAAACATCAATGTTAGAAGAACATAAATTTCTACCTTCAATTTTTGCTTCTGTTTGTAGCTCAGTTTCCCAGTCTTTTACCTTCAATTTTTGCTTCTGTTTGTAGCTCAATTTTTGCTTCTGTTTGTAGCTCAATTTTTGCTTCAGATTCACAAAACATTATATTAAAATTTCTAAAGAAACCCACAAACTAAAATGCTCCACAGAGCTATTTTGGTCCGTCTAATTGCTATAGTAAATTCATCACAAGATAGATTGACTTTATTTATTTATTCAATACCTTTTTGATCTGCGTTTCAGTTTCCTGTCTCGTTTCCTTCGCTTCTTGTCCCGACGTTTATGACTTCTTTTTCCACGTTTATAATTATCTTTCTTGGATCTCTTTCTCTTTCTTCGCCTGTCATCACTGGAAGAACTAAAATAAGATGATGAGGACATATCTGACTCAGAATCACTATCAGTTTCCGAAGATTTCAAGTCTGAATCTGAAGAACTCTCGGATTCAGATGAGTAATAGCAGCTAGTTCAGTTTACCAACTTGCTAAAAAATGCACAAAAGTAGCAAGAATATAATGCAAGCTGGAAACATTGTTCTAGCAAATCATAAAGTAGCACCACATCAAAAGATCGCAGACAACTTCTATTCTGCCAACAAAAAAGTCACAACATTTTTAAAATATGTGATACGATACAAAACAAACCAAATCAGAATCACACTTTACAACTTTTTACTAAATTGAACATCCTCATCAAAATCAAAGTAAACCCAAAACACAAATAAAAAACAAAAAATACCAAATCTGAATCACACGTTTTAGAAATGAAAAAACAGATTTAAAATTCATACAAAAGTAAAATCAGAATCCAATAAACCAAAATTAGAGTAAAACAACTTAAAATTCAGTCATTCTAAATCAACCTTTTTCGGAAACACGGTTGTCGGCTTGCCGCCATCTCGACCGAACAGCCAAATGCTCCGCCACCACTACAATGTAAAGTAATATAAACTCAAAGAAACACTTAATAACAAAAAAACAGAAGCAATATAAAATAAAAAAGTAGGGCAATATCTTACTACTGTGGGGGAAATAAAAGAAGCTACAAAGCTACCTTGTAAACTTGTGTACCCGTGGCCATATATTTGGGAGCAACTCAGCCATATGTACCCATTCTTTTGATTTTTATATATCAAATCTGAAAAGTAAAAGTCTTGTTCCTGGAAAAAAAAGAACAACAATAAAATATCTAAGGAATTAATATGAACTACACATGTTGAAATGCAAAAATGGAATCACAATGGTAAGAAGACCCAGCCCAAGCAACCATTATGTCCACTCTAATCATGAAAAAGTAAAATGTCTAAAGAATGAAACAAAATCTACTCTAATAAATAAATAAGTAAGAGGAAGCAAAAGGCCATGGTAAGTTAGAATCAATCTCAATGTGTATATGCATGATGCTAACTTATGATTGTCAAAGCGGCATGGTAAAGAAAACAAATTATGCTAACATATCCTTTATCATATAAAGCTCAACTTTTGCAGTAGAAAGATCTCAGTTTTCTTGTTGCCTAAAATCAAGCATTAACATAGATATGACATTAATATATTACCTTCCTATCCACATAGATATAAAGCAAATCCTTATGCTTATAATCCACACATGCTCATTAAAGATTCACATATTTCATTCAAATTGTTTTAAATCGCAAACTCCATGTGCAACACATCTTTTAAAAACATTCAGAAAAATAGTAAGATTGTTTTAAATTGCAATCTCCATGTGCAACACATCTTTTAAAAACATTCAAATTGTTTTAAATTGCAAACTCCATGACACAAGACACCTCTTGCAAAACACAAGACACAACAAGAAGATAATAGAAGACAGCACACAGCTATCTATCATATATTGAACTTGAAAGAAGAAGAAAAAGGAGACAAATGGAAAATGCAACTACCTTGGTCAATTACTGACTGCCATCCCCTAATGGACTCTATTGCAGATTTCAGAGCCTGCGGAGATATTGGAAAATCTCTAAAGAGTTGCTTCCCGAATCGTTGATCCTGGATAAAACCAAGAACCAAGTGCTCAACTGAAACAAATGAATCCCCATATTCTTTCTTCCAGTCCCTTGCTCTCTGAATCAATGCCTCCAAACCACGCCCCAACATTGAACCAGCTGATTCCCCTAGAACCTAACATAAATTAGAAATTGAGTTTTTGGGGTACACAATAAGGAACCTTGGAACATATATCTTATCCACTAATGAGTAGTAGTTAAAGTTAAACTCAACCAGCCAACAAAATACAAGACTACAAGTGCTCATACTTCAATTTAAAGTTGATAAAATTAGTGAATAATAACCTTGGGTTGCCGTTGAATGTACTTATCAGTTGCTTCTAGAAGCCGAGTGATATCTACTCCAACCTTCGAAAAGATCCTGCGAGCAAGCCCATTCTTCTGCTCCAACAAAGCCTTCATCAAGTGCGCTTTCTCCACAATCTCATGCTTGTTCTCTTTGGCTACCTCTGGTGACGAAACTATCGCTTGCCAGGCCAACTCTGTGAACTCTTGCTGTGTAATCTGCCATCGCATCAAAACCGCAGCATCAGCCAATGTACATCACAAGATACAACTGAAAACTTGCAAATACTCCAGATTGCAAATAAGCTGAGAAAAGTACCATTGGTTAAGTAGATAGAATAAAATACTATTGATTTTTTCTTTTCTACTAATAGTAATTTACAAATCCCTTTGTGGTTCCACTGTAATCACTTGATCGCTCAACTCATTTTTAACCAAATTGAAATTTCAATCACTCATTTTTAACCAAATTGAGACTTTTTAACCAAATTGAGACTTTTTAACCAGTAGAATTTGTACATGTATAATAATCATATACTAGAAACTTTCAGCTGCCAAATTGAGGGATCAACATCCAATACTTCAACTTTTGATTTTGCTTGAGATTAATCTTCTAAGTCAAATACATATCTCCTATTCTGACTTATATGAAATAGCTTAAAGTAACATGCATGGGAACTTAGTTAAAATACATATCTCCTATTCTAAGTCAAATACATATCAACTATGAAATTAATCTTTCACAGGGAACTTAGTTAAAATTTAAAAGCAAGAAAATAAGGATAACAATGAAAATTCTTTGCTTTATAGTAGTTCATATTTTTAAACTACTAATCATTTGCAAGTTAAATAAAAATGATTGCCTCTAAAATGCTGCCATAAACATCACTTTAAAAAGTGGATATTTAGTTACCATGCTTGTAATGTCATATACAACTATGGCAGCAGCAGGGCTAAGATAGTACATAGGACCCAAACTTGAGTGATGAATGTTGTCCCAATTGTTGATTCCTGCACAAATACATGAACGGTAATCCACTGAGAATCGATGTTAATGTGAAGAGGCTTAAAGAAAATCAAAATACTAAAGGGAAAAACATTCAACCAGAAGGAGCCAAACTTGTCTTTCCTGTTCCCATGTCCCCCAGAAGCACCCGCAAAGTCATAGATAATTTTTGCTTAATATGTTAAAAAGGAGTAATTTCTTTTTTAATGGAGCTGATCCTCATTTTATATCATCAAGTAAAAAAAGGAAAGACATGCCCACCAATGCAGGGGAATTCAATGCCGGGCACATGAAACCAATGGAGTTGCAAACAACTCCCAACATCTTCTGAAATGACAAACTTAAATTCGGAAAATCACAATTTACTCATTATATAGAATCACTTCAGCCTAAAATTAAAATCACAGATAGTCAAACAATACTATATAAATCACTTCATTATTAAGAGAAATGATGAAATCATAAAATAAACTAACAGTGATTGAAGCACCTGAAGTGAGCAACGATTTTTACACAAACTAACAAAATGATTGAAGAAATGATGAAACCTGTGGCAGATTCACCAGAACGATGAAGTGATGCTGGACAACAATGAGTAACAGATTTCACCAGAAACAATGAATGAAGAAATCGAAGATTTGAAAACTCTCACCAGAAAAGAGCGACTGATTTGAAGAAAGAGATTCTAGGGTTCGTGACTGCCGTGAACGAATGACCAGCGATTGATTTAAAGAAAGAGATTCTAGGGTTCCTGACTGCCGTGAACGAATGACCAACGATTGATTTGAAGAAAAAGATTCTAGCGCTCGTGACTGCCGTGAACGACTGACTAGCGATTGATTGGAAGAAAGATATTCTAGGGCTAAAATTCAATTTTTGTGTAGTCAGATGGGGAAGAAGAAGAAGTGAGGGAGTATCGGTGTTGGTGAGGGCGGAGGCCGGTTGTGGTGGTTCAGCATGAGGAGAGGAGGGAACTGCGAGTGAGAGACGCAGTGAGTGAGTGGGGAGACAACGACAGAGGAGAGTGTCTGATTGAGCTTTCGTAAAATGAGAGGGTTCGAGGGAAGAGATTGAGTTTTAATTGGGGTATTTAGTTTCCGACGACATTTTAGCGTTTTCCGACGGACATAGCCGTCGCAAATTTGCGACGAAACACGTTTTCGTCGGAAACGTAAGCGGGATATTAAGCGCCTTTTTTCCCTGAACATTTGTGACGACTTTGTCGTCGGAAATCCGTCGGAAATTGTGACGAATAAGAGTTCGTCGGAAAAAATGGCAGGAAAAAGCACTTATTCTTGTAGTCTGTTGAAGCAGCCAGCGCCCATGAGGGCGCCTGGCAGAGCGCCTATGATGAAGCAGCCAGCACCCATGAGGGCGCCTGGCAGGATGCCTATGTTGAAGCAGCCAGTGCCCATGAGGGCGCCTTGCAGGGCACCTATGATGAAGCAGCCAGCGCCCATGAGGGCGCCTGGCAGGATTCCTATGTTGAAGCAGCCAGCGCCCTGAGGGCGCCAGGCAGGGCGCATGTGATGAAGCAGCCAGTGCCCATGAGGGCGCCTGGCAGGACACCCATAGGAAGGGACCAGACCACCCTCATCACCGCCGTTATGGCTAATAGTGAAGTAAGAAGAATCCTGGTTGACCAAGGAAGCTCAATAGACGTTATTTTTGAAGATTTACTGCAAGTGTTGAACATCCCCCCGCAACTCAGGAAGGTTTTCCGATGAAGGACCTTTCACTCGAAAGGGGGGTGAATGCCAAACCCCAAGGGCCTTGGAGAAGCTGCCAGCCCTCAAGACGTATGATGGAACCAGATATCCAGACCGCCATCTGGCACACTTCTCCCTGATAATGAGCCATAGAGGCGTCAGGGAGCCTGTTCACTGCAAAATCTTTCCCCTCACTCTCAAAAATTCCGCATTAGAGTGGTTTCTAGAGCTAGGGCCGAACTCCATCTCCTCGTGGGAACACGTAGAGAATATCTGGAAAGGTTCAACAAGGAGGCTACCAACGTCAGGGACCTTGAAGACAAGATGAGGCTCTTTTGGATGAAGGATGGCCTCAAGAAGGGAAGCCTGTTTCAAAGGGACATGGGGGTTAACAAACCCCGAAGCCTGTACGAGTTCCTTCGGAAGACACATAAGTACATGGAATATGAAGAAGACAACATGGCGTACCAAGAGGACGCCAAGGTTGGCAACAAGGAGGAAGAGGATGAAACTCGTGACTCCGAATAGGGAGCAGGGCATCAGGACCTGAGCCTAGGGCTAGATCTAGTTATGAATTTTGTTGTTTAAGCACAAAAGCATAATGTATGGCGCTAGCTAGCATCAACACTTGTTACAATGAAAAATTCCTTAAGATCAAGAAAGAAAAAGGACCTAACTCCATAGTCAGGAGCGGAAAAAGGCAAGTGTAACAAGCATATATGAAGAGGCCCGAGCCGGATGGCCACGAGGTCTTGGCCTAGGATAAGCGAAACCACTAGCAAAGTATGAGACCACGAGGTATTGGGTAGCAGGCATCGTGAAAGGAACGAAAGTCAAGCAAATGACGAGACCGTGAGGTCACAGACACCAGAGATACCTACCTACAAGGATGACGTCTAGTCTACAAGCCATAACCTCATCTGTCCTTATTCGACGGAGGCGTGTAAGCATGCGTTGGAAAGCTAAGAAGCAGAGGTACAATTATCATGTTAAACTCGAAATCCAATTCGTACGTCTCCACACCCAGGAAGGGAAACAAGCTGACAAAACCATAACAAGGCCTGTGCAACTGAGCACCCAGCGCCCAGGAGGGCGTCAATTCAAGCGTCCGTGAAGGCTGCAAATGCATGGCAAACCAGCACCCGAGGCGCCCAAGAGGGCGCCAAACCCTGCTCACAAGCTAGCATTTAGCCTAGCGCAAGACGGCATCCAGGCGCCCAGGAGGGCGCCAAATTCATCTTCGAAGGCAGCCAGCATGGCGCACAAGACAAAATAACTAGTGCATGAGCACATAAGAAAATTAAAGGATGCATGAGCATGCGAGTGCACGAGGATAATCTCGACTTAGGGGACAACGGTGGAACCAGGTCAATATTCACCAGAGACACCGCCGGGGATCAGCATCGAGGAGACCCCCCGACCGATGCAGCTCAACACCAACGCAGGACGGCAGCAAGAAGGATGATCTGGCTTGATTAGGCACAGCAAATGCAACACCCTCAGGGACGACATTAAAGAGCAGATACATGACACTGGTCCCTAGCAGTAACACTTATTCCCAAAGGAAACTTCCCCAAGATCAAAAAAAAAAGAGAAAAGGTCCAACTCCATATAAAGGAGGGGGAAATGCTAGTTTGAGATCCTACCTACCTGGCAGGGAGGGACTGCCTGGATCGCAGGGGCACAAGTCAACCTAATCGGTTCACGAAGCGGCTATCAAGAGACGTTGCAACCTCTGATGGGTGAGTTAAATTCAGATCGATTTTGATAAACTCCTGTCAGAGTCCCTAGATGGGCGAAGCGGCATCGCATATGTCGCAACCTCTAATGGGTGAGTTAAATTCGGTTTGATTCTGATAAACTCCTGTTAGAGTCCATATGGCGCGAAGCGGCATATCGAAAAGGTCGCAACCTCTGATGGGTGAGTTAAATTCGGATCGAATCTGATAAACTTTTGTCAGAGTCCCTAGATGGGCGAAGCGGCATCGCAAATGTCGCAACCTCTAATGGGTGAGTTAAATTCGGATAGATTCTGATAAACTCCTGTTAGAGTCCATAAGGCGCGAAGCGGCATATCGAAAAGGTCGCAACCTCTGATGGGTGAGTTAAATTCGGATCGATTCTGATAAACTCCTGTTAGAGTCCCTAGATGGGCGAAGCGGCATCGCAAATGTCGCAACCTCTAATGGGTGAGTTAAATTCGGATAGATTCTGATAAACTCCTGTTAGAGTCCATAAGGCGCGAAGCGGTATATCGAAAAGGTCGCAACCTCTGATGGGTGAGTTAAATTCGGATCGATTCTAATAAACTCCTGTCAGAGTTAACATTGCCACGAGGTGATATGAGATTATACATTCAGATGAACAAGGCAAGGACTGGCGCCCGAGCCCACCTCGCGCATGCTAGTCATAGGAATGAGAATCAAGCCTAACAAAGACCTCATGATCAAATCAAAGGAGGCTCGACTCTAGAACGGCTTCCGGATATAAAAAATGAACATGGCCAATCACTTTGTCGTAGGCAGCATAGAAGAATCTCCACCACCTCATGCTCAAAAAGCAGATCATCATTAGAAGAGGTAACGACGAAGCCAGGGAAGCCGGCTTCCTCTGAAGGCACGGTATCACTCACCATCTCTCAACCTGCAGGACAGGGGGAAGAACAAGCGGTTACAAGACAAACACCCCCTCCCCTGAGGTGGGGGACGTCAACAAAACTCGCAGACAACCCCCTCCCTGAGGCTGAGGACTTCAACAAACACCCCCTCCCCTGAGGTGGGGGACATCAACAAAACTTGCAGACAACCCCCTCCCCTGAGGTTGGGGACTTCAACAAACACCCCCTCCCCTGAGGTGGGGGATGTCAACAAAACTTGCAGACAACCCCCTCCCCTGCGGTTGGGGACTTCAACAAACACCCACTCCCCTGAGGTGGGGACCATCAACAAAACTTGCAGACAACCCCCTCCCCTGAGGTTGGGGACTTCAACAAACACCCCTTCCCCAGAGGTGGGGGACGTCAACAAAACTTGCAGACACCCTCTCCCCGGAGGTTGGGGACTTCAACAAAACAAGACGTGCTCAAACACAAAATAGCTAGAAATATAAGCTGAAGGACAACCCAGATCACCTTGGTAGTAATTTAGAAGCGGTAAAACTCGTGGTCAGCGAGGTAAGGCTAAGAGACAAGATGGGCAGCACAAAATAAAGTAAAGTGCCAAGCACACGTCTACACAAGTCGGCACCAAAGAAGGCGCCTGGCAAGGAGGGCGCCCATGAGGGTGTCTGCAAGGTAGCAACCAGCGCCCTATGAGGGCGCCTGGCAGGAGCAGGAGGGCGCCTGGCAGAAGCAGCCAGCGCCCATGATGGCGCCTGGCAGGACCAGGAGGGCGCCCATGACGGCGTCTGGCAGAAGCAACCAGCGCCCATGAGGGCGCCTGGCAGGAGCAGGAGGGCGCCTTGCAGAAACAACCAGCGCCCATGATGGCGCCTGGCAGGACCAGGAGGGCGCCCAGGAGGGTGCCAACTCTTAGGAAGAAACAAGCGTCCAGCAAGGCGCCCAGGAGGGCGCCAACAGCAGAACTTAACACTTCGGCAAGAGGCTAAGAAAAGAAACTAAGTGTCACCACAATTACCAAGTGATAGGGAAGCAGCAAGGTCGGGCGAACAATCGGGAAAAAGACAAGTCCCCTTGATGGCAAGCTGAACCTGAAAATATCAAATCAAAAAGCAAGTCAAAATAAGCAATAGAACAACAACAAACAAGGAGATACAAAATCTAAAGTCGGAACCAACACCCAAGAGGGCGCCTGGAAGGGCGCCCAAACCAGGCAACACAAGGCGCCCATGAGGGCGCCAGATCCCCTCTCGCCAATCACCAACCACAAGGCGCCCATGAGGGCGCCACTCCTTGTTTCACCAAACATCAACCACAAGGCGCCCATGAGGGCGCCACCCCATCTTGGCGCATCATCAAACAACAAGGCGCCCATGAGGGCGCCACTCCTGTAACAGCCCAGGTCCAACGCATTGGCCACCGCAGCACTGTTACATCACGGTCTTCTCTACCCCCCTTGTAGAATTTTTGCCTTCCGTGGGAATCGAACCTTGCACCTGAGGCATAAGTGCAAGTTAAACACACCTCCCACTACCAATTGAGCGTGCGCTCAATTGGTAGTGGGAGGTGTGTTTAACTTGCACTTATACCTCAGGTGCAAGGTTCGATTCCCACGGAAGGCAAAAATTCTACAAGAGGGGTAGAGAAGACCGTGAGGTAATAGTGCCGAGGTGGCCAATGCGTTGGACCTGGGCTGTTACAACTCCCATGTTTGCGAATCCCAAGTACAAGGCGCCCATGAGGGCGCCAATCTCTCTCATACAAAGTATCGAGCATAAGGCGCCCATGAGGGCACCACTCCCCGATGTGCAAAACACAAAGTGCAAGGTGCCCATGAGGGCGCCAACCTCTCTTGTGCGAATCATCGAGCACAAGGCGCCCATGAGGGCGCCACTCCCCTACTTTTGCGAAACACCAAGTGTAAGGTGCCTATGAGGGCGCCAATCCCTCTCATACAAAATATCGAGCACAAGGCGCCCATGAGGGCACCATTCCCCGATGTGCAAAACACCAAGTGTAAGGTGCCCATGAGGGCGCCGACCTCTCTTGTGCGAATCATGGAGCACAAGGCGCCCATGAGGGCGCCACTCCCCTACTTTTGCGAAACACCAAGTGTAAGGTGCCTATGAGGGGGCCAATCCCTCTCATACAAAACATCGAGCACAAAGCGCCCGTGAGGGCACCTCTCCCCGATGTGCAAATCACCAAGTGCAAGGCGCCCATGAGGGCGCCAATCCCTCTCATGCAAACCATCGAGCACACGCCACCCTCCATTTTGCAACTCGCCCATCACAAGGCGCCCTTGAGGGCACTACCCTCCATTCGGCAAATCGCCCATCACAAGGCACCCAAGAGGGCGCCACCCTCCATCTCACCAAACGGTGCCCGAGGCGCCCACGAGGGCACCACCATCAGGATGTCTTAGCACCATGGCCCAAGGCACCCAAGAGGGCACCAACATCAAGGGGCATGGCACAGGGCGCCCAAGAGGGCGCCAATCTCAGAGCATCCTGGCACAAGGCGCCCAAGAGGGCGCCAACCTCAAAGCATTTGGCACAAGACGACGCCAACATCAGGATACGTCACCATAGCTTGGTGCCGGGCACAAGGGTTACACCGAAGGAGGTGTGAGTCACGGTCGCAACAAAGTGATCTCATCAATCCGACAAGACAGACAAAGCAACACTAAAAAAATTCTCCTTTTTTACTCTAGAGAGTGAAAATGACAGAATACGGTTGTTACAAAGGCAGTGTCCCGCGTAACCTCACAGATCCGGCAAACCAACGAAAATCCTTCAAGCCAAGACCATCCTTTGGAATAATCTCGGCTTGGGGGGCAACTGTTCTGGAGTCAACCAGGGGGTCCCATTAGCAAAACCAGGAGGTGCGCTTAGCAAGTAATATGGATCAGCCCAACCGATTCAGTCCATATCCACCTCATGCGAGCCCAACATGCTTGGACGGTCAACATCGACTCTACCCATCCAACGATCCACGAGAGGGCACAATTTCCTATAAATACTGGCAAACTTTTCCCTAAGAAAGGTGCAATCTCTAATCCTTAGTACCTTCACTCATATATTCGATATACTGACTTGAGCGTCGGAGTGGCTTGCAGGTACCCCCCCCCCCCCCGGGTGCTCACTGACCTCCTACCAGGGCAGCAAGAGACCTACCAACAGCAGCCGACCAAAATACTGCTAGGTACAGAACAATATTACTTATTACGTAAGATTTAAGAGAGATACTTCAAATATATTTAAAATCTCCAAAAAAATAAGTAAATATTTCTAACAAATGAAGAATATTTTGACATTTCCTAAAATTTGATTAATTTTAAATATCACTAAATGCTAGCTATTATATGTGTGTGTGTGTGTGTGTGTGTTCACAAAAAATTTTAAATATGAATATTTAGACTAAAAATTTCAATATAGTAAATACTAAATAAAAAGTTAGTCATATTATAAAATTGTCGTGAATTACAAATCAAAATAACTTTAAACTAATTTTCTATTTTGAATAAATTTTCAAACAACTTAAAATTGATGCAATCTTATTGTAGTACAAAAATTCGAAAAAGAATTGGATATTTAAAGTTGGAAGCCTAATTGTCCGACTTAAAAAACATACACGGTTGATAATTTCATAAATAATAAGAAAAAAGTGATCCGTAACAATTTTATGTATTCACTCTATTTTTGCAATTGAGTCCTTGTGTTCATTATTATATAAATTTTTAAAACAATACAACTACATTCTCTTTAGAATTCATATCTTTTTACGGTATCAATTAGAGTTTTAAATGTGTAGAATTTAATAACTTTTTTTATTGATTTACTTGTTTATTTATTTTACTTTTTAAATAATTTTATAAACTATTGAAGCAAGAATTCATTTGTAATTAACATTTATATATATATATATATATATATATATATATATATATATATATATATATATGCATTCATGCAATTTATGAAATTAAAATAAAAATACAGAAATTATGTGATATAAATTTATAAACTATTGAAGCAAGATTTCATTCATAATTAAAATTTTTATATTTTATTTTCTATATATATTGATGCATTCATGCAATTTATGAAAAAAAAATACCAAATATGAATTTCCTTTTCATGCATCTTCATTTTCCCTTTTAAGTTTGCATTAATGTGTTGCTAGATTTATATAAAGTTTTTACGTTTCAATCTTTATTTACAATTACACAAAATAATATCGTGTTTTTTCCTAAATTATTATTTTCTATAATTGTAAATGATGATTCAAATGTAAAATATCTAGATGGATCTAGTCCCTTCTATGTTGCTGATAAGATCACCAGATCATATGTTAGTCACATCTGATAAACACTGGCATTCACTTTTTAAACCCATTTCACCCCCTCTCATTCTCACACTCACACACTCTCTTTCTTAGATAGACATGGTTTCATTTTCCAACCCTTTTTTCCAGCCGCCACTACTTTTTCTCATTGTAGACAATATTCACTTTTGCTCCATTTTCAAATTCCTCGATTCCAATCCATTGTAGTCATTCACGTCTTGCTTACATCTCATACAGTTTCACTCTTTCATCATATCTTAGATCTAATCCCATAATCCATAAAGATCTTGTCCTTCATTCATTGCATCACTTTTTCTTGTCTTTTTTCTTCTGATCTCGTTCTTATCTTTGATGCTCGATCTATTGGATCGATGAACCAAGGAACATATCGTTTATGCATCAGTGTTGAAGATCTGATGCTACATCAAAAAAAGATTACTTGTGTTGTTTGGCCATCTAAGATGTGTTTTACTGAGCTTCACATGAGTGATGATTTAGTTATTTTGACGACTGTGATTTCACTGATTAATAACTTCAAGAGTGCAACAACCTGACGAAGTAATAGAAGCTTCAGGTATGCCTCATTTGCCTTCTCTTCAACAAGATTCCTCATTGGAATCTACACCAAGAGGAGTACGATCTCTAATTGATATATATGAAACTTAATTACAAGGCAAGAAGTATGGGTCAAAGCAATGGAGGAGGAGATTAAATCAATTGAGAAAAATAACACGTACATGGGAGCTAATAGGCTTCCTAAAAAATAAAGATATCATAGGACTCATATGGGTTTATATGACAAAGCTTAACCCTAATTGTTTAATACAAAAACACAAGTCCAGGCTTGTAGCCAAGGGTTACTCGCAACAACCTGGAGTCCACTACAATAAGATATTTGCTCGAGTTGCATGTAACACCCCAATTTTCGTGTATGCTAAATGATTTTATGCCTCTAAGTGTATTAATTTATTTAAATATGTGAAATGACATTGAATAGTATTTTTTTTATTATATTGGTAATATTGTGAAATCATTGTATGAACAATGATATATTACTAGGTGTTGTGATTTGAGTTATAATATGTGTTCATTGTTGGAGCAATGAGATGAATTGTTAATACTAGTATATGTGACTTGTTGTGTTGTTGTTTTTGTTGTTGTTCGGTGTTGCTATTGCTGTTGTTGTTGTTGTTGTTGTTGTTGTTCGGCGTTGCTGTTGATGTTGTTGTTCATCGTCATTGTTGTTGTCGTTGCTGCTAATGTCGTTTGTTGTTGTTGCTCGCTGTTCTTGTTTGTTGTTGTTGCTGTTGCGGTTGCTATTGTTGTTGATGTTACTGTTGTTGTTTCTCATCGTCGTCATTGTTGTTGTTGGACACTATTTTGATTAGGTTCATGGATCATGGTGTCCGTATTTGTGTTGTCGTTGTTAGTAAGGCATTTCGAGCGAGGTATCTCGTTCCAGCATGATATCCCGGTCCTCCCTTTGTTGATGATGATGTTGTTGTTGTTGTTGTTATTTGTAGCCTGTTGAGTCTGAAGAGGGTTGCGTAGTCATCCCCTGATTTAGGTATGTGTGGCCGAGTGTGGTTTGTTCTCATGTTCATATGGATTGGACTGAATTGTCTGTGGCGGTAGAATTTGATGTGTTTGCTTGTTGAGCTAACTGCCTAGTTGTTGTATCCGTTGCTTACACATGCTGCTTGAATATTGCCTTTTCACATGACTGCCTGTTAGGTGCCGGGTGCGTGTGTGTTGGGAATACTCGCTGAGATTTTTATCTCATTCTTTCAATTCCATTTCTTTTTACAGTGAACCAGTAGGAAGCATTGAAGATAGATTACTATATTAAATATGTAATGAAGTAATTCATGTGTAATTTGTAAATGAAATTATGATGATGTAAAGTTAGTTTGTATAGAGAGATAATTAGTATTATTATATTTATAACGAAGTAGAAAGTGATCACACTGTTAGTTCTGTACAGTTGATGTTTTAATGCCGATGATGATAATTACTTAAACGGAATAATGTTTTAGAAAAGTTCAGGTACGTGATTTTAGATTGAATAAATTACGAACGTGGCATTTTTCTAAACAAGTAAATGATTTTTGATTTTCAATATTAACACAAAGGGTTTATGAAAGAAAGTATAGTTTAGTTTTCCTCAAATTTTTCCGTAGCTTTGTTTTTGCTATATATAATAAATTATAGCTAAATAGGGTGTTGCAAGAGTGGTATCAGAGCTCAGTCTATTTTTTAGGTCGTGCGTTATGTGTATGTTTTCTCTGTGTGGCACTACGCCACATTTGGTTTTTAATATCAGTCATTTAATAGCGCTTTCTACAAGAAGCGCGATAATATGCAACACGGAGCTGTCCACCACGATGGCCAAACGTGGGTAGATTGTTTTAGACAGGTTTAGATAGCGCTTTCTACAATAAGCGCTATTAATAACTCAATTTTTTTTACAATTACTACCAATAGCGGTTAGTTGGGTTGGCGCTATAGTTTTAATTAGGTTATACAACGCTTTCCAAAGTACGCGCTATTATAAGGATTTTTAAAATTTTTAATTCAAACTAAAGAGACCTAAGAACCACACGATGTCTCCACAACCCTTAATTCGTGAAACCTCACACGCGTCTCCAATCTCTGCACCAACCCACAAATAAACCCACTTCTTTCGTTCACTCTCGCGAAAGTCTCTGCGTCGCTTCCACAAACTCGTAGCCGCTCAATCCCACATCATTCCCATCTCCTGCTAGGTACTCATCCCCCAATCCCATCTTATTGCGACGTTGTCCCACTCCTTCTCTGCTTCCACCTATCGATTGTCTTTACGAATCGACTCGTAGCGCTGCTAACCGGCTCTGTGCATCTTCAGTTTCATTAATTTTGACTTAGGTTTTCTTATCAAAAAAAATTGACTTGGGCTTCTTTCTTCTTGTTCATTTTTGATTTTTTTATTGCTTTTTGGTGCAGGACTCCCGCCAGGTACCTTTTCCCCTTCTTGCTGCATCTCTTCTCGAACAGGTTTGATGGCTTTTTATTAAACTTCTCCCCTTCTCCATTCTTTGTCTTTTTTTAATCACTAAGTACTTCTTCATTTGCAACTATTTTATGCTGCGAAGTTTTTGATAGATTTATTTAGGTTACTCACTACTAGAAATCTCGGTATTACCTGCGGAATTTCCTGCGGAAATATTCCGCAGGAAATATCTGAGAACTTTCCTGCCAATTTTCTAAATATGTAGAATGTTTGCTGCGGAATGTAGTTGGTAGGTAACTTCGCAGGTAATATTTAATTTTCCTGGCGATTTTCCTAAGAACTATAGTTCGCAGGAACTATAGGTTGATTGGTTCAATTGTCCGTTGGGATGTTTTTCATTATTGTATTGCTGCGGAACTATGCTTGCACCAATATGAAAGCTCTTAACTGAGCTTAGTCAATATTTTAGGGACTTGTGCTCCACAGTGTTACGGGAAGATCATTTATTACAAATGGAACAAAACATTCCTATGATATTGTGTAAGTTGGAGCGTATATTTCCACCTGCATTGTTTGACTCGATGGAGCACTTGCCAATTCATTTACCCTATGAAGCTAAGATGGGTGGACCCGTTCAATATCGATGGATGTATCCATTTGAAAGGTAATTATCCTTCATTTCCTACGATTTCATTATCATTGTATAATGTACCTAATAATTGGTTTATAATATTTTGTTTCTAGGTTTCTAAAAAAAATAAAACAAACTGTGAAAAACAAAAAAAGTGTGGAAGGGTGTTATGTGAAGCATACTTGGTGCAAGAGACATCCTATTTTGGCTCCCATTATTTTGAGCCTCATGCTCAATGCTCAAGTACAATTGGTGTGAACGAGGGGATCCATCAAGAGCATATAAAACCAACTTTGTCCATCTTTAAATAGTTTGGCCAAATAGCTGGAAAATGCAATGAAAGGTGGCTTGAGGATAGAGAACTATTGGCTGCCCAATTTCATGTTCTCTTAAATTGTAGTGAGGTTAAGCCATTCATTGAGTAAGTATCAAGCACCGCACATATCTCCATTAATCCAACTACCAATTGTATTATCTAACTTGATTAAATACCTTATGTAGTATCTATTTACAAAGTTTGAAGGAGATTTATGAAAATCTCAATGACGATGTTATGAATCAACAAATAGAAGCAGATTTTCCCCGGTGGTTTAAAGAATATGTAAGAGTATCTTTAAAATTGTATAACTTACTTAATTGGGCACTCCCTATTCTTTGAATAATTTGTAATTGTTTGTTTATGTGACTAGGTAAAAACGAATCCACAACTTAGGTTACATAATCCCGACTCGTATGACTTGGCAATGGGACCTTTGAGACGAGAAAAGTCATGGCCAATTTGTTTTGTTAATGGATACAAATTTCACACACTTTCTCGGGGTGAAGGCAAATCAACTTCTAATAGTGGGGTATGTGTTAGTGGAATTGGACATGATGGAACCTCAAGTGATTATTATGGTGTTCTCATAGAGATTCTAGAACTTGAATGGCCAAGTCAAGCAACAAAGAAGCTGGTCTTGTTTTACTGTGATTGGTTTGACCCTTCAAATCGTGGGATGAGGACGCATAATCAATATAAGATTGTAGAAGTACGAAAAGGGAGAAAGTATGCAAATTTTGATCCTTTTATTTTTCCCAAGACTGCAACCCAAGTTTACTATTCACCTTATCCTAGACGACAAAGGGATAAAGTTGATTGGTTGGTAGTTATTAAGACCAAGCCAAGAGGGGTTGTTGATGATATTCATACATTGGAAGCAGCTTTTCAAGTTCAAGAGTCACAAGCGAATGTAACAATAGAGGATGACCCAATTGACCACCTACGAGATGATGAAGTTGGTGGCGATGACGTTAACTTGCAAGAGATAGATGATGAAGACGAAGATGAAGAGGATGCTGATTTCATTGAATAAATGAATGGTTCTATGAGTTATTATGAGTTATTATATGGTCTTCATTTTCCTAATGTTAGGACATGATTTTTTTGCTTTGATCTTTGTGTCTTTTTCAGCTTTTTTGTTGTGTCTTTTTCTCTATTTGATCTTAATATTTGTGTCTTCTGCAGTGGATTTGGCCATGAAGGATAACAAGAAGTCTATGCAGCCAATTAAAAATTTGAAAAAGAAGAGATCCGCACAAAGGCATATACCATGTATAATTCCCTCAGAAACCCTCCAAGCCTATACCAACCAAGTCACTCAAGCCAAACCCAAACCCAATCAACATCAACCCCCACCTCAACTCCAGTTCATCCAACCTCAATCCTTACATCAACCCCAACCTCCTATTCAATCCACACAACCTATGCCTCAACCCAAACCTCCTCTTCAATCCACACAATCTATGCCTCAACCCAAATCTCGATCCTAACAATCTCTACATCAACCTCAACCTCGATCCACTCAATCCTTACATCAACCCCAACCTCCTCTTCAATCCACACAACCTGTGCCTCAACCCAAACCTCCTCTTCAATCCACACAATCTATGCCTCAACCCAAATCTCGATCCAAACAATCTCTACATCAACCTCAACCTCGATCCACTCAATCCATACCTCAACCCAAACCTTGTCTTCAATCCACACAATCTATGCCTCAACCCATATCTCGATCCAAACAATCTCTACATCAACCTCAACCTCAATCCACTCAATCCATACCTCAAACCCAAACTCCTCTTCAATCCACACAATCTTTACCTCAACCCAAATCTCAATCCAAACAATCTCTACATCAACCTCAACCTCAATCCACTCAATCCATACCTCAACCCCAACCTCAATCTACCCAATCTCAACCTCCACATCCACCTAAAGCTCAACCCCAACCTCGATCTACCCAATATCCAATGGGAAATGTAGTTCATTCATCATCTAGTCATGTTAGTGGAGAAGATAATGGAAATAAAATCCCGATACTCCCTGTAACACCCCGTTAATTTCTATCTTGTAGAAATTACCGAAGCGCACTACTGGCATACATCAGAGTGACTTTCCTTTTAACATATTGAACACATACTAAACTTCGATGAATCACTCATCAAACATACTTAAAAAATAACTGAACTGAATATAATGAAGTCGGTCCTTACACCCTCAACTAGTGTTCAATACTCAAAACCGAAAGTCTGCGGAAGCGATTCACAACTTGAAATACATAAGTCGTACAATCGAGTAGTCTTAAGATACTGAATACAAAATACAGAGATACAAGGGAAACTGAAATATAAGACATAAAGAAATAAAGATAGCGGCTGCTCCTCAAGCATCTTCATAGCCATGCCTCACGGTCTTCAACTTTCCCTGCTTAACTGAAAACAACAACAATGGATTGGGTGAGACAACTTGTCTCAGTGAGTCCTATCGCGACCCCTTACTAATCCTATCGCGACCCCTTGTCTCAATGTTGACTATGTGGCTGAACTAATCTCAATCACTGAGCCTAACAATGAACTATGCTCAATCACTGAGCCTAACAATGAACTATGCTCAATCACTGAGCCTAACAATGATTCTTAGCGTGTCACCGGTCACTTGGCATAATAAGCTTCCGGTGAACCCGTCCCCACTAATCACTAGTGGGTCCCTGATGGAGCCTAGGTTCATAAGGATCATGACTTCCTCTCCCCCAGCACACTAATCTGAAATAGGGTCGTCACCCTAACAATGAACTATGCTCAATCACTGAGCCTAACAATGATGCATATACAATATACAATAACAATGAACAATGAAAACTGCTCAATCACTGAGCCTAACCTGAAAGCGTACTCATTCACTGAGCTTCATCATGACCTAATCTTATTCTTAACATTAGGTGATCTAGTTATTAACTTAACCTTATAATTTAGTGATCTCACATGGATTACTAATGATTCGCTAACTTAACTTAACAATCTTACTAAACCAGTCAGCCCAACACAATACATAATCGCAAAGTCATAACATGAAACCAATGGTCAATCACATGAGCATTCACTGCACCTGAACATAATCCGAACATAACCAATCATATGGCACTAACATAACTTGGATTCAATCACAGTCAATTACCACTCAATTCAGGGCAATTCGGTTATAATATCATTGGGGAGGGTGGAAGAAAGGGTTGGAATGCAATTGGAACCGTTCGGGATGATTTGTAACACTAAAACGGAGTCACGCATCAGAATGAACAGTGGCGCGCGGCGCGCGACTTGTGCGCGAGTTATGCGCCAGTGGACAGAACCAATTCTTCCACAGTGGCGCGCGGCGCGCGACTCTTGCGCGAGTTACGCGCCAGAGGACAGAACCACCAGTCTGATGCCCAACTCGAAATTTTCTTAACGATATCATCCCAAACCGATTCTGATACATCTTTCGATCGATACTTCCACTTTACCAGCCCATAAAACACAGTCAAACAAGTCAACAATCAACACACATCAATCAATAATCATGATATGCCAATTCATAAGTTTCAGTCCAACAATTCATCAATCTTATGATTCAAACGACATTTTCGCAAAACGGTTTCGCACCGGATTTTTATAAAAGCGAGACTCGATCCAGAATTCACAACACATACAATTTTAATCCTAGTGAGTATAGAACTTACCTTTTCGTGACGACGATACACCCGACACCGAAACCTCGCGAATACGGACGAACGGAGAATCACGAATCCGCTCGAGCTACTTCCAGCAACAAATCGCCAATTTGCAACGAGCGTAACTCACTCAAGTCTCAACCAAACTTAGCAAAACGAGGGTCCACGGTGAAGGGATTTTTCTCTAGTTTCTGAAGGTGGAGGTTTCAAACGCATGCATCCTATATCCAGAGAGTTACAACCGAAACAATGAAGCTGGGTCAAGACTGAAGCTGATTCTGGAAACGAAACTTAGGAAGGTGATATCTCCCTATATTCTCAGTGAAATCAGATGGTTCTTGGGTCTAAACTGGAGCATTTTCTGTCTATTTTCTAAAGAAATAAAGATGGTCTCAAATGGAGGTCTGTACAGAGAGATATGATGCGAACACTGAAAAGGGTTCCAACGGATTTTTCACTGGATTCTGTGCTTGCACCAAGAACTTCAACAAACTGCTTCTAGTAACTCACAACAGAAAACCCAATTCGTGATATTGGTACAGTAGGTGGTCTATGGCTTCAAAAGTGGTATCAAATTGAAGAGCATGAAATATGGAGATGAATGGTGGTGATAGATGAGACATGCATTAAGATTTGAGAGAGAACTCTCTTCTCCTTCCTCCCCTAGCCCTCACGCACTCTCTCCTCTCCCAACCTTCTGATTTCAGATTTTCAATAAGTGATATGTTTGTGTTTATGTTTCAGCTGAAAATGGGTTTATAAAGGGATAAGGTAAAAGACTACATTGCCCCTCACTTACACATTTCTTCCCTAATGACTCCCTCACTCATAATAAACTAATATGATGCAATTAACTCAATTTGTCACATAATTAAATTAATTGTCAATCCAAGCAAATTATTTTTCAAGCAACTCATTTAAATTAATAAAAATCATTTCACGCCAAATAATTTAAATAGCGAAAATTGGGGGTATTACACTCCCAGAAGGGGATGGGTAAGTTATTGTTTTATTAGCTTATGATAGCTCTCATTATGTTTTTATTAATCACTTTTTCTTAATGTTTTACATAGGTTTGACAAACACAAATTGGTAGTTTCGGAGATTGCTTCAATTATACGTACCCACTTGGAGGAGGGAAAGCCATCATGGAAGAAGGTTTCAAAGGATACACGAGATACATGGTTTAAATATTTTCAGGTATTTCCCTTGACACACTCAATATTAGTAGCAATAAGAGAACATGGAAAAAAATAACTGATATTGAAAAAAAATAGCTGAAGGACATTGGCTATATCAAAATGAATTGTTAAATGGTTCCCCATATTTATACTTGTTGTTGTGCTTATAATATAGAAAAAGTTTACATGGCCACCTAAATATAAGGACATGGTGAGGCGTAACTTTGAGAAGAGAGGGGCAGCTAAGATGTCCCAATTAATGCAAGACGCTCGTAAAGACTTTGATCAAAAACCAACTTGGATGGGAGATAATGTGTGGGGCCAATTGAAGGTTTATTGGAGGTCTTCAGAATTTAAAAAGAAATCTACAACAAATCGAAGAAACCGCGAGTCGTTTGCATTGGAGGTCTTCATACTGGTGGATCAATTCCTCATCGTTTGCATTGGAAGAGAATGGTATTATTAAAATGTTTCTTTATACTATAATTTAGTTTTCAAAATAAATGATAATAATTTTTTTTATCAACTGAATTGCAGAAGCAAGAAAAAGGGACAGATTCGTCGTTGGTAGATTTTTATTTTCGCACTCATGTGAAAAAGGATAAAAGTTGGGTGGGTGTTCATGCGAAAGCTGCTTATGTAAGTCCTCTTTTTTGACTTTTGGTTACTGCTGCAGAATATGAATGCAACATTTTGTTACTTTCTCACATGTGAGTTCTGACCACAGGTGTGTGCTGTAAATTTCCCTTTTAAAAAAGAAACAAAATTACTTCCATATTGTATATGTCATGTGTTCAGCATTATTATTATTATTATGTTACAGTATAATAATTGTGATCGATTATTATTCCAGCAGGCTTATTTTCTTCCCACCATTTTGTTAATTTATTATAAGGATATAGAGGCAAGAATAAGGCTACTGTTCTTGTTGTTGCAAAATTGTTGAGTTCAGTTATTAAATGATGGATCTGTGTAGCTTGTGACTTTTGTCTATATACTACTACAACAGTTGACTGCATTCTTTATATCTATCTATCTATCTGTCTACCTTCAATAAGGATTTTGTACAGTTCCCATTAAGTTCATGGAGCATGTGTGTAGTGTATGTGACTCAACAGTTTTAGATCCTAATGTTTTTGGGCCACAACCTCATCACAGCCTCTTTCACTGACCTCTGCTTGAATGCTCTGAAATTCACTGTTTGAATTCTGTTTGAAGTTTCTGCTTTCAATTATGTAGTTGTTTTGAATGTCACTGTTATCATATTTTTCAGGATAAATTTGAACAAAAAAAGCAAGAGTTATCTTCTCAAATTCCAGCATGTTCTTTGGGTGAGAATGAGGCTGACAGTCAACTTCAGGGTCATATGCCATCTGATTTTGAATTATGGATAGAAACAGTGGGAGTGAAGAAGGGCCACAAGATTTTTGGCCTTGAATCGGTTAGTGAAACCATGTTGCCCACTTCACGCAATTCAACGGATAATTTAGAAGAAATCGCCTCTTTGAGGAGTATGGTTCAGCAGTTAAATGCATCCCTACAGAGACAAGAAGAAGAGAAATTAAAAATGAAAGAAGACATCAAATCAGAAATGAGAACAGAGGTAGCAGCATTAATGCGGCATCTTGGGTTTGCCGCATCTTCTTCTCGTCCACTTTCATCTCCCCCATATGAAGATAGTGATGAGGTTGAAGACAGTGATGAGGTTGTTGAAGATAGTGATGAAGTTAGTGACCAGATATAGTATGATTTGTAGAGGGAATGAGAGAGACTTCTAGTATAGCACTCAACATGGATGGCCTGTTGATATATCCTGTTAGCAGCAGTAGCAATTAAGTGAACTTGTAATTTTAAGCTTTAGGGTCTTTGGCATGTAACCATCACACTATATGGCCTGTTGATATATCATGTTTTGTACAAGACAGTTTCATATTGAGTAATTGGATATATATATATATATATATATATATATATATATATATATATATATATATATATATATATATATATATAGCTGGTGTTCATTTAAGCTTTGTTGCTGTTTATTTATTTTAGTAGCTTGTGAAGCTTATAAATTGTGGGGCTGGATCTTATAAATTGTCTGTTTTTAGCTTTCAAGTGGAATTCTTGTGGATCTTCCTTTCCTGCGGAATTTCTGGCGGAAAATTTCAATTTCCTGCGGGATTCCTGCGAAAATTCCTGCGGAATTTTCTGCGGACTTCCTGGAGAATTTCCTGAGGAATTTCCTGCGGCATTTTCCTGCCGATTCAGAAATCCGCAGGAAACAATTATCCACGAACGAAATAACATGGAACCATAATCCGCTGAAATGACGAAAATCCTAGTAGTGACTTTTTACATAATTTTATAAACTATTGAAGCAATTATTTAGATTTCATATGTAATTACCATTTTTATATTTTATTTTCAATATATATATATATGCATGCGCGCAATTTAAGAAATACAAATATCAAAAAACCTGTGATATGAATTTACTATTTATGAATCTTTATTTTCTTCTTTAAGTATGCACTAATGCGTTGCTAGATTTAAATGGATTTTGATATTTTCAATATTTATTTCCAATTACAGAAAATAATATTATATTTTTTTCCTAATTATTATTATTTTCTGTAATTACAAATCAAAAATCTCAACGAATCTAGTCGCTTATGAGTGGCGGATAGGATCATCACATCACATGTTAGTCACATCTAACAACACCAACACTCTGTTTTTAAACCCACCTCACCCTCTCTCATTCACAGATCACACACTCTCTTTCTAAGATAGATATGGTTTCATTTTCCAAAAAAATCTAAAAAAAAACCGTGATATGAATTTCCTATGCATTAATGTGTTGCTAGATTTATATGGATTTTGTTCTTTTAAATATTTATTTACAATTATAGAAACTAATTTCAGATTTTTTCCTAATTATTATTATTTTCTGTAATTGTAAATGAAGATTTAACCGTAAAAAATCTAGACGAATCTAGTCGCTTCAGAGTGGCTGATAGGATCATCAGATCACATGTTAGTCGCATCGTGACAACACCAACACTCTCTTTTTAAACCCACCTCACCCTCTCTCATTCACATACTCACACACTCTCTTTCTTAGATAGATAGGGTTTCATTTTCCAATCCTTTTTTCAGTCGCCGCTAATTTTTCTCGTTGCAGCACACATTCACTTTTGTTCCATTTTCAACTCACTCGACCCCAATCCATTGTAGTCATTCAGTTTTTGCTTTCGTCAGATCTGAGATCATATCCCACAATCCACTTAGATCTTGTCCTTCATTCATTGTGTCTCTACTTTTCCTTGTCTTTTTATTTTGATCTCGTTCTCATCCTTGATGTTCGATCTACTGGATCTATGAACCAAGGAGCATATCCTTGTTGCATTGGTGTTGAAGATCTGATGCTACGTACAAAGAACAAAGATTACTTAAAATGTGTTTTACGGAGTTGCACATGGTGATGATTTAGCTATTTTGACGACTGTGATTTCCTTGATTAATTACTTCACAAGGTCTCTGTCTTAAAGGTGAGATAAGTTCACCATCTGAATATTTTTATTTTGAATTACCAAGAATGAAAATATTTAAGATCCATTAGAGACTGAGACCTAGTGAATATATTATTTTTAAACATTTATGGGGTGCGACGATTACATTTATATTCAACATTTATATAATGTAATTATGTTTGGTTGTTTTTTTATGAGCAATGTTAGTGAGGGTGGGAGAATGTTAATTTCTCGGGTTTTGAACACATGACCTCGTTCTTGCATTCTTTTGGTGCACTCCTTTAATGTTTCACACATATGTAGTGTGAGGATTATGTTTATATTTAGCACTTATAGTACAATTGTACTCTATATTTTAATATAATTGAATTGTGAGTCAACTTGTATAAAAAGTTATAGTATTTGTTTTTTAGTTTTATTTTTATATGATTGAATTTGGATGAACGAAAAAGCATTTAAAATAAAAGAAAATTTGGTGTAATAATTATGTTGTTAATTATTAATATATTATTAGAAAATATCAAAAATAAAATAAAAATGTAAAAGATTAATAATTTCTATAGACAGAGATTTTGACTCAACACGCAATTTTGGTACATTACTTCCATCTTTGAGCTCTCTATAGGGGGAGGTGAGAGCATAAACGCTATATATCATTGTATGATCTTTTACATCACCTCTTTTACCATGTACCATGTGTAACATCTCAAATTTAGCTAATTTTATTTGTTGAAATTAGCAATAGGTCAAGATAATTAACTAACATAATTTATTAAGTGAATTATGTTGTACTTGTGTGCTAAAATATATTAGTACTTGAATTGTTGATTGATTGGCGAGCTAATTGGGATTTTAAGCGAAAATACTAGGATAAGGGCATTTCCGTCTTTTCCACCCATTAATGAGTTTCAGCTAAACCATCTTTCAAAAAACACAACTTTATGCAATATGTGATTATTGTATAAATTATTGATTAGTTATGGAATTAGAATTGAATTAAGTAGAGTTTAAGAGATAATTGGTAAGCTAGGGGTATTATGGGCATTTCACCTGAATAAATGAATTACCATCAGCTGAACCATGACCAACACAACACCCACTTCACTCTTACTGAAATCCAGAATTGAAAAACAGAAAACAAGAATAGGCAGAGAGGAAGAGAGTGGCGAGAGAGAGAGAGGAGAAAGAAGAGAAGACCCAAGCTCCATCATGTGATGCATGTCTTACTTTTTACCATCATTGTGACCAACTCATCCTCCTCTACCTTCTGATACCAAGAACACAACCCACACTTCTCTCCTACTCAATTCACCATTTTCGAACTCCTCAAGCTCATATTGATCAAAAATGAGTTTTTGAAGCTTGCATGTCGATTTGGAGCTAATCATTGAAAATAGGAGCTCATCATTGTGTAAACTGAACCAAATTCACCATTCAGGGGTTAGGTTTAGGTTTTTGGTTGCTGTTTCAGAGAATTTGGAGCTCAAATTCGTGGTTATGAATGGTTGAGGTTGAAGATACAAGTTCAACAGAAATTTAGCTGGAAACCCGTAGGAACCCTCTTCGGTGTTTACCTAATATCTCTCTATACACAACTCATCTGAACATGATTTTTGCTTATTCAGAAACTAGACACAAAATGGTTCAACATAGACACCAGAATCATTTGATTTCATTAGGTATGGAGGGAGATATCGTGTCCACCATTTTCGTTTCTAAATCAGTCACAGTTTTGACCCAATCCTCTTGTTTTAGCCATAACTCTCTCAATACTGGTTGAATCCATTTGAAACCTTAACCCTCCGAAACTAGACAGAATACCCTACACATTAGGCACTTGTTTGGATAGTTTTGGTTAAGAATTGACTAAGTTAGGCGCACTCCAAAACTGCTCCCAGATGCTGTCCAGAAATAGTTCGAGTTGAAGGGAGAGTTCGAGTACGAGGATCGTTCGAGTGTTACTTTGTCGGTGCCGTCGTGCGAAATATCAATTGTTTGAGGATTCGACACTTCGGTGAGTTCTAGACTCGCTTAGGGAAGTTTTTTGTGTCTGAATTTATAGGTTTTACTGTTTTCGGTTTTAAGCAAATCAAGTCAAAAACCGTAATTTCGAAATACTGTGTGTTCGGTCATATTTGATTATTGATGTTCATGATGATTGATTGATTGATGTTTCGTTGATTGTTCTGGACTGGAATTATTGGTTGTTATATCTGTTTTTATGTCTCGGAAGTTATAAAATGCCCCGGCACCGGATTGAAAGCGAAACGGAACAAAATCGAATCTTTGAAAACCTTTTTTCTGCACTTCTGGCAACCGTCGCGTCACGACCCCCTTCAAATTTTGTGGCGCAAAACTATCTGTAACTCTTCGCGTCGCGACGGAACCTGTTCGCGTCGCGACGCAGTGTAATTTTCAACAAACCCTACCGATTTTGTTTTCACAATAACTTTTGATCTGGGAATCCGATTGAGGTGTTCTCAAGTGCCTTAGAAAACTTATTGAAAGGGCTAATCATATGTGTACTTAAAAATGTATAATACTCTGTTTTGAAAGTCAAGATTGTTGGTAAAACCGTACTTTAGGTAAACGCGAGTGTACGCACGTCAAGATAAAAGATTAAAAGTCTAAACGAGTCATGTAAGCTCAGTTCATATTAAGTCAAGTCAGGTTAACTCAAGTCAAGTCAAGTTATTTTCCCTTGAGGAAAGGTAGATGGTACACAGGTAAAAATACGTGTGTATCTAGGGTGATGACCCTAAGGATTAGCAGACTAGGGGAGGGGAAGTCCATGAGCCCCAAAACCTAGGCTCCATGAGGTTTGCCCACTAGTGATTAGTGGATTGGGTTCCCCAAAAGCCGAAGAAATAACCGCATAAGGTGGCTCGAGGTGTTGTGCTAAGCTAAAGAAAAGATAAGCCATGTTATGTAGTCGCTTATTAGGGCTACATCAAGAAAGAAAGATAATAACGCGTAGTCGCTTATTAGGGCTACAAGTTACAAGAAATAAAATATATATCCACATGGTCGCTTATTAGGCCATGAGTTCAAGGTTAAAGTTAATGAATCGCTAGAGTTAGTAAAGGGTCTCGATAGGACTCACTAAGATAATGTTTATCTCACCCTTTATATGTTGAAGTTTTTACAGAGGAGAAGGGGAAAGCAAAGGCGACGAAGCACGGTTAGCCGGTGCGACTCATGGAGTCATTGGAGACTTGATTTCCTGTTTAGGCCTTTGTGCTTTTCTAGTTATTTTACCGATTGTATGACTATCACTGTATAAGTTGTAAAATCGTTTCCACTACTTTATGTTTTGAGTATTGAACACCTGGATTGTATAAGTCTTAAGATATGAAACTTAAGCATTTTCAGAAAGTTAGTAAGGTTCTGAGAACCATTTTATATTTATTATCGAAATTTTTAGTCTGTGTTCAATATTCATTAACAGGAGTTACTCTGATATATACCACATAGTGCATTTCAATAATTCAACATGTTAGAAACCATCGGAGTGTTACACCGTGGACTTGGTGAGTGATTTGAGTATATTCGATGTAAGTTTTATTTGATAGATTTGATAGATATTCAGTATCATTTAATTGATTTGACTGTTTATTGACTTTAATTTGAGGTCTACTCAACAGCCAAGACAACAATATTTACGTTGGGACACTATCTATGTTTGTAAAGGCGGCTTACAAAACGAAGGACGTAGGATTAATACCAAAAAATAAACAAGGGAGAACATGGTCATACAAAAAGAAGACTATGCATAGTTGGAAAATTCAATCATCGTAAAGTAAATAGATGGAAACTCTATGGGTTTACCCTTTTTCTTTTATTAACATAAGTCCAACATTTTACTAACCTATAAAAATATTATTCTTAAAAGATTTATTGGTTAATTTAGTTTAGTAATTATGTATTAACTATTTTATTTATTTAAAAGTTCTTTAACAATCTATGAAATATTCAAATTTGTAAATAACGATATTACTTATTATTTAAGATTTAAGAAAGATACTTCAAATATATTTAAAATCTCCAAAAAAATAATTAAATATTTCTAACAAATGAAGAATATTTTAACATTTCCTAAAATTTGATTAATTTTAAATATCACTAAATGCTAGCTGTAATACCCTAATTTTGTCCTAACCAAAATGAGAAAATTTTATTTACTTTTGATAAAAATAATTATTTTATTTTATTTTTATTTGTCACAAGTTTTTAACACAAGAAAATATTTTTATTAGAAGTGAAGAAATAAAAATAAGCAAAGAAGGAAGTGGGGGTCTATTAAAAAATAATAAGGTGCTGTCATGGGAACCCAACCCAGCAAAAATGGCTAGCCCAATTCGCATGACCCAACCCAACAAAAAAAACCCACAACCCACAACCCATAACCCAACTCATCACAAAACCCTAATTCCTCTCCTCCTAACCCTAATTCGACTTCCCCCTTTTTACCCTAAAAGCCATCCACATTCAATCCCCCCTTAACCCAAAAATCCATCCACATTCATCCCCCAAAACCCTTCCTAAAATTCGGCCATACCCCTCTCTCTCTCCCTTGAAATTCGACCCCACCTCTCCTCTTTTCTCTCAATTCCACTTCCCCACACTTCTCACTTCCCCATTTTTCCCTTCCCAATACACTCAACCTCTCTCTCTCTCCATTCCTACGCCTACTCCTCTCTCTCTCTCATTTCCAACGGCCCTCACTCTCCCTCTCTCACACTCAACCTTCCTTTCTCTCTTCTCCCACTCACACTCAACCTCCATCCTTTCCTCTCATCTCTCACACAATCTTCTATCATCACACACACACAACACTCAACCTTCCTCTCCTCACTCACACATACCTACGGCTCTCTCCTCTCCCCTCCTCTCACAAATTCTTTTTCTTTTTTCCCCTTCAACAACTCCCCCCAAACCTCCATCATATCAAAAAAAAATCATCATCACACTTCATCTTCCTCATCACTCCCCCACTCACACTTGGCACTCCCCCCCCCCCCCCCCCCACACAAATTCGGCCATCACCTCCCCCACATCTCACATGTTTTCATCTTTTATTTTCCCCTTCACCTAACCTCCATATCATGTCAGAAAAATCACTGTGCAAGTTGACAATGAAGAGAAGCAAGGGCAACATTTTTTTGTATAAATAGGGTCACAGAAATTCGAAGAAGAGGAGGTTTTTTTTGGTTTTAAGAAAAAAAAAGGGGAAAGATCTTCTAAAAAAATTAGGGTTTCTCTTCTCTTCCTCCTTCCTAAATTTTTTTTTAGTTTAAAAGTTCACTTGTATTGAAGAAATTCGAAGAAGGAAATTTCTTCAACATTTCTGGATTCTTGTTGTGAAGGTACTAAAATGTAATGTTTTATGTATTATTGCTTTTTTTATTTTTTTTAGCAACTGTAATTGTTCATATGAGTATTGTTTATTTTTATTATTTTTATTTTTATGCTACTTTTTTTGTTTATTATTGTTCACGTTTTTAGATATTATTATTGTTGTTTTTTTTATAAATTTTAGTTACTGTTTTTGTTATATAAATACTATTTGGTTTTTTTACATATTAGGTACTAATTTTCGGATTTAAAATAAACCTAAAAAAAAAGTGTTAAAAAATGTGTTCCTTTTTTATGTAGGTACAAATATTTTCGGATTAAAAGAAAGTAAAAAAAATGTTGTGCTTTTTTTAAATAAATTATTCTAATATTTTCGGATTAAAAGAAAGTAAAAAAAAAATGTTGTGCTTTTTTTAAATAAATTATTCTAATTTTCGGATTAAAAAAGAAAGTAAAAAAAAATGTTGTGCTTTTTTTTAATAAATTATTCTAATTTTCGGATTAAATAAAAGCGATAAAAAAATGTTGTTTTTTTAAAAAAAAAATGGTTACTAATTTTCGGATTTAAAATAAAGCTAAAAAAAAAAATAAAAAAAAAATTTCTTAAAGGAAATGGTTACTAATGTCACTACCCTTTTCTAAAAAAAAAATATAATAACAAAAATCTTTTTTTTCAAAAAAAAAAGTAAAAAGGCCCCCCTTTATTAAATAATAACTATGACAACAAAAAACAAAAGAATTTTTCTCCATAATCCGTTTTCAAAACACCAGGCTTGTTTAGTCTAGGTTCTGTTTTTTTTAAGAAAAAAAAGCGCTTCAAGAATCACGTGTTTTAGAGTAGAATAAAAAAAAAAGAAATCAATCAACCGTTTTTTAGCGTCAAAACGCTAATCGCACCTTCAACGGCTGTTTCTAGCGTCAAAACGCTATTCACACCTCCTTTTTAATACAACTCCTTTATTATTTGCACCCCCCCTTTTATCACCTATTCCGCTTTTATTCACAACGTGATGCTTCCGAACCGTTCTTTTTTCTTTCTTTCGAATAATCAAATTCGCGTAAAAAAAATAGGTTGTTACTAGTGGTCACTCTGAGCCTTGCTTGTTTGACCGTTAGGACTAACCTTCCTTTTTTCACAGCGGATTAGTAGCGGTGATCACTCTGAGGTTACTCGTTTGATCATCGCAAACATCCGCCTAAACTTCTTTTTTAGTGTAGCGACCGAAAAATCCGGGCGAGGATTCCTCGAAGGTTCAAAAATGAAGCCGCCACCAAAGTTTAATTTAAGGGCAAACATTGGAAAATCCCTTTTGGAATGGATAAGGGTCATTGAGACCAGATAAGGGTTCGGGAGTCGGTTATGCGTGGGGAAGGTATTAGCACCCCACGACATCCTTCCTAAGGAAGGTTACCTGCTAATTAGTTGTAGAAGCGAAAGTTAATTTTGAAAACATTTATTTTTACCCTTTTATTGTGAATTAAAAAGAAATAGGAAAATTGATATTTTATTTGAATTTAAGAAAGTGATTATTTGGGAAAAGACTAAAAAAAGGTTTTTTATTAGTGCAATTGACAGAGGTCGGCCGCCCTCTGCTCCTACGTATCTCTTGGTAGAGAATCAAATCACACGTAGTTCTTGGTAGCAAATATTTGTTGGTTGATATTTTTTAATATAGGGGTTTTAGGACCGCATGATCTGTGTTGAAGGACCACTGGGGGTCTGAAGGAGCGCTGGGGCTCTGAAGGAGCGCTGGGGCTCTGAAGGACCACAGTTCACTTATCCTAAAACGATGACTAACCCGACCGTACGGCCGACTTAATCCCCTACTTTGAAAACGAGATTTTTGATTTTTGAAATGAAAGAGATGTGTTTGTAGTTTTTTAATTTAGAAATTATTTATTTTAAATAGGGATTTTAGGACCTGATCCGTAACAGTTCATTAGTGGCCTAAAAAGCAGCCTAACCCGACTGTACAGTCGACTTAGTCCCCTATTCATATTTTGTGGTTTTTTGTAAAAAGGGAATTAAGAAAGAAAGGTAATGGAAATCGTTTATTTTTGCGCTTGACAGGGGCGTGGCCCTGCTCCTACGTATCTCCGGGTGGAGAATCAAAGGCTACGTAGTTCTAAGGTTAAAAAAAAAGATTGTTTTTATTTAGGGATTTTAGGACCCCTGATCCGTAACGGTTCATTCGTCCTAAAACGATGATTAACCCGGCCGTACGGCCGATTTAATCTCCTGTTTGTGAAAATAAGATTTTGATTTTTTGGAAGAAAATTATTTGTGTATGGAGTGATTTGATTTTATTTAAATAGGTATTTTAGGACTCTTGATCCGTACGGCCCGTTCATCCTAAGATGATGACTAACCCGGCCATGCGGCCGACTTAGTCCCCTATTTTGAGAATTTGGTTTGGGGAAAGAAGTATGTTTGTATTTATTTTACTTTAGAAATTGTTTGTTTTAAATAGGGATTTTAGGACATGATCCGTAACGGTTCATTTGTAGTCCTAAAAAGCTGACTAATCCGACTGTACAGTCGACTTAGTCCCCTATTTTGTACTTGAAAATATTTCTTTATTTATGAGAGGAAAGGAATATCTTGTTTTTGTTTTGTATATGAACAAAAAGTTAACAAAAAAGAAAAAAATGAAAAGTGCAACTAGTGAAAAATATTTATCATGAATATTTAAAAATAAACTAATTAAAAGAAAAATAAAAATAAAAAAGGGAGGGGGAGAGAGAGAGAGCAAGAGCTTCGCTAGGAGAGGGAGAGAATGTGTTCAGTGTTCTTGTTGAATCACTGTGGTGTGCTTTTCCATTGTGGACAGGGCCTCCTTTTATAGGTGAAGGGTTAGGTGAAGAGACTTGCTGGACAAGCTAACTTGTTGGGCAAGTCGACTTGCTGGGCAAGTCGACTTGCTGGGCAAGTCGACTTGTTGGGCAAGTCGACTTGTTGGGCAAGCAGCTTGTTGGGCCAAAGGTTAATGCTACTGACACCCCCTTTTTATTATTTTCGTTCTTCTCTATTTTTTTGGATTATTCTTATTTTTGTATTTTTGGGCTTTTTGTATTATTTGGACACTTTATTGTAATATATATTTTTTATTTTCTGATTTTATTTCATTATTATTTTTATGGCTTTTTTATCAAAAGGACTAAATTAAGTCCAAAATACCGAACATAGGCCCATTTACTAAGAATTGGCCCAATTAGACAAACCGGTCTAAATTAAAACAAGACAACGCTCGAAATGTCGTTCTCGTAATGGACTTGTGACACGGGGGCTAAAACAATTGCGATAAATGATCGGACAAAATTGGGGTATAACAGCTGCCCCTCTTTATTTATATTTTACTAGAAAAGGTGAATGGCTTTCAGATTTTCGTAGTAGAAATAAAAATAAAGATAGAATAGACACTAATTTTGTCCTGCTTAGGGGGAAGATGAGTTAGGGAAAATAGGGACGATTAACACTTGGCGTGTTAACCGAGAACAATAAAGAAATGATCACTGGGGATCTGGAGGAGCACTGGGGCTCCAAAAGAGCATTTGGGCTCTAAGGGAGCACTGGGGCTCCAAGGGGTTGCCTAAACCCTGAAGGACCATTTGGGGTCCGAAGGTGCACTGGGGCTTTGAAGGACTGCCGGGGTCCGGGGGTGGCCTTTTTCGAGCGGCCGTTAATAAGATCAGGTCTAGAACTGATCACGAATGACGTCCACTATGTATTAGGCTGACACAGCTAGTCTGGAGGGCCTGGGGCCAGATGATCCGTCGGTGCTCGATGCCGACGTGCGATCTGGATTGGACCTCTGGGGGTCTGAAGGTGCACTGAGGCTTTGAGGAACCGCCGGGGGTCCGATACTCTGAATTGTGATATGAGACCAGTGCTTGTAGCACTGACTTTGAGGAAACAAAGTATTGGGATTGACACATGGCGTAGTTGCCTAGGACATACCTAATGAATGCATTTACCTGAGAAGGGAAAAGCTAACTAAATTTTGCATGTCTAAAAATGCGATGGATGATGCATGTGTGCAATATGGGTATGCGAAATGGTAGGTGTCCGATGGGATGAATGAAACGTGGCGGATGATGTGAGTCAAAGTTGGTGGAACATGGAGGTTGACAAACAACGTATGTGAATGCAGATAACATGTGAATGTGATTGTGCTGATTAATGATGAATGTAATGGAATGAGCGATTTTTCCTCTTTTTGCTTTTTGCATTTCCTTTTTTTCTTAGTATATGATGGGTGTATGAAATGCAAAGTGCGAATGTGACGCAAATGTAATGCTTTGACGCGAATGCCGTGCTTGGTATGATGATATGATTAGTGATGTAAAGAAGGTTTTGGCAATGATGAATGAAAGGAAGCACACGAATGCATGGTACAATGATATGATTAGTGATGTTGAAAGTTTTTGGCAATGATGAGACCGACACTTGGTACGTCTATCGAAGCAAACTGTTATGTGTGCATGCGTGTAATGTGATGAATGTGCAATGTGAAAGCAGATAAACTACCAAAGCCCGTGAATTGTGGATGCTAGGGCTGATCGGAAACAAAAATTGATCAGCCATATATGTGAATGCAGATAACATGTGAATGCAAATGTATTGCTTAGATGCAGGTGCTACGGTAGATGCATGATTGCATGATGGAATGATTTATGCTATGATTTATTGATGATGCAGATTTTTTTTTTTAATGATGAGAAATGAGACTTTTGATGCGAGAGGCAGAGAAGTAATTATTTCTTGGAAAAAGGTTTGAACTCAGATGTGGCAACCTCAAGGTTGTGATTCACATGCGCTGATGCACAAAAGTATTTGATTGGATTTGCAAGCTCGTTCACATTGTTCTTCCATTTGATTATGATGTCCCATGACGATTGAATTTTAGGTCCACAAAGTTAACTGAGTGAGTTTCCAACTTCATATTAGTAACTTGTGTTCTCTCTCTTTGAAGCATTGTTTTAATGAACATGTAGAGTAGTGCAAACACAGATGAATGAGCTAGTTGACTCGGGGTATGGACAGATATGACACGTGAGGGGATGAATGGTAGGTTTTTGCCAAAGTCATGAAAGGTATGTTCTCCCCAACTCTAGAAATGTGGGACTGCCCTAATTCATAGTTGATGACGGTGAATGCATAACTTGCCCCTGTCTAGGTGACAACAACTAGGGGTGTAGAGGAAATTATGAATTGGTAATGCTGTGACTTTGGAATGAGGGGTGGAACGCAAAAGATTTTGTCTCAACCCATGGCGTTTGGTGTTGCCCCACCTATGACAAGGACAATGTTGCCCTGACTAGAGTTTGCGAAAAGTTGTATTTAGGATGGTGGGTTGAGAAATTTCCCCGGTATGGTTTTATGAATGTGAATATGACAAGGGGATGAGATGAGTGTAGAGCGAATTTCCCCAATTTTGAGCGGAGTGAGGGGTTAATGGTGACAGGATTGCCCCACTTTGGAATGATATTTCTAGTTCGAGTGAGGTAGGGGAAAGGTGACAGAGTTAGGGTAATGGGTTTGTGAGTTGGTCGTATGGCTATATGGATTGGATGTGGTATATGAATGGGACGGACGCTGGAAAATTTCCCCAAGTTCGAGAAGCATGAAAGGTGAAGGGACTGCCCCACTTTGGGATCTAGGTGATGGTCCTAGTATAAACTTTTGGTTCTTTTAAGATGACTCCCATGGACTATGATAGTCTTGATGATGAAAATTTCACTTGGTGATCACTAAACTTTGTCTTGGTATCAGTGCAGGCCTTTTTTCTTGGAGCGCAAGCCTTTTTTCTTTTTCTTTTTCTTTTTTTTCTTTTTTTTTGCCCTTTTTAGCTTTATTTTTTGTCATATTTTTTTGAGCAAACATACTGTAAATAAATAAACTCAATTGTCCTAAAATTAAAACCTTAAAAAAACGAAAGCAATCAGTTATCGATCAGAATGGACTTGTTTAGGGTTGTAACGTGGCCAGCGGTTAGGGGTTTATGTAAGAAGGGGTTGGTAATGTGGCAATGGTTAGGGATTCATGAAAGAAAAGGTTTGTAATGGGGCCAATGGTTAGGGATTCATGAAAGAAAAGGTTTGTAATGGGGCCAATGGTTGGGGGTAATGTACCAACGGTTAGGGATTTATGAAAAGAAATGATAATTGGGCCCAAAGAAGTGTTTGGGGGTTTAGACAATGATCTTTCATGAAAGAAAGGATAAGTAGGCCCAAAGGAGTGTTTGAGGTCCATTTTTGAGTTTCGTGAAAGAAGTGCTAATTTGGCACAATAAGGTGTTTGAGGGCTTTAGACAATGAGCTTTTTATTTGCGGTGCAATGTGGCTAGTGGTTGATAATTTATGAAAGAATGGGTGATTGGGCTCAAAGTGTTTGGGGATTGATGAGACAAATGATCTTTTTATTTAGTGGTGCACTTCATGATATGATGTATCAGCTCAAAGATTTATGCCGTATTTTTATTCAAGACTTTTGTCTCTTTTTTTTTGAAATATGATTCTCATTCTTTGACGGCCTATTTCTCTTGAGTTGAATAAACTGAAGAAAGTAGTGCACCATCTTTGAATGGGGAACAGATCATTGTCTAGGGTGATTGAAAGATTTTTTTTTTGATTTTTTGGCTCAAAGTGGGTTGCAAAGGGTACTTTTTTTATGCTTTTTGTGAGAAGATGACCAAACTTCATTTCAAATCATGATTGCTTGTTTTCTCAAAAACTAACTCAAGGACAAAAAATTATTTATTTTTATATATCTGCTCTTTTTCTTTATTTCTTTTTATATGCCCTAATTTTTGCTTAGGCTGCTATCGCGAGTTTTCAACCTAACAGGCTTTTTTTGATTATTTTTTTGTAAAGGACTTGCACCAAGGGAATACAATGTTGACAAGATATCTAGTGATCACAAATTTGCCCCTGTTTGGAGGATCCAAGTGTTAGTTTATGAAATTTCATCATTGGGGACAAAACCAAAGAGTCAACTAAGAACTTGTGTGGAGAATATGCACTTTATAGAGTGGTCGGGGTGAGACTGGACATGAACCAGGGATGATGATAGGATGGAAAGGTGTGGACACTAACTGACTCAAACAAGAGCAAATGCACATCGCATACAAGTTCACTATACGAATGCTTCACAAAGAGTTAACATAGTTAGAGACATGATAGAGGAATTTTTGATAACACATTAGTTAACAAAATGGACTATTTTGATCGTTTATCATGGGATGGATGAGATGCAACGCTTTGCTGACAAAAATTTGGACGAGCTGCTAATGGTCAATAACTTATTCTTTTTTGAAGATTGAGTGTCTGAAAACAACTTGAGTTTGCAGCTAAGTTCGACCTCGTTTGAAATTTAGTAGGTTAAACTTTTTCAAGGAAGAACAATCGATTAAAATGTATTTGTAAGAACGCCTCATCTCTCATCAAATTTTTTTTCAAAAAGTATGCTCATGTTTTTTTTAAATTATGAAATAAAATGTAATGGATGAATAACACATGATGATGGATATGAATGATGAAAATGCAAATGCATGAGATATGTTTCTAAAAAAATAACTTGCAAAAATAAAATATGATTTTTTTGAATTTTTTCTTTTTAGAAGACCGGAAAAATGTATCAGTGTTTGTTTGAATGTAGGGTATAAGGCTCATTTGTGTCCTACGAGGGTTTCTTAGAGAATAGGTCTAGGGCTTGTCTGTTAAGTGAACCTTTCAAAGGGTAGCTCTAAAGAGTCCTACATCAGGTTCCTAGAGCCAACGACCCCAGTTAAGAACACTGATCAACAACAATAGGCAAGCTATTAGGAGTGCCAGCATTCTCAAGTGGGACCAAACTCTAGGTGAGACTTTCGTGACCACCCAACAGGACGCACATCCAGTAGGCCATCACTACGCAGTCTCGTTCTAACTTAGGTTATTCTCCAGTCCGGGTACAGGACTATTCTCACGTGTGTGCAAAAGTGTGACAGTGGAGTGTGTGAAGGAGCATAATATCAAGAATACCCCCCACGCTGTAAAACAAACAAACATATATACAAAAAGTGGTCTTCTATCCTAGGGTTTTCATATCACAAACGAATAATATGCAATGAAAATAAAAGACAGAAATGGAAGGGTAAAAATAAACATTAAATCAGTAACTAATCCTACAACTAATTAGACTAGGTTTGACTCTCTAAATTTTCCCCAGTGAAGTCGCCAGCTGTAGCGACCGAAAAATCCGGGCGAGGATTCCTCGAAGGTTCAAAAATGAAGCCGCCACCAAAGTTTAATTTAAGGGCAAACATTGGAAAATCCCTTTTGGAATGGATAAGGGTCATTGAGACCAGATAAGGGTTCGGGAGTCGGTTATGCGTGGGGAAGGTATTAGCACCCCACGACATCCTTCCTAAGGAAGGTTACCTGCTAATTAGTTGTAGAAGCGAAAGTTAATTTTGAAAACATTTATTTTTACCCTTTTATTGTGAATTAAAAAGAAATAGGAAAATTGATATTTTATTTGAATTTAAGAAAGTGATTATTTGGGAAAAGACTAAAAAAAGGTTTTTTATTAGTGCAATTGACAGAGGTCGGCCGCCCTCTGCTCCTACGTATCTCTTGGTAGAGAATCAAATCACACGTAGTTCTTGGTAGCAAATATTTGTTGGTTGATATTTTTTAATATAGGGGTTTTAGGACCGCATGATCTGTGTTGAAGGACCACTGGGGGTCTGAAGGAGCGCTGGGGCTCTGAAGGAGCGCTGGGGCTCTGAAGGACCACAGTTCACTTATCCTAAAACGATGACTAACCCGACCGTACGGCCGACTTAATCCCCTACTTTGAAAACGAGATTTTTGATTTTTGAAATGAAAGAGATGTGTTTGTAGTTTTTTAATTTAGAAATTATTTATTTTAAATAGGGATTTTAGGACCTGATCCGTAACAGTTCATTAGTGGCCTAAAAAGCAGCCTAACCCGACTGTACAGTCGACTTAGTCCCCTATTCATATTTTGTGGTTTTTTGTAAAAAGGGAATTAAGAAAGAAAGGTAATGGAAATCGTTTATTTTTGCGCTTGACAGGGGCGTGGCCCTGCTCCTACGTATCTCCGGGTGGAGAATCAAAGGCTACGTAGTTCTAAGGTTAAAAAAAAAGATTGTTTTTATTTAGGGATTTTAGGACCCCTGATCCGTAACGGTTCATTCGTCCTAAAACGATGATTAACCCGGCCGTACGGCCGATTTAATCTCCTGTTTGTGAAAATAAGATTTTGATTTTTTGGAAGAAAATTATTTGTGTATGGAGTGATTTGATTTTATTTAAATAGGTATTTTAGGACTCTTGATCCGTACGGCCCGTTCATCCTAAGATGATGACTAACCCGGCCATGCGGCCGACTTAGTCCCCTATTTTGAGAATTTGGTTTGGGGAAAGAAGTATGTTTGTATTTATTTTACTTTAGAAATTGTTTGTTTTAAATAGGGATTTTAGGACATGATCCATAACGGTTCATTTGTAGTCCTAAAAAGCTGACTAATCCGACTGTACAGTCGACTTAGTCCCCTATTTTGTTCTTGAAAATATTTCTTTATTTATGAGAGGAAAGGAATATCTTGTTTTTGTTTTGTATATGAACAAAAAGTTAACAAAAAAGAAAAAAATGAAAAGTGCAACTAGTGAAAAATATTTATCATGAATATTTAAAAATAAACTAATTAAAAGAAAAATAAAAATAAAAAAGGGAGGGGGAGAGAGAGAGAGCAAGAGCTTCGCTAGGAGAGGGAGAGAATGTGTTCAGTGTTCTTGTTGAATCACTGTGGTGTGCTTTTCCATTGTGGACAGGGCCTCCTTTTATAGGTGAAGGGTTAGGTGAAGAGACTTGCTGGACAAGCTAACTTGTTGGGCAAGTCGACTTGCTGGGCAAGTCGACTTGCTGGGCAAGTCGACTTGTTGGGCAAGTCGACTTGTTGGGCAAGCAGCTTGTTGGGCCAAAGGTTAATGCTACTGACACCCCCTTTTTATTATTTTCGTTCTTCTCTATTTTTTTGGATTATTCTTATTTTTGTATTTTTGGGCTTTTTGTATTATTTGGACACTTTATTGTAATATATATTTTTTATTTTCTGATTTTATTTCATTATTATTTTTATGGCTTTTTTATCAAAAGGACTAAATTAAGTCCAAAATACCGAACATAGGCCCATTTACTAAGAATTGGCCCAATTAGACAAACCGGTCTAAATTAAAACAAGACAACGCTCGAAATGTCGTTCTCGTAATGGACTTGTGACACGGGGGCTAAAACAATTGCGATAAATGATCGGACAAAATTGGGGTATAACATTTAGTTAATAAAGTATAAACATAATTTCGACTCCTTTTTATCACGCTTCCCGGTAAGCACGTTTTCAAACGAACAAACGCTCAATCACAAACCGGGTATTTACAACAGTCACTCTGGGCTTAGCTCGTTTGACGCTGTGAATACTTTCTTTTTCGAATAAAGTCGTTAGTGGTGACCACTCTGGATTTATCTGCTTGGTCACCGTGAACGGCCTCCCGTTTTCGCAAAGTTTTCAATAATTAAAAAACACCAACGCACAAATTTTTTTTAACCAAGAACTACGTAGCTTTGATTTCTCCATCGCACCCGGAGATACGTAGGAGCGGGGGCCCACTCCCGTCGAGCGCAAAAAAAACTAAAATTTTTATTAAGTCTTCTTTTCCGTTTTTTTTTTTGCAAATAACAAAAAGGGTAAATTAAAGTGTTTTCTTTAAACTAATTTTTCTACACATTAAATTAAAAGGTAACCTTTTTAGGATGTTGCGGGGTGCTTGTACCTTCCCCGCACTTAATCGACCCCCGAACCCAAAAACAAAGGTTTTTTTCAATGTTTTCCTAAAAATAAATATTGATGGCGGCTCCATTGTTCAAAAGCAACGAAGGATCCCTAGGAGCGCCTGGGCTCTGAAGGACCGCTGGGGGTCCTTCAATCCAGATCGCACGTCGCGTTAATCGAGCAACCGACGGATCATCCGGCCCCAGGCCCTTCAGACTAGCTGTGTCCGCCTAAAAAACACAGTGCACGTCCTTCGTGGTTATATCAGTTCCGGACCTGATTAACCCTAATGGCCGCTCGAAAAAGGCCACCCCCAGACCGTATTACTAGTACCATAAGCTAGTTGCGCTCCTTCAGACCCATCGGTCACTCAGGCTTAGGCATGCCCTTCAGACCCCGACGGTCCCTCAGTCGAACTCAGGTCGATGCGCCAAGCATTGATTTTGAGCTAGACCTTCAGATCCCCAGCGATCCCTTCAGAGCCCCAGTGCTCCTTCAGATCCCCAGCGATCCCCCAGAGCCCCAGTGCTCCCTATTTACTTTCTGTCTAAATCAACCCAGTTTTCATAATTTTTTTCAAAACAACAAAAAACCCAAAATACCTCAGTCTGGGCAAAATTAGCGTCTTTTTATCTTTATTTCTATTTTCCTCGAGAAATTCGGAATCCCTCCGATTTCCTAGCAAAATATAAATAAAGAGGGGCAGCTGTAATACCCTAATTTTGTCCTAACCAAAATGAGAAAATTTTATTTACTTTTGATAAAAATAATTATTTTATTTTATTTTTATTTGTCACAAGTTTTTAACACAAGAAAATATTTTTATTAGAAGTGAAGAAATAAAAATAAGCAAAGAAGGAAGTGGGGGTCTATTAAAAAATAATAAGGTGCTGTCATGGGAACCCAACCCAGCAAAAATGGCTAGCCCAATTCGCATGACCCAACCCAACAAAAAAAACCCACAACCCACAACCCATAACCCAACTCATCACAAAACCCTAATTCCTCTCCTCCTAACCCTAATTCGACTTCCCCCTTTTTACCCTAAAAGCCATCCACATTCAATCCCCCCTTAACCCAAAAATCCATCCACATTCATCCCCCAAAACCCTTCCTAAAATTCGGCCATACCCCTCTCTCTCTCCCTTGAAATTCGACCCCACCTCTCCTCTTTTCTCTCAATTCCACTTCCCCACACTTCTCACTTCCCCATTTTTCCCTTCCCAATACACTCAACCTCTCTCTCTCTCCATTCCTACGCCTACTCCTCTCTCTCTCTCATTTCCAACGGCCCTCACTCTCCCTCTCTCACACTCAACCTTCCTTTCTCTCTTCTCCCACTCACACTCAACCTCCATCCTTTCCTCTCATCTCTCACACAATCTTCTATCATCACACACACACAACACTCAACCTTCCTCTCCTCACTCACACATACCTACGGCTCTCTCCTCTCCCCTCCTCTCACAAATTCTTTTTCTTTTTTCCCCTTCAACAACTCCCCCCAAACCTCCATCATATCAAAAAAAAATCATCATCACACTTCATCTTCCTCATCACTCCCCCACTCACACTTGGCACTCCCCCCCCCCCCCCCACACAAATTCGGCCATCACCTCCCCCACATCTCACATGTTTTCATCTTTTATTTTCCCCTTCACCTAACCTCCATATCATGTCAGAAAAATCACTGTGCAAGTTGACAATGAAGAGAAGCAAGGGCAACATTTTTTTGTATAAATAGGGTCACAGAAATTCGAAGAAGAGGAGGTTTTTTTTGGTTTTAAGAAAAAAAAGGGGAAAGATCTTCTAAAAAAATTAGGGTTTCTCTTCTCTTCCTCCTTCCTAAATTTTTTTTTAGTTTAAAAGTTCACTTGTATTGAAGAAATTCGAAGAAGGAAATTTCTTCAACATTTCTGCATTCTTGTTGTGAAGGTACTAAAATGTAATGTTTTATGTATTATTGTTTTTTTTTATTTTTTTTAGCAACTGTAATTGTTCATATGAGTATTGTTTATTTTTATTATTTTTATTTTTATGCTACTTTTTTTGTTTATTATTGTTCACGTTTTTAGATATTATTATTGTTGTTTTTTTTATAAATTTTAGTTACTGTTTTTGTTATATAAATACTATTTGGTTTTTTTACATATTAGGTACTAATTTTCGGATTTAAAATAAACCTAAAAAAAAAGTGTTAAAAAATGTGTTCCTTTTTTATGTAGGTACTAATATTTTCGGATTAAAAGAAAGTAAAAAAAAAATGTTGTGCTTTTTTTAAATAAATTATTCTAATATTTTCGGATTAAAAGAAAGTAAAAAAAAATGTTGTGCTTTTTTTAAATAAATTATTCTAATTTTCGGATTAAAAAAGAAAGTAAAAAAAAATGTTGTGCTTTTTTTTAATAAATTATTCTAATTTTCGGATTAAATAAAAGCGATAAAAAAAATGTTGTTTTTTTTAAAAAAAAATGGTTACTAATTTTCAAGAATCACGTGTTCTAGAGTAGAATAAAAAAAAAAGAAATCAATCAACCGTTTTTTAGCGTCAAAACGCTAATCGCACCTTCAACGGCTGTTTCTAGCGTCAAAACGCTATTCACACCTCCTTTTTAATACAACTCCTTTATTATTTGCACCCCCCCTTTTATCACCTATTCCGCTTTTATTCACAACGTGATGCTTCCGAACCGTTCTTTTTTCTTTCTTTCGAATAATCAAATTCGCGTAAAAAAAATAGGTTGTTACTAGTGGTCACTCTGAGCCTTGCTTGTTTGACCGTTAGGACTAACCTTCCTTTTTTCACAGCGGATTAGTAGCGGTGATCACTCTGAGGTTACTCGTTTGATCATCGCAAACATCCGCCTAAACTTCTTTTTTAGTTAATAAAGTATAAACATAATTTCGACTCCTTTTTATCACGCTTCCCGGTAAGCACGTTTTCAAACGAACAAACGCTCAATCACAAACCGGGTATTTACAACAGTCACTCTGGGCTTAGCTCGTTTGACGCTGTGAATACTTTCTTTTTCGAATAAAGTCGTTAGTGGTGACCACTCTGGATTTATCTGCTTGGTCACCGTGAACGGCCTCCCGTTTTCGCAAAGTTTTCAATAATTAAAAAACACCAACGCACAAATTTTTTTTAACCAAGAACTACGTAGCTTTGATTTCTCCATCGCACCCGGAGATACGTAGGAGCGGGGGCCCACTCCCGTCGAGCGCAAAAAAAACTAAAATTTTTATTAAGTCTTCTTTTCCGTTTTTTTTTTGCAAATAACAAAAAGGGTAAATTAAAGTGTTTTCTTTAAACTAATTTTTCTACACATTAAATTAAAAGGTAACCTTTTTAGGATGTTGCGGGGTGCTTGTACCTTCCCCGCACTTAATCGACCCCCGAACCCAAAAACAAAGGTTTTTTTCAATGTTTTCCTAAAAATAAATATTGATGGCGGCTCCATTGTTCAAAAGCAACGAAGGATCCCTCCTCCAGATTCTTCGGTCGCTACACTAGCTATTATATGTGTGTGTGTGTTCACAAAAATTTTTAAATATGAATATTTAGACTAAAAATTTCAATATAGTAAATACTAAATAAAAAGTTACTCATATTATAAAATTGTCGTGAATTACAAATCAAAATAACTTTAAACTAATTTGTATTTTGAATAAATTTTCATACAACTTAAAATTGATGCAATCTTATTGTAGTACATAAATTCGAAAAAGAATTGGATATTTAAAGTTGGAAGCGTAATTGTCCGACTTAAAAAACATACACGGTTGACAATTTCATAAATAATAAGAAAAAATTGATCCGTAACAATTTTATGTATTCACTCTATTTTTGCAATTGAGTCATTGTGTTCATTATTATATAAATTTTTAAAACAATACAACTACATTCTCTTTAGAATTCATATTTTTTACGGTATCAATTAGAGTTTTAAATGTGTAGAATTTAATAATTTTTTTAGTGATTTACTTGTGTATTTATTTTACTTTTTAAATAATTTTATAAACTATTGAAGCAAGATTTCATTTGTAATTAACATTTATATATATATATATATATATATATATATATATGCATTCATGCAATTTATGAAATTAAAATAAAAATACAGAAATTATGTGATATAAATTTATAAACTATTGAAGCAAGATTTCATTCATAATTAAAATTTTTGTATTTTATTTTCTATATATATATATATATAGATGCATTCATGCAATTTATGAAGAAAAAAAATACCAAATATGAATTTCCTATTCATGAATCTTCATTTTCCCTTTTAAGTATGCATTAATGTGTTGCTAGATTTATATAAAGTTTTTACGTTTCAATCTTTATTTACAATTACACAAACTAATATCGTGTTTTTTCCTAAATTATTATTTTCTATAATTGTAAATGATGATTTAAATGTAAAATATCTAGGTGGATCTAGTCCCTTCTATGTTGCTGATAAGATCACCAGATCATATGTTAGTCACATCTGATAAACACTGGCATTCACTTTTTAAACCCATTTCACCCCCTCTCATTCTCACACTCACACTCTCTTTCTTAGATAGACATGGTTTCATTTTCCAACCCTTTTTTCCAGTCGCCACTACTTTTTCTCATTGTAGAAAATATTCACTTTTGCTCCATTTTCAAATTCCTCGATTCCAATCCATTGTAGTCATTCACGTCTTGCTTACATCTCATACGGTTTCACTCTTTCATCAGATCTTAGATCTAATCCCACAATCCATAAAGATCTTGTCCTTCATTCATTGTATCACTTTTTCTTGTCTTTTTTCTTCTGATCTTGTTCTTATCTTTGATACTCGATCTATTGGATCGATGAACCAAGGAACATATCATTTATGCATCGGTGTTGAAGATCTGATGCTACATCAAAAAAAGATTACTTGTGTTGTTTGGCCATCTAAGATGTGTTTTACTGAGCTTCACATGAGTGATGATTTAGTTATTTTGACGACTGTGATTTCACTGATTAATTACTTCAAGAGTGCAACAACCTGAAGAAGTAATAGAAGCTTCAGGTATGCCTCATTTGCCTTCTCTTCAACAAGATTCCTCATTGGAATCTACACCAAGACGAGTACGATCTCTTATTGATATATATGAAACTTAATTACAAGGCAAGAAGTATGGGTCAAAGCAATGGAGGAGGAGATTAAATCAATTGAGAAAAATAACACATGGGAGCTAATAGACTTCCTAAAAAATAAAGATATCATAGGACTCATATGGGTTTATATGACAAAGCTTAACCCTAATTGTTTAATACAAAAACAGAAGTCTAGGCTTGTAGCCAAGAGTTACTCGCAACAACCTGGAGTCCACTATAATAAGATATTTGCTCGAGTTGCATGTAACACCCCAATTTTCGTGTATGTTAAATGATTTTATGCCTCTAAGTGCATTAATTTATTTAAGTATGTGAAATGACATTGAATAGTATTTTTTTATTATATTGGTAATATTGTGAAATCATTGTATGAACAATGATATATGACTAGGTGTTGTGATTTGAGTTATAATATGTGTTCATTGTTGGAGCAATGAGATGAATTGTTAATACTAGTATATGTGACTTGTTGTGTTGTTTTTGTTGTTGTTGTTCGGCGTTGCTATTGCTGTTGTTGTTGTTGTTCGGCGTTGCTATTGATGTTGTTGTTCATCGTCGTTGTTGTCGTTGCGGCTAATGTCGTTTGTTGTTGTTGCTCGCCGTTCTTGTTTGTTGTTGTTGTTGCTGTTGCGGTTGCTATTGTTGTTGATGTTACTGTTGTTGTTTCTCATCGGCGTTGTTGTTGTTGTTGTTGGACACTGTTTTGATTAGGTTCATGGATCATGGTGTCCGTATTCGTGTTGTCGTTGTTAGTAAGGCATTATCGAGCGAGGTATCTCGTTCCGGCATGATATCCCGGTCCTCCCTTTGTTGATGTTGTTGTTGTTGTTGTTATTTGTAGCCTGTTGAGTCTGAAGAGGGTTGCGTAGTCATCCCTTGATTTAGGTATGTGTGGCCGAGTGTGGTTTGTTCTCATGTTCATATGAATTGGACTGAATTGTCTGTGGCGGTAGAATTTGATGTGTTTGCTTGTTGAGCTAACTGCCTAGTTGTTGTATCTGTTGCTTACGCATGCTGCTGTTAGGTGCCTTTTCCCATTACTTCCTCTAGGTGCCGGGTGCGTGTGTGTTGGGAATACTCACTGAGATTTTTATCTCATTCTTTCAATTCACTGGTGCAAAAAACACTTTTTGAATCGGTTATTTGGCACATTTGAAATCAGTTATTGGCCGATTCGGATACTCCCGATTCTAAATGTGGGGACATTTTGAATCGGTTAAATAACCGATTCAAAAGTGACATTCAGAATCGGTTGTTTGTAACAACCGATTCAAAATTGGACATTCAGAATCAGGTTGTTGCAAATAGCCGATTCAAATTGCATTTTTGTCATCAAATAAATTACTGAATGCAACTGTAATATTCATACAACAAGTGGTAGATTCGCCACTGGTGTAACAAATCAACACGATCCTGAGATGGTACCCAACAATCATGAATAGCTAATTTATTAATTTCAAAGCGAAGGATACAACTTAGCTGCCCTATGCGGCATGTGAACTGGTGGCTTAACCCACCAACTAGGAAAAATCGGCATAACCTGAGTTCAACCACTGAAATGAAATCTCGCTCCCCTTGACCAGCCCCTGACTTCACTATTTATAAAATTCATAGGAAGACAGTTGGGTCATTTACAACAGCCAGCCCCTCCCAGTAGCTAAAACTAAGTATCCTAACCACTAAATAACTAACCTAACAGAACAACTGATGATGACGAGCCTATTCTTATAGCATCAGTTTTCTGTTGCTGCTGATCAAAAGCTTGATTATAATTATTATGAGCTGAAGAAGATCCCTGTATACTTATGGGAGAATCTGTTTCAAACTGAAGTTATGTTGATCCTGAATCAGTACTTTCCCCTGCGGAATGTGCTGGAGTCATGTTCCTAGTCTGACCAAGAAAGAAGAAAAATAAGTTAACATGTTGGAGCCATTTTCATTAGGGTCATCCATAGATAACATGTTGAAAAGATCGGTAGCATAGTCGAATTGAACATAATTGTTTCCACTCACAATCATACACCTCAATAAGTCATACAACAAAAACTGTACAACTAGATCAGAAAATGAAACAAAGAACAAAAAATATCCAAGAATAACAGCCTTTCCTAACCTTGACTAAGAAACAGAACCATATCGCTGTCAAGAACAGAAGTTATTCGATGTGCAATGATAATGACTGTAGAGTCTGAGAAATGCCTCGCAAGAGTTTACTGAATCAAATTATCTGTAGCTGTATCAACTAATGCAGTGGCTTCATGAAGCACCAAAATCTTACTTTTTCTTAAGCAGCACTCTACCAAGGCAAACCAATTGCCTCTGACCCATGCTCCAATTGTCACCATTCTCACTAACTACACAGCATCAACTTCCACATTAGCAACAAGTTCAGCAATAGAAGTATTATATCTTTGTGTTCAATAAAATTAGAAGACAAACCTGCAGAGTCAAGCTTTCCTTCTTTCTTTCTAACTTAATCTCCCAGTTGACATTTATCAAGGGCCTATTGAAAAGAATGTTAACTTAAGTGTGGGCATTTGAACAACAATTACAGGAAAGTTCATTTGAAGAAAAATTAGGAACAGAGAATCTTAGCACGAGTTTCTCGTAAGTCAATTGAAAGTATGTACAACATTTGAAGAAAAAATTAGTCCAACTACCTGAAGGTCGCGTATGTCGACCTCACCATATGAGGGCCAAGAAGGATTTGGCTGTTTTTCCTCTTCTGCGACAAGGGGAGGCTCACTAGGAATGCAATTATACTGAAGTATTCTTTCTACTGATATAATTTTGTTCTCCAAGTTGCAAAGATTCCATATCACCCAAGCTTGTATTATGTTTAAATTAAGTCCACAATGCGTTCAAAAATCAGAAAATTATATGAAAGAGAAACAATTATGTTCAATTCCTCATTGCATAAGCATAGCCAAAATAAATCATACAGTTCTTCATATATAGCATACATAGAAAAGTTTGCCACTCACAGTCTTATCATGCGTTTCAAGTCCTTCAGATCAGGAAATGTCATACAGTTCTAAACAATAAAACTCATTTTCACATGAATTTTTTTCTCTTAGAGTTAGTGGATAACTACAATTAGTTGGATAACTAAAATCATCCCAGTTGTCCTGACAGTTACACGGACAGTCAAGTCCAGCATTTTGCCTTTCCATCATATGTAACCAGTTGAAGCCTTGGGCAGTATTTCTTGCTCTTCTCTTTTCTTTTTTGGGGGGTACAGTATTTTACTTAATATCCACAAAGTGAAATAGCTAGTCCAACCAACGACATCAATGTAGTGGCTTGATATACAGATGCAACTGAATTGGCATACCAAACAGTTATACCATGTTGCACCTTTATTCTGAATCAGATTCAGAGATTTATAACATATTACTAGGCTTTATTTTAAAAAGTAATTTTTATTTTTTACTTTTCATTCATTCCATCTCTTACAATCTTAAATCAATTACCAGCATAAATTAACTTGCTTGACCTCAAGGTAATTGATAATTTTGGCAGAAAGGTAGAGTGGTGAGAGAATGACATGGATTTTTTTTTTGCATCCTTTCAAACAGAGTATACCAATTTTAAAAAAATAAAACACTATCCTTACCGGACCATACGGCCAACGAAAACCATGACTTTGCTGCCCAAGATGATTTCCAGGAACTGCAAAAGACCTGGCCAGGAAACGAACCTGCCAAAAGATTTGTTGAAATGAAGTACGGACAAAGAAGAAATCACTAAATGAATGGTATGAACTTTGAAACAACAGCACCACCACCTGCTTTAATCTTCTTCTCAGTAATCTTCAAAATAAGCTTAGCTTTGACAACAACGGGTTAATCTTCTTCTCATGAATCTTCTGTGTAGAACACCTATAAGTTTTCATTTTAGCCTTTGTTGATTGTGTCAAATTCATGTAGCTAGGTTGATGAACATCTCTTTCCTCTGCTGCTTCCTTAACAGTATTTGTGAATGGCATAGATGGAGATCCAGATGACCATGAAGTTGATACAGGGCTATCACCATTCATGTATTCAGAGCTTATGGTAGAAGTTGATGGAGTTGGCTGAAAAGTTTTCAGAACAGAAATCCTTGTTGTGACACCATTATTGAATTCACTTGTATAGGGAAAAACCTCTTGGTGGAAAACTTACTTGTATAAACTTCGTAATTGTTTCATGCTGATTGATTGCCACATTTTCTTGAATCAAGTCTACCTTATTCTGAAGGATTATTATGTGCTGTAGACGCATAATTTCAACAGCTGCTAAATGCTCAGATGTTTGTGGTTGTGGGCAGCTTTCATTAACAGCTATGAGTAGCAAAGCTCCATCCATGATTGCCGCTCCATTAAGCATTGTAGCCATGAGAATATCATGTCCCAGTAGAAATTGGGAAAGTAAAAACAAATAATGAAACTATGCATGAAACGGAGCCCCTAAACAACAAATGATAGTTCAGGACATTACTGGGCAATCAACAAAAGAAACATGTCTCAGCAATTTCATCTTGGAGTTTTCAAACCCTGGTACATCACACATAGGATTATCTTCCTTTCCACTTGAATAAGCTCTGCAGAAAACAATAGATCACATTACCAAACGTTGAAATAACCTGATATATAATAGCAAATGCAAAATAAATACCGACTTGTAGGACATTGGGATTAGTGCAGAATCAACAGGACTCTCCACAATCTTTAAGAAGAATAAACAAAACATTAGCAAATAAATGACAGCAACAAAAATAATCAATACTAGATCAAATTAGGATCAAGGTTACCTTGGGGACAGAACCAGGTTGAACCTTGTTAAGAACATTACAAAGAATGATCCCACTCATCAAACCAAGCCTAAACTATTCCTCAGAAGGTTCTGCAGGTAAATCTTTAGCTGCAACAACTTTGGAAACACAGACAGAGAGCATCAAAGACAGAATTTTGAGGAAACAAATCCTAACAACAACAAAACCTAAAAACATCAAAATAGCAAAACAGATTTGGTTCAGTGAAGGAAGATGATGAGAACAAAGGAGAGGGAGAGGCGTTTAGGGTTTCCTTCTTTTTCTCTGTGACAAATTAACTGATCGAGGAGATCTATTACCTCTTGATTTTAGGGCGACGAAGACGGGATGAGGGCGAGGGAGTGAGGGCCACGCAGAGACAGCAACACAGCGGCGGAGCGACGACGAGACAGAGTAAGGCAACGACGCGACAGCGCAGTCTGAGAGATGATGGCCGGGGGAGAAGAAACGAGAGGGACGCGAACTGAACGCTCGTGGGTTGGATAGTTGCTAGGGTTTCAGAGCGACTGTGTGCGATGATCTTGGCAGGGCTCTCGCGGTGGTGTGCTGGTCTGAGCGCTGTTTCGATGACACACACGTGGCCGATGCGATGGCTCTCCGTGGTTGTTTCTGTTTTGCTGAGTGTTCAAGCGGTGGCTCTAAGTAGGAACCCGATTGCTGTTTCGCCTAGGGTTCAGCGGAAGGTGATGAGAGATGGAGTGATGGAGTGCGAGGCTGATGGAGTGAGAGATGAGAGATGGACTGAGATGGAGTGCGAGGCTGATGGAGTGAGAGATCAGAGATGGAATGAGATGGAGTGAGAGGATGATGGAGTGAGAGAGGAGAGATGGACTGATTTAGGGTTTTTTAGAATGCGAACTGATGGAGTGAGATAAGAGACGGAGTGTGAAGAATTTTGAGAGTTGAAACAACCCTTTAGTAATCGGTTATCAATAAAACCGATTCCAAATGTAAGATATACGAATCGGTTGTTTACACAACCAATTCCAAATGTCTAAATATACACATTTTGAATCGGTTGTTTAAACAACCGATTCCAAATGTATCAAAACATCTCCCAAAGATCAACTTATTTGCAAAATTGCCACCGCGCCTACATTTGGAACCGGTTATCCAAACAACCGATTCCAAATAGTACTTCTTAAACCAGATTTTGCACTAGTGATTCCATTTCTTTTTACAGTGAACCAGCGGGAAGCATTGAAGATAGATTACTATATTAAATATGTAATGAAGTAATTTCTGTGTAAATTGTAAATGAAATTATGATGATGTAAAGTTAGTTTGTATAGAGAGATAATTAGTATTATTATATTTATAACGAAGTAGAAAGTGATCACACTGTTAGTTCTGTACCGTTGATGTTTTAATGCCGATGATGATAATTACTTAAACGGAATAATGTTTTAGAAAAGTTCAGGTACGTGATTTTAGATTGAATAAATTACGAACGTGGAATTTTTCTAAACAAGTAAATGATTTTTGATTTTCAATATTAACACAAAGGGTTTATGAAAGAAAGTATAGTTTAGTTTTCCTCAAATTTTTCCGTAGCTATATGTTTTTGCTATATATAATAAATTATAGCTAAATAGGGTCCATCCAATCTGCAAGACAATAGTGGTGTTTTGGTGATGGAAGAAAATCGTTTCTTGGGTTTTGACAGCATTGTTATCACGCCTGAAGAGATGGCTGGGGGTCATGCTATTGGTGAAGCACACTCCACCAAGTCTCCCACGACTAAGCTTGATTCTGATGCTTCCTACGCGGTGGAGGCAATTTTATGTAAAAATTGGGAAGATATCTCAGATGATGAGGTTGTCTCTAATTCTCAAGCAACAATGAACCTCTTTCCGAAGGCCAAAGTGTCGATTGTCGATTCAGCCTTGAATCCGGCAGTTGAAGCTAACATGAAAATTTTAAGAAGGTTTCGGGGGGAGTCGACAGATGATGTTGGCGATCCGGTGATTCCGGATTCTGCTGAGAGGTACACTGAACCGGTTATGACCAAGCAACAAAAGAAGAAATTGAGGCAGAAAAATGGTCTTGCTGTTGGATACAACACTCGGTCCAAAGCTAGCTCAGTCTCTGTCTCATTTTCATCTGATGTAGTTTTTTATAAGCCATTTATTGGTCTGTTTTTTCCTGCTTTTGGTTGGTTGGTTTTTGGGAGCCTTAGCCTAGGTCTCCCTTTCTCTACTTTTTCTAGTTTATTCTGGCCTTGGGTTTTGGTCTGGTCCCCCCTTGGTTTTATGTAATTCTTTTTCTCTTTTTAATAGATTTTTCTTTGCTTAAAAAGAGGGTGTTGCAAGAGTGGTATCAGAGCTCAGTCTATTTTTTAGGCCGTATGTTATGTGTATGTTTTCTCTGTGTGGCACTACGCCACATTTGGCTTTTAATATCAGTCACTTAATAGCGCTTTCTACAAGAAGCGTGATAATATGCAACAAGGAGCTGTCCACCACGATGGCCAAACGTGGGTAGTTTATTTTAGACACGTTTACATAGCGCTTTCTACAATAAGCGCTATTAATAACTCAATTTGTTTTTTACAATTACTACCAATAGCGGTTAGTTGGGTGGGCGATATAGTTTTAATTAGGTTATACAGCCCTTTCCAAAGTACGCGCTATTATAAGGATTTTTAGAATTTTTAATTCAAATTAAACAGACCTACGAACCACATGATGTCTCCACAACCCTTAATTCATTAAACCTCACACGCGTCTCCAATCTCTGCACCAACCCACAAATAAACCCACTTCTTCAATTCACTCTCGCGAAAGTCTCTGCGTCGCTTCCACAAACTCGTAGCCGCTCAATCCCGCATCATTCCCATCTCCTGCTAGGTACTCATCCCCCATTCCCATCTTCTTGCAACGTTGTCCCACTCCTTCTCTGCTTCCACCTATCGATTGTCTTTTCGAATCGACTCGTAGCGCTGCTAACCGGCTCTGTGCATCTTCAGTTTCATTAATTTTGACTTAGGTTTTATTATAAAAAAAAATTGACTTGGGCTTCTTTCTTCTTGTTCATTTTTGTTTTTTTATTGCGTTTTGGTGCAGAACTCCCGCCAGGTACCTTTTCCCCTTCTTGCTGCATCTCTTCTCCAACAGGTTTGATGGCTTTTTTATTAAACTTCTCCCCTTCTCCATTCTTTGTCTTTTTTTAATCACTAAGTACTTCTTCATTTGCAACTATTTTATGCTGCCAAGTTTTTGATAGATTTATTTAGGTTACTTTTTACATAATTTTATAAACTATTGAAGCAATTATTTAGATTTCATATGTAATTACCATTTTTATATTTTATTTTCAATATATATATATGCATGTGCGCAATTTAAGAAATACAAATATCAAAAAACCTGTGATATGAATTTACTATTCATGAATCTTTATTTTCTTCTTTAAGTATGCACTAATGTGTTGCTAGATTTAAATAGATTTTGTTCTTTTCAATATTCATTTCCAATTACAGAAAATAATATTATATTTTTTTTCCTAATTATTATTATTTTCTGTAATTGTAAATGAAGATATAAACTTAAAAAATCTCGACGAATCTAGTCGCTTCTGAGTGGCGGATAGGATCATCACATCACATGTTAATCACATCTGACAACACCAACACTCTCTTTTTAAACCCACCTCACCCTCTCTCATTCAGAGACTCACACACTCTCTTTCTAAGATAGATAAGGTTTCATTTTCCAAAAAAATATCCAAAAAACTGTGATATGAATTTCCTATGCATTAATGTGTTGCTAGATTTATATGGATTTTGTTCTTTTTAATATTTATTTACAATTATAGAAAATAATATCAGATTTTTTCCTAATTATAATTATTTTCTGTAATTGTAAATGAAGATTTAACCGTAAAAAATCTAGACGAATCTAGTCGCTTCAAAGTGGCTGATAGGATCATCAGATCACATGTTAGTCGCATCTGATAGGGTTTCATTTTCCAACCCTTTTTTCAGTCGCCGCTGCTTTTTCTCGTTGCAGCACACATTCACTTTTGTTCCATTTTCAAATCACTCGACTCCAATCCATTGTAGTCATTCAGTTCTTGCTTTCGTCAGATCTGAGATCATATCCCACAATCCACTTAGATCTTGTCCTTCATTCATTGTGTCTCTACTTTTCCTTATCTTTTTTATTTTGATCTCGTTCTCATCCTTGATGTTCGATCTACTGGATCTTTGAACCAAGGAGCATATCGTTGTTTCATTGGTGTTGAAGATCTGATGCTACGTACAAAGAACAAAGATTACTTAAAATGTGTTTTACGGAGTTGCACATGGGTGATGATTTAGCTATTTTGGCGACTGTGATTTCCTTGATTAATTACTTCTATCTTAAAGGTGACATAAGTTCACCATCTGAATATTTTTATTTTGAATTACGATGAATGAAAATATTTAAGATCCATTAGAGACTGAGACCTAGTGAATATATTATTTTTAAACATTTGTGGGGTGCAACGATTACATTTATATTCAGCACTTATATAATGTAATTATGTTTTGTTGTTTTTTTAAAAACAAAGTTAGTGGAGGTGGGAGAATATTAGTTTCTCGAGTTTTGAACCCAAATGACCTCATTCTTACACTCTCTTAGTGCACTCCTTTAATGTTTCACACCTATGTAGTGTGAGGATTATGTTTATATTTAGCACTTATAGTACAATTGTACTCTATATTTTAATATATTTGAATTGTCAGTCAACTTGTGTCAAAAGTTATAGTATACGTTTTTTAAATTTATTTTAATGTAATAGAGTTTGGATGAACGAAGAAGTACATAAAATAAAAGAAAATTTGGTGTAATAATTATGTTGTTAATTATTAATAAAAATATCACAAATAAAATATAAATGTAAAAGATTTATAATTTCTATAGACAGAGATGTGCGCCCGGTTATAATAAAACGTCTCATTTCTTATGACTCCTAGCTTTCAATTTTAATAGTGAGTTCAATTAATACAAAAGGCTAAGAGACGTGAAGGAGTTGCATGAAAGAGGTCCAGGGTTCAAACCCTGGAAACTAACATTTCTCCACCCCCACTAACATTTGCTTATAAAAAAAAATTAATAAAAAAGGCTATGGTTTTTGACTCTACACACAATTTTGGTACATTATTTCCATCTTTGAGCTCTCTATAGGGGGAGGTGAGAGCTTAAACGCTATATATATCATTGTGTCATCTTTTACATCAACTCTTTTATCATGCACCATGGACTTCGTGAGTGATTTGAGTATCATTTAATTGATTTGACTGTTTAGTGACTTTAATTTGAGGTCTACTCAACAGCAAAACAACAATATTTACGTTGGGACACTATTTTTGTAAAAGCTTAGAAACCAAGGACATAGGATTAATACCAAATAAACAAGGGAGAACATGGTCATACAAAAAGAAGACTATGCATAGTTTGAAAATTCAATCATCATAAAGTCAATAGATGGAAACTCTATGGGTTTTCCTTTTTTCATTTATTAACATACGTCCAACATTTTACTAACCTATAAAAATATTACTCTTATAAAAAGATTTATTGGTTAATTTAATTTAGTAGTTATGTATTTGTAACATCCTAGATTTTAGTCGACAATAAAATCAGGAATATTACTTTTCAGACATCTCAGAGATAGGCTGAGACATTTAGCATCGGGTATTCTAAATAACCAATGCTAAATGTCATTTTTTGATTAAAAAAATGACATTTAGTATCGGTTATTTAGATTAACCGATCCTAAATGTCTAGTTTCTTTTTATAATATTGCTAATTTTTATCCAAACCAGAATTTTTAAAAACCTGCTTTTGTAACATAGACAGAACATGCACAACCCATAACAGAAGTCATATTGAGCCAGAATTTACACAAAACAGAACTCATAATACAACCAGAATTTACACAAAACAGAATTTATAACACAGACAGAATTTACACAAAACAGAAGTCATAACACAGTCATAATTTACAAGAATCTGTTAACATAGTTCTGCCCAACACAGACAGAATTTACAATTACACAGACAGAATTTAAAACCATAAACCTGTTAACACAGACAGAATTTACAATTACAAATTGAAACCATAAACGATAACAGAAGGAGCACAAATATTGGAACCATAACAAAGTATTTCTGCCCAACACAAACCATGGAACTATTGTATCTAAAACAAAATATTTCTAAAAAGACATTAAACTAGTAAATCTAAAAGAGTGTATCCTTTTTGTTCTGTACGAATCTTCATAAAGAATTTTGCCCAAAGCTGACGAATCTCCAAAAGTTCCTCTTCGGTGTATGCCTTTGGGTCATTAAATGCCTACAAGTTTAAAATTACTCAAACAAATTATATCCAATCAACAGTAATACACACAATCAGATATCCAAACAAAATTATACCTTCTCCCAATTATCAACAACACCGACACTCAAAATGGTCAGCATAAACTTCATCACATAATAGCCACAATGAAAACTATTCCGTTGTATTGGCATCTACACAATTGAATTAACAAAATTAAAGAGAATATTATATATATCATATATTAATTCACTCTAAATTAAATCAACCCATATTTTAAATTACTTACTGTAGGGTAACCACTTGGTGGTTGATGTAGAATCCCCTTTGACAGCTCTAATAACATAATATAAAATTAGTTATAAAATTTCAACCCAAAGTTCAAATACTACAATCTAAACCATGATAAAAAAAAATTAAAAACTTACCTGCTAAGCATGTCTTTGATTTGTTTGTTTGGTTGGCGGCATAAGGAACACATCCAGACCACAGTATTTTCATTTGGGAGTAAGACAACCAGTTGCCAATGATTGCTGCAACATTGATAAACTTAAAATTAAGCCACACACAAACAAAGAAAAATGAATCACCAATTCGTTGAAATATGCAATCACGTACCTATGGCAAAATGGAGTCATATATATGAACTTATTGGTGGTCAATTTCACTTGAATATTTTGAAGAACAGTATTCATGTGCATATTCTTCAAGTTAAGCTTATGTGGACACACAAATCCATATATTTCACCCGTGCCTCTTTCAACACATAGACGATACAGATACCCAGTGGCACGTAATAAAAACTATCAAATTTATTAATATATGTAGAAATGCGAGAAATTGACATAATGAAATAAACTTTACTACTTATGCGCACCATATGCACAAATGGTTTAACTCAAGCCACTCTTCACCGGAAACCATGTCCATGATCTCTTTGAAGGAGACAAAGCACTCATGATCTTCATGCTTCAACCTTATCCTAGCATGTCTCTTATCAGCATACCCCGTCATAAGGATCTCTTTCAGCCAATCGATTTGGACCTCCTCCTCCTCCTCCTCCTCCACATGAGATGGTGTGCAGCTAGCCTTAGATCCAACAGTGGTCATGGGAGAGGGAACCTGAACAGCCGCATTATGAACTCCTCCACATGAAATGCTGTGCTGAATAATTAAAACATACATATAAATTAAACTAGAATTTATGAATTGATTCAAATAATACAATAGATCTAGTAATATAAACTTATACCTCTGCCAACGTCTTGCGAACTCGGTCTTGCACCATCACTTCCACGCCCTCCATAAGTTCTTTCATCATCCCCGCTTTATCAAATTGTGAGCTGCTCGAGGCAGAACGTGCTACACTTCCAAAGTATCTCTTCAGCCCTGACACCTTTTCCAGCTCCCCGAACACGCCCGGGATGCTCAGGTGTTCCAATGGCAGCAGTCAAAATATCATTCCTTCCTTCCGGAATGAGAGATCCTTGGCTACTCATAACCGTAAGTTCATCCTACAACAAAAACATGTTCACGTGTTACAATTGAATTACTTAAACAAAGCATACTTTTATTCAACTTAGATCCACACAAAATTTTACTTACAATCTTAGTTCCAACTGATGCTGACTCCTCCGATACATAAGATCCAGATTTGTTTTTGCGGCCAGTCTTTCACATTTCATGACGCTCTGGAGATGTAGGCTCCACCTCCAAAGAAGGATCACCAGACTCCTCCTGAATTTTTTTTATTTGATCTTCTTTCAAACTCTTCTTCAACTTTTTATAACCGCCTGGCCCCATTGTGTGGTTGTATTTATTATTTTTTTGAATAATCTTGGCAGCTTCTCTCTTAGCCTGTTACAAAGAACAACACACCACCACAAATATAACAGATCATTAATGTTTAAGAAACTAAAATATTTGTAGTTAAAACAATACCACAAACTCCTCAGTAATGCGACTGTTATAAAATGCGGCCCATGTCTCAGTAGATATGCTGCTATACTTGTGACATGGAATTTTTTCACCATTTGTATCCCCATTACCAAAGACATATGTTTTGGTGAGCTTTTTCTTGAACTGTCTCCAACAAAGATTGATATGAGACATCCAAGTCTTCCCGAATTTCTTATCGTTGGGAACATCAAATGTTTGCTTTACATCATCCCAAACAATCCTTTTTGTCTCGTCATCAACCTCACTCCAACTCATGGGCAATATGCTTATTTTTGTTCGTGCAACCACCCCTAAATAGGTCTTGAATTTGTTAGCATAAGGACCAATAAGATCGCCTTTACTATCAATATCCACTCTATATTTTTGACCAATTCGGCAACTAGAAGCGAACTTATGTAATGATGTCGGACGTCTAGTATTCTTTTTGGGAGGGTCGGCACTGGAATCATCCATGATAAGAAATTCGTCACATACAATAGAAACAAACAGTCATTGTCATTAAGTTCACCAGTACAATTTCATAGGAACATACAATCGAAACATACAAAAGAAGAAATCTGTCACAAACAATAGAAACAAATAGTTGTTACCAAGTGGCTTCAGTCTCAAGAGGGGGGGTGAATTGAGATTTAAAAACTTTTCAGATCTTTCGAAAACGTTTTTCCCCTTTTCAATGACTTAGATCAATTTTCGCGCAGGTTAAGTGGAAGCGAAGGAATTAGAATATAAAGCAGTAAAGCGGTATAACAGTAAAGCAGGAAAGCAGTAAAGCACGCAGAGATTTATCCTGGTTCGGTCACCTCCTAGTGACCTACGTCCAGTCCTCACACCCTTGTGAGATTTTCCACTAACCATAACAACAAGGCTTACAGGTGCCTTGGAAAACCTTTACAGACTCAGGCACTCTCCTCCTAGGATACCCCACCTATGGAGAGCCCTCAAATCTATTACAACAATAACAAGAGATACCCCACCCCTGTTAGAATCAGCTGCCCCAGAAAGATACCCCACTTCCTAGTACAAACAGCTACCTTAGAGAGGTACCCCACTCCCTAGTATAGATCACAACAATTAAACAGTAACAAATGTAAAGACAGAAATACCTCTAACGAAGGCAGATATTACAACTTGAAGAATGCAACCCCAACTAACTCTTAGCGACAGATCAGCTCAGACGGACCAACGGTGCGTGACGAGCAAAAGTAAAAGCGTGAAGAGTTTTTCTCAAAATGTTTTCTGATTCGTGAAATGGGTTGTGTGTAAAAATGAACGTAATGAGGTGCCTATTTATAGGCTATGAGAAAATCAAGTTTACGTTGAAAATAATGTAGGAATCGATTCTTTGTTGAAAGCTTTTGATCTAAGAATCGATTCATTTAAGTGAGGAATCAATTTTGACTTGGTTTGAAAAATAGGGACAATCGATTCTTGAGATCCACGGAGGGCTAGGAATCGATTCTTTACTGAGTTAGAACTTGTATGAATCGATTCTCAGTTTTCCTGAGACATGTAGGAATCGATTCTCAGCTTAGTTTAAAAGTGTGTGAATCGATTCTTTGTTTGAGAATGTTTGGCCTGAAAATTGATTTATGCAATGAAACCACATGACCTGACAATCGATTCTTTCTTTTCTGATTGACCTGAAAATCGATTTTGATGTATGTTTATGCATGAAGAAATCGATTTTTATGTTTTTAAAGATGATAAGAATGTTTACGTAAGTATGCATGCAACTTTGAAAAACTTGTGAGTGTGTGAGACTTTGAGATACGAGCTGACCTTCGAAAGAGCTTACACTTTTTCCTAAGACACACCCAAACCCTAAGGACTACCCTTATATTTAAGGACTACCCTTAAACTTGAATCTTCAATTCTTGAGCTTGTTTGTCTTGGATTGTGACTTTGATGTTTAGTCACTTTTATTAACTTTGACCATCAACTTTGCCTTTGTCTTTTTCAGCATCAAAACTTATCCTGCAATATTAGTTTACCTGCAATACAAGGTATCCACATTCTCCCCCTTTTTGATGATGACAAAACATTAACTCATCTCAAGGTGGGAGGTTAGTTCAAACAGATAATGTATATATGATACTCCCCCTATCATGATGCTCCTCCTGTTTTATTGACTATATGCAAAGTGGTAATGCTATGATAATGTATATGCATGCTAAATTATAAATTCTATTTTTCTCCCCCTTTTTGTCATGATCAAAGAGGGCAACATGTAATAAAAATTGCGAATCTAACAGCATGAAGAGGAATCAATGATTCCAAGTTCCCTTCGAATGAAGAAGAAGTTTTCTTTTTGTAAAGGTTTTGTAAAAATATCAGCCAACTGTTTTGCGGATTCAACAAATTCGATTACACAGTCCCCTTTTTGGACATGATCTCTAAGAAAATGGTGTCTTATCTCTATATGCTTGGTCCTAGAGTGTTGGACGGGGTTCTTTGTAAGATTGATAGCGCTGGTATTGTCGTATTTTATAGGGATATGATCTAGTTCTATACCATAGTCAAGAAGTTGTTGCTTCATCCAGAGAATTTGTGCACAACAACTTCCTGCTGCAACATATTCTGCTTCAGCAGTTGGCAGTGCGACACTGACTTGTTTCTTACTGTGCCATGAGACTAATGCACTACCTAGTATGTGACATGTTCCACTAGTGATTTTTCTATCCAACTTACATCCTGCAAAGTCAGAATCTGAATATCCAATAATACTACATGTGGCACCTTTTGGGTACCACAGACCAACATTTTGAGTGCCTACAAGATATCTCATTATTCTTTTGACAGCTACTAAATGCGACTCTGTTGGATTTGCTTGATATCTAGCACACATGCAAACACTAAACATGATGTCCAGTCTGCTAGCAGTTAAGTAGAGAAGAAAGCCAATTATACCTCGATATTTGCTTAGTTCTACCGGTTTACCTTCTTCATCTTTGTCTAAGTAGCATGAGGTGGATTTTGGTTCCTTTTAGTTCAGCTGATAGTGTTTCAGTTGTATCGTTGTAGCTAAGTGTGGTGTAGAAGGCTCTAACCATGTCTGGAGCGACTGGACCTGTTTCAGTTGCAAAGTCTAGCAGTTTATGGTACTCTAGCCAGTCAATAAATTCAAATCCCTTTTGACTTTGAAACCAGGGTAAGTCTAGAGCATAAGTGGTTCCTAATCCTCTGAGTGAGAAGTTTTTGTTGTAGAGTTCAGCTTGTTCAGGGCTGGTAAAATATCTGGAGTGAAAGGAACTTTCAGTTTCACCATCATGTAACTTTTTCCTTTTGACACCCAAATTCTTGGTTCTTGGAGGCATTGAGAGATGCTCAAGGAGAGGTTGTTTTTACGATGAGTGCACTATGGAATGGAATGAGTAGTGAGATGGGTCGCTAAAAAGGATAATATAATCACTTAGATATAGAGATAGGCGCCCAACAAAATAGGAGAGGATATGGTGAGATAGTTTAGGGATTTTGCGCCTTTCTTGTTGGAAAAGATAAGGAGTTTTAGCGCTAGTTTTCCTAAGTTTTAGGGTGGTATTGATTTGTTGGAGATTTTGTAAGATCATGATCGATTGAGAGGTTTAGAGAGAGATCCTTTAGATATATAATCGATTGAAGCTAAATGATAGGCTTTAGAAGAGACTTGAAAATCGATTTATGCCATGAAATAATGCCCAAGTAAAAAGCTCTATTGAACTTATAATTAAGAGAAGGTAAATTGTTTCTTTTGCAATGGTTCAAAAGGAAAAATAAAATTGACTAGCCGTTTTGAAGGACTCAACTAACTTCAATCATGTATGCAAAAATTTGAGTCATGGGTTCTAATAAAATTTTGCACAGTTTAGACCACTTTCATGTCAAGAGATTGAGTCGATAGTTTTATAGATGCGGACTAACCTTTACTGATGATTCTTTCCTCAGTTATTTTTGAAGTAAGACACATGTCTGCTTAACCTGGGGTGGAGTGTTTAAAGATCTGTTTCTTCCCAGTCATGAGCTTCTGTGATTCTGCTATCAAGGCACCAATCTGTCCCCCATACCTTGAAGCATACCTGCAATGATTTAAACAAGGGTTCTAGGTACCCAAATTTCTTTGGGTCCTTGTGGGTTAGTACTTAGTATGGTCCCTTTGGGAACCCATACTTTCTTCACATTTTGTCTCCCTCTTGCCGTGCAAACAGAAGCTGTATGTCCATTTTTACCACAATAACTACAACTGATGCATGGTCTAGATCTATGATGCATATGCCTTTTAGTGTAGTTGTTTCTAGGGTGTGTAGGATGTGCCTGCTGTAAGCTAGATAGTTTTCCTACTGTCCATTCTAGTTCATGGACTTTCTTTTCAAATTCAGTACATTTGTCACAGACATTATTTGCTTTAAGATAACCTAGGCTGTAGTTTTCCTTTCTAAGTTCTAACCTTTCTTTAGTTAATGCAATTACTTCATTTTGAAGGTGATTAATAACTTTCTTTGCTTTACCTAATGCTTTTGTTAATTTCACAGATTCATCATGCAATTCAATAAACGCTTCATATAAATCATCATACGCATTTTGTAAAGATTCAGGGTTAGATGTTACCTCATTTTCATTTTCGCTTTCATGATCGGCCATTAATGCAACTTGAGCTTCTTCATCCTCTGATTCATCTGATGAATCCATGCAGTTGTCTTCCCATGCAATGTAGGCTTTTCTTCCTTTGTTATCCTTGAATGCTTTCTTTTCAAATTTGGAATCCTTTTTCTGTAGATTAGGACATTCCATTTTCATGTGCCCGGGTTTCCCGCATTCATAACAAGTAGGAGGACCGGATAAGCTTTCTTTGCTAGAGAACTTTTTTGATTTGAAGTTCTTCCTTGGATAGTTGTTGCTTTTCATGAACCTTTTGAACTTCCGAACCATAAGAGCCATATTCTCTTCACTTTAATCAACCTCATTATCTAAGTCGTCACTATCATCAAGCCGACTAGAACTGGATGCTTTCAGAGCCAAGCTTTTCTTTTTCTTATCTGTACTTTTGTGCTCAGCTAGACGGGTGAGTTCTAGTTCATGCTCTTGGAGTTTGTCAAACAGAGTAGCAAGAGTAATAGTAGCCAAATTTCTTGATTCAGCTATAGCAGTAACTTTGGGTTGCCATTCTCTATTCAGACATCTCAGAACCTTGTTGATTAGATCCTCTGTAGGGAATGACTTTCCCAACAAGCTTAACTGATTCACTATGTGAGTAAACCTTTTCTGCATTTCTGGTATTGTTTCACCTGTATTCATTCTAAACAATTCGTACTCTCTGGTAAGAGTATTTGTTCTTGCCCTTTTCACTTCACTTGTACCCTCATGAGTAACTTGGAGATTATCCCACATTTCTTGGGCAGATTTACAGTTTGAAACTCGAAAAAATTCATCAGCACTTAAAGCAGAAGTAATAATATTTTTGGCACGTAAATTATGTTGCACTTTTCTTTTCTCATCATCAGACCATTCATTTCTACTTTTAATTGTAAGAATACCGTCTATTATGTGTGTGGGGACGAAAGGTCCTTTTTCCACAGCATCCCAGACATCTAAGTCTACCCCTTCAATAAAGATTCTCATTCTTTCTTTCCAATATGCGTAATCTTTCCCGTTGAATCCCGGAGGACGGGAAAGAGAAGCACCCTCTTGCGTAGACCAACCTGAAGCCATTTCTCTTGAAGCTGCTAGGCCCTTTATACAAGAGTCTAGCTCTGATACCACTTGTTACCAAGTGGCTTCAGTCTCAAGAGGGGGGGGTGAATTGAGATTTAAAAACTTTTCAGATCTTTCGAAAACGTTTTTCCCCTTTTCAATGACTTAGATCAATTTTCGCGCAGGTTAAGTGGAAGCGAAGGAATTAGAATATAAAGCAGTAAAGTGGTATAACAGTAAAGCAGGAAAGCAGTAAAGCACGCAGAGATTTATCCTGGTTCGGTCACCTCCTAGTGACCTACGTCCAGTCCTCACACCCTTGTGAGATTTTCCACTAACCAAAACAACAAGGCTTACAGGTGCCTTGGAAAACCTTTACAGACTCAGGCACTCTCCTCCTAGGATACCCCACCCATGGAGAGCCCTCAAATCTATTACAACAATAACAAGAGATACCCCACCCCTGTTAGAATCAGCTGCCCCAGAAAGATACCCCACTTCCTAGTACAAAACAGCTACCCTAGAGAGATACCCCACTCCCTAGTACAGATCACAACAATTAAACAATCACAAATGTAAAGACAGAAGTACCTCTAACGAAGGCAGATATTACAACTTGAAGAATGCAACCCCAACTAACTCTTAGCGAAAGATCAGCTCAGACGGACCAATGGTGCGTGACGAGCAAAAGTAAAAGCGTGAAGAGTTTTTCTCAAAATGTTTTCGGATTCGTGAAATGGGTTGTGTGTAAAAATGAACGTAATGAGGTGCCTATTTATAGGCTATGAGAAAATCAAGTTTACGTTGAAAATAATGTAGAAATCGATTCTTTGTGGAAAGCTTTTGATCTAGGAATCGATTCATTTAAGTGAGGAATCGATTTTGACTTTGTTTAAAAAATAGGGACAATCGATTCTTGAGATCCACGGAGGGCTAGGAATCGATTCTTTACTGAGTTAGAACTTGTATGAATCGATTCTCAGCTTGCCTGAGACATGTAGGAATCGATTCTCAGCTTAGTTTAAAAGTGTGTGAATCGATTCTTTGTTTGAGAATGTTTGGCCTGAAAATCGATTTATGCAATGAAACCACATGACCTGACAATCGATTCTTTCTTTTCTGATTGACCTGAAAATCGATTTTGATGTATTTTTATGCATGAAGAAATCGATTTTTATGTTTTTAAAGATGATAAGAATGTTTACGTAAGTATGCATGCAACTTTGAAAAACTTGTGAGTGTGTGAAACTTTGAGATACGAGCTGACCTTCGAAAGAGCTTACACTTTTTCCTAAGACACACCCAAACCCTAAAGACTACCCTTATATTTAAGGACTACCCTTAAACTTGAATCTTCAATTCTTGAGCTTGTTTGTCTTGGATTGTGACTTTGATGTTTAGTTACTTTTATTAACTTTGACCATCAACTTTGCCTTCGTCTTTTTCATCATCAAAACTTATCCTGCAATATTAGTTTACCTGCAATACAAGGTATCCACAATAGTCATTGTCACCTGTACAATAGAAACATACAAAAGAAGAAATTTGTCACATACAATAGAAACAAACAGTCATTGTCATTAAGTTCACGAGTACAATTTCATAAGAACTTACAATAGAAACATACAAAAGAAGAAATCTGTCACATACAATAGAAAGAAAAAGTCATTGTCACCAGTACAATAGAAACATACAAAAGAAGAAATCTGTCACATACAATAGAAACAAACAGTCATTGTCATTAAGTTCACCAGTACAATTTCATAGGAACATACAATAGAAACATACAAAAGAAGAAATCTGTCACATACAATAGAAACAAAAAGTCATTGTCACCAGTACAATAGAAACATACAAAAGAAGAAATCTGTCACATACAATAGAAACAAACAGTCATTGTCATTAAGTTCACCAGTACAATTTCATAGGAACATACAAAAGAAGAAATCTGTCACATACAATAGAAACAAATAGTCATTGTCACCAGTACAATAGAAACATATAAAAGAAGAAATCTGTCACATACAATAGAAACAAACAGTCATTGTCATTAAGTCCACCAGTACAATTTCATAGGAACATACAATAGAAACTTACAAAAGAAGAAATCTGTCACATACAATAGAAACAAAAAGTCATTGTCACCAGTACAATAGAAACATACAAAAGAAGAAATCTGTCACATACAATAGAAACAAACAGTCATTGTCATTAAATTCACCAGTTCAAAAAAAAAGAACAAATCTAAACTCCTTCGTATAAAATTCCTTCATTATGATCATTGCGAGTGGCATGTTCATCGTCAACTTCATTGTCATAAACTGAAGTAGGCACTTGTGTTAACAAACAATGTGTTTCGGAAATTCCAAGACTTGAATCTTCATTTTCATCACTGCCTATTTTTCCTTGTAGGACCACTGACCACTTTTTGTTAGAAGGATCTTTGACATAGAATACTTGTTTTGCTTGGTCGGCCATGATGAAAGGTTCATCATTATAACTTGCCTTGTCAAGGTCCACTAGTGTAAATCCCATTTCGTCGGTACGTACACCACTGTTGCTGTTAGCCCACTTACATTTAAAAAGGGGCACTTTAAATTTACAGTAATCAAGCACTCAAATCTCTTCAATGAAACCAAAGTAAGCAATGGATGCGAGTACGGGATTAGTATCCTTTGAACTAGAGAAGTGCATTGAGGAAGCCATGACCATAACTCCACTATTTTGCATGGTACTTTTGTCATCTTTCGATTTTGTGTAAAAGGAAAACTTATTTATGTCGTACCCGCTCCAACACGCGACGTTAAAGCTAGGGTCATGTGCTAACCTTCTCAAAGTCTCAGAGGCACTCGCATCTTTCTTAATCTCTAATTTAAACCAATCTATGAATGTGTTGTTATGCTCGTTCAATAACAATATTTCTTTCATTCGAGGGTTTTTGGCCTTTACTATCTCTCTATGGAGAAACAAGTAAGGTAATACCTCATTTGTGTTATTCAAAACATACAAATGTGCTTGAAGCACTTCAGCTCGACCCATGATCTTAGTGGTTATACCATGTGTACCTTTACCTTGACATCTCCCTGCAACGTAGACCGTCTTCCTTCCATGTTTGAGTTGATGGTGGAAAGTGCCTTCTGCACAAATAGGACAACCTTTATGCCCCTTGACACTATACCCTGACAAGTTTCCGTATGCTGGAAAGTCATTGATTGTGCAAAATAACATGGCTCGCAGCTTGAAAGTTTCACTACAATACCCGTCAAACACATCCACGCCTTCATCCCACATTTTTCTCAAGTCTTCAATCAATGGACTAAGGTAAACATCAATGTCATTACCTGGTTGTCTCGGACCAGAAATCATCATAGATAACATCACATATTTGCGCTTCATGCACAACCATGGAGATAGGTTGTAAATTACAAGGAGAACAGGCCACGAGCTATGATTCGTACTTAAGTTACAATATGGATTCATCCCATCTGAAGCAAGTGCGAGCCTAAGATTTCTTGACTCAACGCCAAAATCCAGATACAAATTATCAACTTTCTTCCATTGCAAAGAATCGGCCGGATGGCGAAGCTGTCCGTCACATTTCCTCTCATCTGCATGCCACCTAATGCTCTCCGCGTCATTTGCATTAGCAAACAAGCGTATGAACCTTGGGTATTATTGGAAGATACCATAAAACCTTGGTAGGGGAACCCTTTGTGTTGTTGTCGTCACAACTAGATTCACCCGACTTCACTTTGTAGCGCGACCAATTACACGTAGGGCACTTGTGCAACTTCTCAAAGTCTTTCCAATACAATATGCAATCATTTGGACATGCATGTATTTTCTGATACTCCACACCCATCAGACACAATATCTTCTTCGCATCATATGTACGTTTTGGCAATGTGTTACCTATGGGAAGCATGTCTACCAACAGCTCAAGCAATTCAGTGAATCCCTTATCAGTCCACCCATTTATCCCCTTCAGATTGATCAATTTTAACGTTGCAGACAACCGTGTGTATTTTGTGCAACCCATATACAGAGGTTCTTCTTTGTCTTTGCACAAAGTATCATATTCATGCGCTCGCTTAAAAGATTCAGGACCAATGTCACGTATCATATCCTCCATTCGATCATCCATATCTTCATCGACTTTCTCTTCTTTGGACACACTTGGGTTGTCGGTTGATTCACCATGGCATATCCATGTGGTATAATTGGGACAGATCCCATAAACAAAAAGATGGTCTCGTATTACATTTGGTGGTTGTGGGGGCTCGATTCACACAAAAACAACAAGGGCAGGAAAAAGTTTTGGGAACATCAGTTTTGGCAAAATGTGCTTGAGCAAAATTTATAAACTCTTCGACTCCGGTCGCATACTCATCACTCAGACGATTATTTTGCATCCAACTACGATCCATGGCTACACTCCAAAATAATAGACCAAGTATTGTCAAAACAAAATCAAACTATCACAGCAAACCAACGACAACAATTACAGTTAGTTATACAAGCATATCCTAACTAAGTTGAACACAACAGAACTGGAGAAATGCTCCCTCTCAACACTAGATTGCAGAGAACAATGACCAACAATTTGGCCAATGTTTTTACAACCCAAGTCAAGAAAACAATCATTTTCCTCCAAAAGTCATATACTATTGCTATTGCTATCACACTTCCATCACACAGTAAGTTGCAAATAATGAATCAGGAAACTTGCAAATAATGAGTAAACAATGAATCAATGAACATAAAGATAGAACACACAGCAACCAAGAGACAGAGACTCACAAGTTCAGTAGGAGAATAGGTGATGAGGGTGAACTTTTTATCACTGTGATAGACTCTGTTCAACACAAAAATGACAACTCAAAAATTAAAATTAGGGTTTCAGAACAAAATAAAAGCAATTAATCAAACCAGAGAAGAATACGAACCAGGTGCAACGACGGAGAGGCTGTCCTTAAGAGGAGGCCGTTTTGAAAACTTAGGGTTTCGAATATCCTTGCATTGAAACGAGGGCGAGGAAGGCGACAGTGAGCAAGGCGACGGCGAGAGTTGAGAACAGTGAGAGCGTCGTGTTCGTCGAGTTCAGAGTGAGAGTGTCGTATTGTTGACGGCGAAGAAGAGTGATAGCGCCGTCTTCGATTTCAAGCCCTAGATTAGGAGTGATGGCGAAGAAGGCGACAACGAGAGCAACGGTGATGACGAGAGCAACGGTGACGACGAGAGCAACGACGACAACGAGAAAGATGGAGGTTCAGAGAGAGAGCGAGAGATCCTTGAGAGTGAGAATGTGTAACATCCTCAAAATAATTAATGGAATTATTTGGGTGTTAACCCAATTAAACCAATTTAGTACTCGACTGGTAAATTTAATGAGTGCTAAAATTATTTATTGGTTGTCATCGGATCGTTAACCGGATAATACGGATCAAGGAAGTTTCGGAATCGAAATAGGAGATTTAGATCAATATGGTAATTGGACCACGTTACCAATTATATATTAAATATATATATGTGTAACCGTGTGTGTGTGTGTGAAAAGAAAAGAAAAGAAAGAAATAAAAAGAAGAAAGAAAGAAGAGAGGAAGCGAGAGTTACAGAAAGAAGAGAAGAGAGAAAAGAAGAGAATGGCGTGAGGGAGAAGAGAAGAGGGAGAGAGAAGACTTCACCGAAACGACTTCCTTCCAACACGAAAAATGTTCGGCGTTCCTTCCTCTTCGTTTTGGTACCAAAATCTTCATCATCAACCCACTCTCCTCAAATCCACCATTTTCGAATTTAAGAGGAAATAGAGGTTTTTGTTGTTCAAGCTCAAAGGAAAGCTTTGGATGGTGTTTGGGAGCGAGCTCAAGGTGGATAGCGCAAATATTGAAGTCCGATTTGGAGTTTGTGAAGAATCAAGGGGTTAGGGTGCAAATTGGGGTTTTTGTGAATAGTGGCTTGAGGTTGAAGAAGATGATGAATAGTGTTCATGAAGGATTTCGGGGAATTCGATATTTCGGTCAAAAAGAGGTTTCGCGATCGAGTGGAAAGCTTTGAAAGCGGAATTGAGCGTCGTCGGAACGGAAAGTTTATGCGGGGAATGTTCGTGTGGTTACTCGGTGAATTCGGCTCGATCGTGGTTCACGCTTCAAGGGTGAGTTCTACTCACGTTTAGGATTTTTGTTTTCGAATTAATTGATTGATCGTTTTATCGCTTTCGCTGGTCTGGAATATTACTTGATATTGTCTGTTTCGGGTTAGGAATCGATCGGAGCGAGTCTCGAGTTGTGTCGTGTTGAAATGGAATTTTTGGTGATTTGATTTCGAAAGATTTTGACTTAAAAACCGTTAATTGGAAAATATGTCGCGTTTTGATACAATTCGTTTAAAATGAGTTTTTGATTGATTTGATTGATTGTGTGACTTTGATTGAGACTGTTCTTATAGTTGTCAAAACTGTTTTCAATCGGAACAAGAATCGGAATTGAGCGGAATAGCGAATTTCGCAAGAAAACGGAAAACCTGCACTTTTCTGCAGATGGTCGCGTCGCGACCCGTCCCCTTCGCATCGCGACCTGGCCCAGTTTTGTCACGCAAAAAGTTTCTGTCACTTTTCGCGTCGCGACGGAAGCAGTTCGCGTCGCGACGGAAGCAGTTCGCGTCGCGACGCTTTGCAGATTTTCAACAGTTTTTCACTGATTTTGTTTTCGCGATAACTTTTGATCCGGGAACCCGATTGAGGTGTTCTAAGATGCGTTTGAAAGCTTATTCCGAGGCCTAACTAAATATACAATTTAAAAAGGTAAATAGAACTGTTTTCGAAGTTCAAATTGTTTCGAAAGACCGAATAATAGTACACGTGTGCGAATATGTTTTACTAATAATAAAGCGGACTATGAGTCCTACGTGGTATGGTATAACTGACGCGGGATGATTATTATTTATTCATCTAAACCGGTCTACGATTCACGGTATATATATTATATCGACTATAGGAAACGATCCAATGCGGGGATTATGTTCGATTAACGGTCAAAGGTAGATGGACTAAATGTTCATTGAGTATATGTGAACTAACAGGTCATCGAGTGTAGATATATTTATATATATATCTGGTTTGGGTGACGACCCATGTTGACATACTAGGAGGGGCAGTCATGATCCCCCACCCTAGGCTCTGAGGCCAATAGCGGAACTGTTATTGGTAAGGGGTTCACCGGGATTTAGTCTTGGGGCAGTCGGCGGTGTGTCAAAGAGTATTGAGTAACGTCCACCAGGATTTAGTCTTGGGGCAGTCAGTGGTACGTTACTGTTGTTGTGCAGTGTGTTCGCCGGGATTTAGTCTTGGGGCAGTCGGTGAAATGCTATGTGTAAAATAATGCGGTTCATCGGGAGTTAGCGTTCGCGCAGTCGATGCTGTGTTGAGTTAACAATATTTTAAAAACTGGACCGAGAGCGCTAGTAGGGGTCTCGGTAGAACTCACTGAGATTGTATCTCATTGTTTATATGTTGTTGTTTTACAGAGAAACAGGGACAGCGGAAATCCAAGAGGCACGAGTAGATGGTACTCGGATGGTGGCTGAAGACTTAGCGTTATGCCTAAGTTCATATTTCCTTTTGTTGTCTATGTATTACAATTCTATGTATTGGTATTATAATTTTTATTTCCGCTTTCTTGTAAGATATTGAACACTGTGTTTCACTGATTGTTTATGGTCTTATTTATGTTTAAGACTGTTCTGTTGTTGTTCAGTGAAAATTTTATAGTGGTGTTCAGTATTTAAACAGGAAATATATCTCTGATGTTCTAGGAATGGTGCACTTGGGTATTTTTACTCGATAAAAATACCGGGGTGTTACAGTTGGTATCAGAGCAGTTCGACCTAGTCGGACTTAGTTTAGGGTTGAGTCGATTCCTTGTTAGTCCTTGTTGTAATTACACTTGTGATGCTTAGAGACATTGAGCCTGATCAACTTAATACTTAGTGCATCATAAGCGGAATTATGGAGGGATGATCAAGACGCAATCCTCGACCAAGATCGGAATCTCCAACCGGTGCATCCTCAGGAAAGGTGACATGACGATGGAAGGATACACCGCTAAGTTTGGAAAATTTGTTTCAGTTTTACCAAGTGGTAAAGTAAGCTTCGGATGACGAAGGGAGAATGCAGAAGTATAAGAGGGGCCTTAGTGCTTTTATGACTCAGGGTCTCAGTTCTTATACTATTACCAATTATGTCACCGAGGATGATCTCATAGGAAGTATGGGAAAGGAAAGAAGGTAGTCGAATTATCAACTCCGGATGCAAAGTCCTAAGATAATTTCATCAAAGGAAAAGCAGGTGCAGTTCTTCGATTCTTCAAAGGTCAGAAGATATTCTAACTGTGGAAAGCATCACAGTGGTGATTGTAAGCAAAGATCTAATCGGTGCGATTATTGTAATGAAGAGGGTCACTATGGTAAAGAGTGCCCTGCAAGGAAAAGTTCCAAGGAGTCACAAGCAGCTCTAAGGCAATGACAAGTCAACACTCTGAATGCTTAGACGGTTACAAACGCTGACGGTATACTTAGAAGGATGGGAGTCCTATTCAATAACTCAATCAGTATATTATATGGTTCGGGTGCAACCTATTGTTGTATATCCCGATCGCGTGTGAACCGGTTGGGATTAACCTTATCTCCGCTATCCGAGCTGATAACCATCTTAACTGCGGCTAAGGGTCGTGTCCAGACCCAATCTTTGTGTCAGAATGGTCTACGTGATATAGGAGACGGAAATTTTGTAGAAGCATTATTTGTTTGCCTATGAGAAGTGAGGACACCATTTCGGGTATGAATTGGATGACTTCAAATCATGTTGCAATCGACTGTGTTAATCAACTATCAGCTTCGCTTCAGAATCAGTTGAATTGTCTAGGACAAATTCTGAAGCGGTCACCTAGTTCACCTTAGATGGTCAATCTTCATTTCAAGGTGCGGAAGCACGTGTTAGAATGTTATCTGCATCCACTGAGACTAGTTTTGATTTGGCGAACATTCGGGTTGTGAATGACTTTCCGGATGTTTTCACGATGAAGTTTCTTCTGAATCTCCAGAGCGAGAGGTAGAGTTTACGGTAGAATTGGTTCCTGGCACGGGATCAATATCTATTGTTTCTTATTGAATGTTTCTTTAGAATTAAAAGAAATGGAGTCTCAACTTGAAGAGTCGATGTTAAAGAAATTCATTCGACCAAGTGCTTCTCTGAGGAGTGCTCTGGTGTGGTTAGTCGAAAGGAAAAATGGTAGCATGAGATTGTGCATTAATTATCGACGACTCAACAAAGTGACGATCAAGAACAAATATCGTTTTCTAAGGATACACGAATTGCTGGATCAACTTAGAGGTGCAGCGGTGTTTTCAAAAAATTGATCTGAGGTCAGGATATCATCAATTAAAAGTTAGAGCCTTAGATATTCCGAAGACAGCTTTTGGTACTAGATGTAGACATTACGAGTTCGTAGTAATGCCCTTCGGTTTGACTAATGCTCCAGCCGTATTCATGGATTATCGGAACCGAGTTTTTCCTCGAATACCTAGATCAATTTGTAGTCGTTTTCATTGATGATATCTCGATGTGCTCGAAGACCATTGAGGAGCATGTCCAACATCTCCGCATTGTTCTGAAAGTACTCCGAGAAAATAAGTTGTACTTGAAACCTTCGAAGTTTGATTTTTGGGTGTCGGAGGTAAAGTCTTTGAGACATGTGATTTCCCAAGTCGGGAGTTTCTGTAGATCCCAGTAAGAAAGAAGCGGTGTTGAATGGGAGTGACCGACATCAGCCGCAGAGATCAAAAGTTTCTGGGACTAGCCGGTTACTATAAGAGATTTGTTAAAGGGTTCTCACAGTTAGTTTTCCACTTACTCGGTTAACTCGTAAGGGTCATCCGATTACGTGGGATGCCGATTGTGAAGAATGTTTTCAAGAGTTGAAGATTTTGACTTCTGCTCCAATCCTGATTCTTCCGATCCGTCATTGGAATTTCAAATTTTCGATGACGCTTCAGGGAAGGGTTTAGGATGTGTTCTAATGCAAAATCAACAAGTGGTAGCTTATGCGTCCAGGCAATTAAAGTCTCATGAAAAGAGTTATCCGACTCACGATTATGAGTTGGCAGCTATTGTCTATGCACTGAAGATTTGGAGACGTTACCTGTATGGGTCTCGTTTCGATGTCTTTAGTGATCACAATAGTTTAAGGTATCTGTTTGATCGGAAGGAACCGAATAGCAGGCAGAGAAGTGTGTTGAGTTTCTGGAGGATTATAAATTAGCGTTGATGTAGCATTCAAGAGAGGCCAGTGTTGTAACTGATGCACTGAGTAGGAAGTTCATCCACATGGCAGAGTTTATTGATGCATGAGATAGAATTGTTGGAGTCCTTTAGAGACTTAAATCTGAATTCAAGATCAAGGAGGAACCGGTTAGTGTTGAGCCATATGAGGATCTCTAGTTCCCTAAGGGATTCTATACGCTTGGCACAGAAAGTTGATGTGAAGCTACAATCACAAAAGGTATTTCCAGATTTTACCATGGATAGTGATGGAGTCAGTTGTTTCAACGGTAGGATCTGTACGCCCGATGATGAGAACAATAAAAGGCAAGTGTTAGAGGAAGAACACCGAAGTTTATATTCTGTACACCCTGAATCCACCAAGATGTACAGAGATGTTAAGCAAATGTATTAGTGGCGAAGTATTAGTCTGTTAACCCCTCCTTTGTGAAAATTGGCAATGAGATAGTATTATGAGATTCCGTTCGACAAGTCAAACGTGAATACAAATATGTAAGTGAGGTAACTGCTGATTGTTTTCACGTTGCGAATGGCCATCAAAGGATTAATTGATGGATCTACTTGTAAATGACTGAAATTTCTGGAGTGAAGCTTGGCGTGCGGTGTAATAGTTTTGAAAAATCGTTTTTGTGAAAACCCGCATGCTAAGGTTAATTTTGGGAACGAATTAAGAGGCTAATAGGATATGATTGAGGAGGAATATCCTAGGAGGATTACTTAGGTTGAGGGGAAGCTCTCAACGCTATTGACTAATTCGGAAAGGAGCTCTGAGTTCTGTTTGACAGTTGTTTGGAGAACAACTGAGGTGATTTTCATTACGTTCAATTTATTTGATGTCCCCGTGGTTTATTTCTACGTTTAAGATAAACGTTTCTGGTAAGTCCTCATTTCATCTTCTTTTGAAAAGTGTTATCTCGAAATCTTGGGGGCGAGTCAAGAAGTTTCACAAACGACTTTCCGTCACTTTTGTCAATGTGTACGAGAACTGTTATGGATTTTAGAAGAGTTGTTGAGAACGTGTTTACACCCTTCGAGGAAATCGTGTTTGTTTTTACCTCTACTGAGGAATACCAGTTTGTGGATCTCATTTTCAACCTGTATGTCTATCAAGTGTCTTATATTACACCCTTTGATTTAGATTAATCAAAGTTGGGGAGTAAACGAGGATAATTGGAATGAAGCTTCGGAAGTGTTTTCAAACGCGGTGCCGAGCCGATGTAGGCGAATGATGAGTTTCTCGTGTAGATGCGTGACCAGAGAGTTCGTATCAAGGTAGTAGTGGATCATACTTGGAGATTGATGTGCCAACTTGGGAAGAGTTCCTACGCTCATTTCGTTAGTTCGAGATTGTTTTCCCAGCAACTTAAACCTTTCTGAGAATGTCGATTCTCGGTTAGTCGGATGAAAGACTTAGCGAAATTTTGAGGACAAAATTCTTTCAAGTTGGGGAGAATGTAACATCCCCAAAATAATTAATGGAATTATTTGGGTGTTAACCCAATTAAACCAATTTAGTACTCGACTGGTAAATTTAATGAGTGCTAAAATTATTTATTGGTTGTCATCGGATCGTTAACCGGATAATACGGATTAAGGAAGTTTCGGAATCGAAATAGGAGATTTAGATCAATATGGTAATTGGACCACGTTACCAATTATATATTAAATATATATATGTGTAACCGTGTGTGTGTGTGAAAAGAAAAGAAAAGAAAGAAATAAAAAGAAGAAAGAAAGAAGAGAGGAAGCGAGAGTTACAGAAAGAAGAGAAGAGAGAAAAGAAGAGAGGAAGAATTAGGATCGGAGCAGAAGTTAATTTTTCCTTCAATCCAAGAAAACACTCTTCACAATCGGCATCCCAAGTAAACGGTTGACCTTTACGAGTCAATCGAGTAAGCGGAAGTACCAATTGCGAAAAACCTTCAATGAATCTTCTATAGTAGCCAGCCAAACCCAAAAAGCTTCTGATCTCAGTTACTGACGTTGGCCGTTCCCAATTCAACACTGCTTCCACCTTGCTAGGATCAACTGCAACCCCTTCTTGGGAAATCACATGGCCCAGGAACTTTACTTCAGACATCCAAAAGTCACACTTTGACGGTTTAGCATAAAGTTTCTTTTCTCGGAATACTCCTAGAACAAAGCGGAGATGCTGAGCATGCTCCTCAACTGACTTTGAGTAAACCAAGATATCATCAATAAAGACGACCACGAACTGATCTAGGTAAGAATGAAATACTCTATTCATATAATACATGAATACGGCTGGAGCATTAGTCAATCCGAATGGCATCACCACAAACTCGTAGTGTCCGTACCTCGTACGAAAAGCAGTCTTCGGAATGTCTAAGGCTCTTACCCTGATTTGATGGTATCCCGACCTCAGATCAATTTTGGAGAACACTTTAGCACCTCGAAGTTGGTCAAGTAGATCATCTATCCTTGGTAACAGATACTTGTTTTTTATTGTGATTTTATTCAACTGACGGTAGTCTATGCACAATCTCATGCTTCCGTCCTTCTTCTTGACTAGCAATACCGGAGCACCCCATGGAGAAGCACTCGGTCGAATAAACTTCTTGGAAATTAATTCCTCAAGTTGGGACTTCAATTCCTTCAGTTCGAGAGGAGACATCCTATAAGGTGCTATGGATATTGGCCCTGCACCAGACGCCAAATCTATAGAGAATTCTACCTCTCGTTCTGGAGGTAAAGAGGAAACTTCCTCGGGAAAAACATCTAAGAATTCATTAACAACTTGAAAAGAGGATAAATCCAAATCAGCTTCAGTTGATGCAGACAAAATAACAACAAAAGCTTCTGCACCTTGGAATAGAGACTGGCTGGCTGAGGCGAATGAAATAACACCATCATCTGCAGGCAGTGAATGCCCCGCTGCTTCAGAAGGAAAATTAATTGCACGATTGAAACAGTCAATCGTAATGTGATTGGAAGTCATCCAATTCATTCCCAACACGATCTCCATTCCCCTCATCGGCAGACAGATGAAATCAACAACAAAGTCCCTGCCTCCTATGGTAAGCAGACAGTTAAGGCACAATGATTGGGTTCGAACACGACCCCTTGCCGCAGTACGAATTGTGATTGGTTCAGATATAGGAGATATTTCTAATCCTAACCGTTCAGCACATGCTTCGGAGATAAAACAGGTGAGTAGCACCAGAATCATACAGAATATTAACAGTTTGATTAAAGATAGAACCTGTACCCCTTATAAGATTATCAGCTGGTTTGATGGTCTTAGCATCCAGAGTGTTGACTCGAGCCTGTCTCGGAGCATCAGGGGACTCCAAGAAAGCTTTCCTTGACGGACAATTATTAGCATAATGGCCCACTTCTTTGCAGAGGTAACATTGGTTCGGTCCCACCTGACATTTGCCTCTATGAAATTTCTTGCAGACATCGCACTTGTTAGGCCTGGCAGAGTCACTTGACTGGATTTGTTTCCCTTTATCCCTATTCCCTCTATATCTAGGGTTTGAAGAAGTTGGCTCATTACCCTTCTTCTTATCCTTCCAGAAGTCTTTCCTCTCAGCATACATTCTTTTAAGATCGCTCTCAGCTGAATGAGCTTGTTGAACCAAAGCAGGATAAGTGGTCATGGAATAAGAACTGAGACCTTGATTCACATCGCCTCTAAGACCTTGTCTGAACATCACCATTTTCCACTTATCATCAGGAGCGGTGGTCCCCAATTCATTGAATTGTGACAACCTCTCAAATTTCGCAGCGTATTCCCCAACTGTCATCTCTCCCTGTTTCAAACTTAGAAATTCCATCTGCTTGTCAAGTCTTTGGGAGTCGGGAAAATAATGACCCAAAAACAACTCCTTGAAATTATTCCACTCAAGAGGAGTTCCTTGATTTTGAAGCATTCTACGAGCGTTAACCCACCAAGTGTGAGCATCCTCGTCCAGAGCGTTAGCAGCACAAATTACCTTTTCTCCTTCATTGCATTGCAAGGTATCAAAGATCCGTTCCATGGCATCTACCCAGAAATGGGCTTTCATTGCCTCGGATCCTCCTTTGAAGGTTGGGGGTTTCATCTTCAGAAACCGGAAATACACCCTGTTGGGATCCTCAGGTGTTGGCACATTGACCGGCTCAGCTGGTTGAGGTTGAGGCATCTGATGCATTTGCTGCATTTGAGCCATTTGAGCCATCTGTTGCTGTTGCATTAGCATCATGTCATTCATCATCTTCTGCTGAGTCTCGATGACATTCTGCATCCATTCTTGATGAGGATCAACAGGTGGGTTTCTCCTACCTCTCCCAGCCATGATTCTGCGAAGTATGCACAAAGTATTAATTTGATCAGGCTCAATGTCTAATAGCATACTAAGAAAAATCAGACTTAGAAGACGTAAAAGACTCTTAACATCTAAGTCCGACTAGGTCGAACCACTCTGATACCAAATGTAACACCCTGTTATTTCTAACATGTAGAAACACTAAAAGTGCACAGATGCGGAAATTCAGAGGACACAGTTCCTGTTTAAGTTTTGGACATACAAACTTTTTCCGAAATAAAACATAATCGGAAATCACATTACTTCATAAAATAGAAGTTTTATCGGTTCCACACCGAATGGATTACAATATCCAAGTCCACGTACCAAACAGAAACATAAAACGGTTCATATAACTCATAATCAATACAAGTTTATACAACCAATTAGGACAACAAAAGGACAAAGGATCAAATGACTAAGTCTTCAGCACCTCCAAGAGTATACCAACTACTCGTGCACAATAGTCTTCCTTTTTCCCTGTTTTTCTGAAAAACAACAAATATGGATAGGGTGAGATAACATTATCTCAGTGAGTCCTACCGTGCCCCCTCACTGACACTCGGTTCAATTCATCAAACCGTTATAACAAAGCAGACCTAACTATGTCTTATTTATTAATCGAAAAGCCGACCGTGCAACGACCACTAATCCCGGCGAATCGTGTGTTTAACTTAGCATAAACCGGCCGTGCAACGACCACTAATCCCGGTAACCCGTGAGTTGACCACGCCAAAACACATTCAGGGCCTAGGGTGAGGGCTCATGACTTCCCTTCCTAGTATGCTACTTGTCGGGTCGTCACCCAACGCAATACATATGACAATATGCATCAAGTTCTCGAGAGTTAGATAGTTTATATCTTTTCGATCACCAAATGGATCAATTACATAATAATTGGATAAACAATATCCATAACGATCTATAACCCGTTTTGATGAATTTATAACATCCGGTATTATAATCATTTTCATTTGACATATATATATATATATATATATATATATATATATTTAGTCAGTCCATCAGTCGGTGTACTCACACGCGTACTAGGGTTTCGGTTTTTCAATCAAATAGGCTTTCAAAGCTCTTTTTCAAAACCATGAGTGGAATGAGATCAAAATAAGGTTTTCAGTGAGGCAATCCCTTTTGAATGGTTTAGAAAGAAATTAGAAAAGGTTCGGGATCAAACGGAGCAACAAAACGAGAAAACGGAAGCCGGTAACAGAACCGCACGCACGACCCGTGCTCAGGGGCGCACGACCCGTGCGTGGTGCACTACTCATGACCCATCTACCAGAAAGAAACGCACGATCCGTGCCCAGGGGCGCACGACCCGTGCGTTCCGTTCTGTTTCCAATACTTCCAACCCGAAGCAGGCGCACGATCCGTGCCCAGGGGCGCACGGTCCGTGCGATCTGTGTCTGTTACCAGAATTTCACATTTCTCCCATTTTCGCTCTCCGTTCTCGTCCAATTCGATTTCTAATTTCAATCACCTGAAATCCAGAAAATTTCCAACTATTCCAGAATATATATAAAGTGTTTCATTTCAATAATTCATTAATATTCTCAATAAACCGTACAACACCGTTTTGACTTAAAACGCTTTTCGATTCTAAGACTTTTGAAAACGTGACCAAGGGATTCCATATCGAAAACAAGTTCAGAATATCAAAATGCCCTATCGTGAGTAGAACTCACCCGTTATACCAAAGTCCGAGAGTTGGGTCTAGAGACGAAATCGTCGAACCGAAAACAACGAACTATCCCCGCTAGAACCGAATTCGAACAAGGATAGTGGCTCCCTTTCTCTCTAACTGAAACAGCAACCCAAATCTTTCACAACTTCCTCCAAATCGAAATGCAAGCTTGAGTCTTCCCCCTCTTAACAGCAAAACTGAACATGCAAGCCATCAACACATAGTTCCACCATTTTCACCACTTGGAGCTTCATGGGCATCAATGGAGATGAGAGAAAGAGTGAGAATCAAGCTTTGAAAGTGGTACCATTGGATTCAGAATCAAAAATGGAGTAGGATGGAAGAGAAACAACTTACATGCAACAAGGATTTGGGATGAGTCCCTCCTTCCTCCTCTTCTCCTTCTCCACGCCCTCCTCCTTCTTCTCTCTTTCTTATTTCCAGTTTTTCCTTCAAATTCTGAATCTTATGAATACTAAGTGAGGGAGATTGTGGCTGGAAATAAAAAGAGGTCAGCTAGCTAATGGTTGGGTGTGAAAATACAATAATGCCCTTCAGCTTGGAATCTCCATTTAAATTATGACTAATCCATAAGTGAATGTGAGATAGGATTTCTTTGGGCTTTTTCTCGTACAATAATCCCCGAGACACGACTAATTATTCCCACAAATAATTAATCGGTCCTAGGCATCATAATACGAGTCTTTAAAAATTAGGGATGTTACAATTGTTATCATTTCCAGCAGCAAAAATAGCATCAGTACCAAGTTTATTCCAATTCCATTCCCACACTGAATCTGTCCACTGCCCCATTTCAGCTTACATTCGCATTCTTCTCATTGTGGCTGTTCAGAACCGAGGGGAACAGCACTGACAGTGGCTCCGGCCCGAGCCATATATCAGTCCAAAATTTCACTGTTGCGCCATTTCCCATCCTTTTCTTCGTTGTCTCCTTAAACCAATTCAGTCCCAACTGTGTCCCGTCCCCTAAAAGTTTGGACTTAATTTTAAAGTGGAAACTTTGTTTATGAAATGTGAAGTTGTGCTTGATTTCTAGTGTGATGATATTTCTAATACATGTTGGTTTGAATGATGTTTGGATGATTTAAAATTTTTTGATTGGTGTTCTGTACTTGTTTGTGTGGTAATTGACTGAAATTTAGTGTTTAAATTGATTCTATGATAGTAAGGATAAGTTAGGTACCCTTGAAATGAAGTTAAAGACACAATTTCAACACTTTTAGAACACCGTCAAGAAAGCATGGCCGTGTTAGAAAAATACGGGTGCCCGTGTTTTCTTCTTGACAGCTACTCCTTTCGATAGCCTTTCGACTTTTTGGTCGTATGTTGATTTAAAAAGTATTTCTACTCTACCCTAACCTGTAATGCCCGTTATGCTTTTTTATAAGATGAGTTGTTTACGGTACTATCGGGCATCGAGGAAATGTGAGGATAGAACTATCTCTCTCTCTCTCTCTCTCTCTCTCTCTCTCTCTCTCTCTCTCTCTCTCTCTCTCTCTCTCTCTCTCTCTCTATATATATATATATATATATATATATATATATATATATATATACACACCTAATACAATGTTATTGATGTACTTGGGATTGGTGTCACGAATCTAAGCTCAAGACCTTGGAAGGAGCTCAATACAATGTTATTGAGTGGGGTTTCCCCGCCATCGCGGTTTGTAGTATTTATATTATGTAAGACTACTGCGTTTTGGGGGATGCATCATCGGTAAATGATTTAAACAATATCTTGAGTATATGGATAGTGAGGTGCTGTTGATGAGCTCATTGAGATTATATAATCTCATTCTTTATTTATGTGGTAATTTACAAATAAGTTGGTGTTTATAGTTAAAGACAAAAGAAAGGAAAATGCTCATCGAGCTCGTTATGTTTGAAGTTCTCTCAAGAACTCTTAGAAGGATGTATTATAGGGATTCACTTGATCTCAAGAACTCTGTGAATGTTATATATATATATATATATATATATATATATATATATATATATATATATATATATATATATATATATATATATATATATATATATAGGGATTCACTTGATCGATCCCAAGGCATGCATTTACTTTATTTTTCTTTTAGGACATATGCATTTATGTTTTTTGGATTAAGCGACGTAGCTTAACTTTTGTGAGGTTAATTCCCTTCAAAGAAATGTTTGTATTTTGTGTTATGAAAGAGTATCTCATTTGATGAAAGAGTTAAGAGAATGAAAGTGAATATTCAGTATTTTAATACAAATTTGTAACTGTGTATCTCTGATTGATTACTAAATCGTAATATGCTAGATTTTATTGACGCATAAAATTTAGGATGTTACATTAGCAATGACGTCACTGCTACCAAATGACCCAAAATCTTTTAGGAACTAAAAATATATTTAAGCCTATTAAATTTGATAGTATTTAATAAATTAAAACTCAATTGGTCTCCGTATTCTTTTTGTCTATGACCAATTTTTATCTATTCACTCTATTTTTGCTATCGATTAAATCGTAATATGCTAGATTTTATTGACACATAAAATTTAGGATGTTACATTAGCAATGACGTCACTGCCACCAAATGACCCAAAATGTTTTAGAAACTAAAAATATATTTAAGCCTATTAAATTTGATAGTATTTAATATATTAAAACTCAATTGGTCTCCGTATTCTTTTTGTCTGTGACCAATTTTTATCTATTCACTCTATTTTTGCTATCGATTCATTGTGTTCATTAATCTATAAATTTTTAAACAATCAACTAAATTCTCTTTTTTTTTGACGAAATAACGAAATTCTCTTTAGAATTCATATCTTTTAACAGTATCAATTAGTATTTTCCATGTGTAGAATTTTATAACTATTTTTATTGATTTACTTATTTATTTAGTTTACTTTTTACATAATTTTATAAACTATTGAAGAAATTATTTAGATTTCATATGAAATTAATATTTTTATATTTTATTTTCAATATATATGCATGCGCGCAATTTAGGAAATAAAAATATCAAAAAACCTGTGATATGAATTTCCTATTCATGAATCTTTATTTTCTTCTTTAAGTATGCATTAATGCGTTGCTAGATTTAAATGGATTTTGTTCTTTTCAATATTTATTTCCAATTACAGAAAATAATATTATATTTTTTCCTAATTATTATTATTTTCTGTAATTGTAAATGAAGAGTTAAACGTAAAAAATCTAGACAAATCTAGTCGCTTCTGAGTGGCAGATAGGATCATCACATCACATGCATGTTAGTCACATCTGACAACACCATACAACACTCTCTCTTTTTAAATCCACCTCACCCTCTCTCATTCACGGACTCACACACTCTCTTTTTAAGATAGATAAGGTTTCATTTTCCAAAAAATATCAAAAAAACTGTGATATGAATTTCCTATTCATGAATCTTTATTTTCTTCATTAAGTATGCATTAATGCGTTGCTAGATTTATATGGATTTTGTCTTTTCAATAATTATTTACAATTATAGAAAATAATATCAAATTTTTTTCCTAATTATTATTATTTTCTGTAATTGTAAATGAAGATTTAAACGTAAAAACTCTAGACGAATCTAGTCGCTTCAGAGTGGCTGATAGGATCATCAGATCACATTTTAGTCACATCTGACAACACCAACACTCTCTTTTTAAACCCACCTCACCCTCTCTCATTCATAGACTCACACACTCTCTTTCTTAGATAGGTAGGGTTTCATTTTCCAACCCTTTTTTTTCAGCTACCGCTACTTTTTCTCGTTGCAGCACACATTCACTTTTGTTCCATTTTCAATTCATTCGACCCCAGTCCATTGTAGTCATTCAGTTCTTGCTTTCATCAGATCTATGATCATATCCCACAATCCACTTAGATCTTGTCGTTCATTCACCGAGTCTCTACTTTTCTTTGTCTTTTTTATTTTGATCTCGTTCTCATCCTTGATGTTCGATCTACTGGATCTATGAACCAAGGTGCATATCGTTGTTGCATTGGTGTTGAAGATCTGATGCTACGTACAAAGAACAAAGATTACTTAAAATGTGTTTTACGGAGTTGCACATGGGTGATGATTTAGCTATTTTGACGACTGTGATTTCCTTGATTAATTACTTCACAAGGTCTCTGTCTTAAAGGTGACATAAGTTCACCATCTGAATATGGGGTGCGACGATTACATTTATATTCAGCACTTATATAATGTAATTATGTTTAGTTGTTTTTTTATAAGCAATGTTGGTGGGGGTGGGAGAATGTTAGTTTCTCAGGTTTTGAACTCGGTACCTCCTTCTTACACTCTTTTGGTGAACTCCTTTAATGTTTCACAGATATGTAGTGTGAGGATTATGTTTATATTTAGCACTTATAGTACAATTGTACTCTATATTTTAATATATTTGAATTGTGAGTCAACTTGTATCAAAAGTTATAGTATTTGTTTTTTAGTTTTATTTTTATGTAATAGAATTTGGATGAACCAAGAAGCACTTAAAATAAAAGAAAATTTGGTGTAATAATTATGTTGTTAATTATTAATATATTATTAGAAAATATCGCAAATAAAATATAAATGAAAAAGATTTATAATTTCTATAGACAGAGATGTGCGCCCGGTTATAATAAAAAGTCTCATTTCTTATGACTCCTAGCTTTCAATTTTAATCGTGGGTTCAATTAATACAAAAGGCTATGGGACGTGAAGGAGTTGCATGAAGGAGGTCCAAGGTTCATGCTTATCAAAAAACATTTGCTTATCAAAAAAAATTAATACAAAAAGCTATGATTTTTGACTCTACACACAATTTTACTTCCATCTCTGAGCTCTCTATAGAGGTGAGAGCATAAACGCTATATATCATTGTATGATCTTTTACATCACCTCTTTTATCATGCGCCATGGACTTGGTGAGTGATTTGAGTATCATTTATTCGATGAAAGTTTTATTAGATAGATATTCAGTATCATTTAATTGATTTGTCTGTTTATTGACTTTCATCTGAGGTCTACTCAACAGCGCCACAACAATAATATTTACGTTGGGACACTATTTTTGTAAAGGCTTACAAAACCAAGGACATAGGATTAATACCAAATAAACAAGGGAGAACATGGTCATACAAAAAGAAGACAATGCATAGTTGGAAAATTCAATCATATTATAAAATTGTAGTGAATTACAAATCAAAATAACTTCAAACTAATTTTCTATTTTGACTAAACTTTCAAACAACTTAATTTTGATGCAATCTTATTGTAGTACAGAAATTCGAAAAAGAATTGGATATTTTAAGTTGGAAGCAGAATTGTCCGACTTAAAAAACATACACGGTTGATAATTTCATAAATAATAAGAAAAAAATTGATCCGTAACAGTTTAAGTCTGATTGTTTTGAAGCCCAACTTACAAAACTTTAAAAGCATAACATTTTAAGTCGGATAGATGTTGGCCAATTGATCCGTAACAGTTTAAGTCTGATTGTTTTGAAGCCCAACTTACAAAACTTTAAAAGCATAACATTTTAAGTCGGATAGATGTTGGCCATGACCTAAAAGATCTTTTACATTTGGCTTAAAGGTCATTTTGGCCCCTGCAAAATACACATTAATCCATTTTGGCCCCTGTAAAATAAAAAACTTTAAAGAAGCCCCTGTAAATTAGTTAGTTGTTCAGTTTTGCCCTCGCTGTTAGTGGAAGACTAACGCTGTTAGTCTTTGCCTACGTGGAAGGGACACTTCATCATCTTCCTCCCTCACCATCACCATCTCCCCTTGGACTTCTAACTTGTTCTAAAACATTCTGGAACAAAAATTACTCTCAAATTTAGATCTGAAACAGAATCATATTACTCTCAAATTAACAACAAAATCAGATCAGATCTTGAAACAAATCATCTTCATCATTAACAAAGTCATAAGAAACGCAGGAAGAAGAAACACAACGTTGTTCCTCTTCTTCGTTCTCTTCTTTCTTTGCGTTTTGTTTCTATTCTCCGTTGTTCGCTGTTCCTCTTCTTCGTTCTCTTCGTTCTTTGCGTTTCGTTTGTCTTCTCCGTTGTTCGCTGTTACTCTCAAAACCCCTCGCAGAACTGAAACCCTCGTGTTATATCCTTGTTCCACCTCTCCCCTTCGTCTTGTCTTCGACCGCGAATTCGCCCACTAGTTTACCGCGTTTCAGAAGTCACCCTCATGTCACCCTTGTTCTTGTCGCCTTCGGGCGCTTCCTTTTCCACATGTATATGAAACTTCTGTGCATACAATTTGATGAAAGTTAACCTTAAATGATATAATATACTGAGTATAAAATTTGTACATTAGGCCATAAATATGTTTCTCAGTACATTACATCATTTAAGGTTAACTTTATTTTATCAACCAGTTTCTTCAACCATCCTTTTTCTAGCTGCAAATGGCTGATTTGAGGTTTCGTAGTTTTCGTCTTCTTAAAAGTAGGACACCCGAAGCAATTGGTATATTTAATATTTGACGCTCACTGTCCGACTTAAAAACCAGCTTTTGAAGTCATACGTTTAAGCGACTTTAAATTCCTGACATACTAAGTCAGCCTAATATAAGTTAGACACGCATTAGACTGTAAAAGTCTAATTTATCGGACTTTAAATCATTTTTCTGCAGTATTGGTTTACTATCTTATAAAAAAAATTTATTTTTAACTATCAACTTTAAAGAAATTATTTTTATAACTAAAGTTATGAATAAATATGCTGTCAAGTCTTTGTATATTGTATCTTTCACTATTAAATGTTATTTACTATTTTAAATGTTACTTTAAAAAAATAAATGAAAATTATATATATATATATATATACATTTAAAAATAAATAGTCGTATTGTTACCCATGAGCACTTGGATGACATGATAGGGGCTCTTTCAACTTAACCAAGGTCTTGGGTTCGAATCCAGCCATGACATGCAACAGTGTTAAATCTCTTGAGGTAGTCTTTTGCCGCCCATTATAGTCCTACCCGGCTCGAGGGATTAGTCTCTGCAATTGCGTGCAGAGGATACCCAATTTATACAAAAAAATAAATAGTGGTATTGTTAGTACATATATATTATATATAAATACAAAGTTTATGTTTTTCACATCGTTCTCGAATTTTCATCATTTTTGTTGAAACATTTTTCTATAGTTTAATTTCTACACTCGATACGAGATGAATGCAATTAGTTTGGTGCAAATTGGTTGAGAAATGAGAAAATAAGAGGCAAAACACGTTTTATAGATGTGTATTGCTTTTTCACAGTATTTTCATTTTAAGCGTTTTTTTTAACAAAATATTTTCCCTATTATGACTATTTGTTGATTTTCGAGAATTTTAGGCTCAAGAATCATTAAATTTGGTGCTCAATAACAAAATCACCAATGTTGAGATAGAAGGTTTTTTGAACTTCAAATTCAAATTTCAGTTTCAATGCATTAAAGAAGAGGGACCAGGTAGAGGTTGACATAAATAAGGATGTTCTACAATGCATTAAAGGAGAGGGATTTTTGTGGAGTATCTTATAGGTATCCATTCAGGGTTGGTTGGATTGGAGAAGATGTTGCGGACACACCCTATGTTCATGTGTTTGATTTTGAAGCCGAAGATTCTGGTGGGGAAGGTACTCACTCTAGGGAAAGTTATTGAACTTTTTATCTTTTTTTCTAATAAGCAAAATCTACTTTCACTATAATAAAATTACATGCTAGCAAAATGACATTTTTAGACATTGTACTGGGTCGCCACGTGTCCAATTTTTTGGACATTTTAGTCATTTCGCGCTAAAAGACAAAATGGAAAGCTGCCCAAAGTCAGAAAAAAAAAAGCAAAAACAGTAAAAGTACCACAGAAAGTCAGAAGAAAAAAAATAAAAAAACAGTCAAACTGCCACAAGCTGACGCGCGCGCAGGAAAAGGCAAAAAAAAAGCTGCAAAGTCAACTTCAGACACTGCACACACGTCACATACAATTTGAAGGTATTACTTTGCAAATTTTGCTTTTAATTTTTGTTTTCAATTCAAATTCTCTCTCTTTATCTGATTTAATCAAATACTTTTTTTTACTTTTTTTTTTCAATTCAAATTCTCTCTCTCTTTATCAATAATTCAGTCTAATACTTTCAGATATTAATTAATAAAAACAATTCCTTTTTTCAAAATATCAAAATATTTACTATAATCTACTAAAATCAATCATATTAAAACTGCTAAAATCAATCAATTTTTTAGATCAAAAAAATGCCAACAGGAGTGTCAACGGGAGTGGTAACCAGAGCGCCAACGGGAGTACCGACTTATTTACTAAAAAGGAGTAAAATGCCAACGGGAGTGCCAACGGGAATGCCAACGGGAGTGCCAACGGGAGTGCCAAAGGGAGAGTCAACGGGAGTGCCAACTGGAGTGCCAACGCGAGTGGTAACTAAAGCGCCAACGGGAGTACCGACTTAATTACTAAAAATGAGTAAACTGCCAACGGGAGTGGCAACGAGAGCGAGAGTGCCAACAGGACTGCCAACATGAGCGCCAACGGGAGTGGGAACGAGAGCGCCAACGAGAGTGCCAACGGAAGAGGTAATGAGAGAGCGCCAACGGGAGTGCCAACGAGGATGCAAACGGGAGGGTCAAATGGGATGCATATTTTACCTCTAATGTCCAAATACATTATTATGGATAAATGTAATTCTGATTGTCAAACTCCTTTAATTTCTTCGACTCAATATAATTTTCATTTGTATGTTTTATGACATAATATACCTATCTCTTTCGACTTTGAATTTCAAATCATACATTTTGGACATTGTTCACAATTTATGATTATCTTCCAAATTACTATTATGACTTCATGGCAATACACCGACCATACAGTATCACCCGTGCGTATGCACGGGTAAAAAACTAGTATATATTAATAAGATAGGAGTACTAGGGGTACCCCAACCCTTACAAATACAATGGGCCTTATTAAAACCTCCCTGGGCCAAAACCCCATAGGAAGAAGACCCAAGGAAGAAAAAGAGTACTCCAGGAAGAAAACGAGACAAGTAGTCAAATTACACTGAATTCATACAAACAAAAGGATTTCCCCACCAATAAAAAATATTTAAAGCTGAATTATGGCCTTCAATGCTAATGAACCAGCTTTATGATTGACAACCACTTGAGAGTTAAAGACCTGACCCTTGAAGAGAATATGGTTAAGATGGACTCAAATACTCCACGTAACTGCCATCCAAAGCAAATACTTCAATCTCCCAGCCTTTTTGGTATCCAACCTGAGACCATGGGCCCTAAAATGCGCAACTGCAACCAGAGAATCCATAACCGTAATGCCCATCAAATTATTAATAGAAGTCCAAACTGATCGAGAACACCAGCACAGAAAAAATAACTGGAAAATAGACTCATCCTACTCAAAACAAAAAGGACAACACGACCCGTGAGGGTCCTTAATAATACCTTTAGATATAAGAGCATCACAAGTTGGAAGCTTTCCCAACAACAATCTCCAACCGAAAACCCCCACCTATCATGATGCATTAGATTCAGCAAAAGATCATAACATGATTTAACCAAAAACACATGGAAATTATAAGGCCTCCACTGCCATCGATCTTTCTCGCAATCATTGGGATGAATTGAATTTAACACGTCAAAAAGCAGGTCAGAGTCCGCCCTCTCCTCCACAGACAAAGCACAATCCCAATCGAGATTCCAACGCCAAGTGCTATCACTCCAATACCTCGTGCTCCCTGATACTACTATTTTTAAACTTTGCCAGTTGGAAGAGGCTAGGAAACAAGTCCTTAAAAGTCTCAATGCTAGCCCACTTGTGCGACTAAAAGGAAATCAAATTCCCCATACCCATCACCGACCTAAGAGCAGAAATAAAATCTTTCTACCACAAAGGTATGCCAGCTTCCAAAAGTATTAAGTCTCTCCCCCATAAATAATCTTTAGTTCCCCTGTAGAAGATAGAGCCTCGTGAAAACAAACCTCAAGTCGCCCTATCGATGAGATATAAGCTGTCGCCAACTAGCATTAAAATCATTTATGCACCTCCATTTCCACTTTCTCAAAAGAGCCAAATTGAAGGCTTCAAAATTTTTCACCCCCAAACCACCATCCTTATAAGGTCTACACACCTTATCCCAGGACACCCAATAAACAGGTCGACCCGCTCTATTACCCCCCCCCCCCCCCCACACACACACACACACACAAAGCCCCTTTGGATCTTAACAAGCTCTTGGATAACAATCTTGGGGACCTTAAAGAAAGAGAACATATAAAGTGGAATACTATTGAGGACAGAGTGTATGAGAGTCACTCTACTCCCAATAGACAAGAAATGCCCACTCCACGACGAACGTCTCTTTCTCACCTTATCAATAATCGGAGTCCAAGTATGTCTTCTTCTAGGATTGGCTCCTTCTAGAATACCCAGAAATTGAAAAGGAATAGCGGTGGTGCTGTAAGACAAGAAAGTAGCACTCACTTCTAGAAAATCATCATTCAAGTTAATGTCAAACAAACAGCTCTTGTGAAAATTCACCTTCAGCCCCGAGACAAGTTCGAATATTCTAAAGATAGACTTTATACTCCATAAATTATCCCATGTCCCTTGCCAACCAAAATTTAGTCATCAGAAAATTGTAGCAACGAAAAACTAAGATTGTTATTAACCTTGAACTCAGAAAAAACCATCATGCACCGCTTTCTGAACCATGCCGATTATGCCCTCATCAACAATGAGAAAAAGAAAAGGAGATAAATGGTCCCCTTGCTTAAGAGCCCTGTGAATATGGAACTCCTCAGTACGACTCTTGTTGACAAGAACAGACATCGAAGGATTATGTAAGCAAGATCTAATCCAATTAGTCCACGTTGTACCAAAGCCCATCTGACCCAACATATATTCAAGAAACCCCCAAGAAACAGAATCATAAGCTTTTTCAATGTCAATCTTAAAAAGCATTCATTCATCCTTCCTTTTCTTAGCCAGATCTACCAGCTCATTGACCACCAACACCCCATCCAAAATCTGTCGACTCGAAAGGAACGCCGATTGACAAGGAGAAATAATCTTGGGTAACATCTTTTTCAATCTACTAGCTAACACTTTAGCCAATATTTTATAGATACACCCTATGAGACAAATCAGTCGATACTCCCTTAACTCTTGAGGATCCTCCATTTTGGGAATAAGAGCCAAAAAAGAAGCCGAAATGGCTTTTGGAAACACCGCATTAGCATGGAACTCCTCAAAGAAACCCATAACGTCCTCCTTCACGACCTTCCAATAGTTTTTTATGAAGTTGAGATTATAACCATCAGGTCCTGGATTTTTATTCCCATCACAATTCCACACTTCTTCTTTCCCCTCGTCCTCCGTAAACGGAGCTATAAGATGACAATACTCATCATCGCTTATCTTTCCATACTTGATACCGCATAGAATAGGTCTCTAAATAAACTATTCCACATAACTAGCTTCAAAAAATCTTTTCACTTCCTGTTTCACCTCCTCCACTTCCTCCAACCTCATCCCATCCCTATTCAGAGACACAATCTGATTAGCTCTGCTTCAATTCTTAATGCAGGCATGGAAAAACCTAGTGTTGAGATCCCCTTCTCTGATCCACCTAGATCTAGATTTTGTTTGATCACACTCTCTTTGATATGAAGCTGCACTACAACATTTTGACCCAAAGGCAACGCTTGAAAATCGTTATGTAAAGCCAAGAAACCGTTGCGTTTACTTTCGGCAACGGTATTGAAACCGTTGTTTTTGCGGACGTTGCCTAAGCAAAACACAAGGGTTTTTATTTTCACGCAATGGCAACGAGCTAAAACCGTTGGCAGTTATGGCAACACTTAATATTCATTACTTAGTGTTTAACTGTTTCCTTATGTTTAACCGTTGCCTAATTTATGGTTGTTGTCTATTATCAATATACACTACGCTTCAAAACCGTTGCCATAGATAATAATTAAAAAAAGATACATGGACTATATATCCAGACCTACCTACGTTAAATTTCTCCTTTACTTTTTGTGTGATAAGACCCAAAATTACAATAAATTAAATAACTAATAATAAATTAAGAAAACTAGTAATCCTTCTCGCTATTTAACGTTGCTTGCCAGTTATCCTCCATTGAGTCCACTTGAACAATCATTGTGCTTATAGAGTAACAAGTGCATCTTAAAAGAAATTATTATGCTTATCCACTTCATTCCTCTTGATCTTTCTGCAAAAAAAAAAATAAGAATACTAAGTAACTATGCTCCAAGTAGAAAAAGAGAGGTACTATCAAAAAATATTGTTATGTATAACAATGCATTCAATCACAACTAGGTTGATTTGATCATATTGTATTCATAGCAAGCCCATTACAAACTACATCTATAAACAGACCAAAATATAAATTAACAGAAATTTCCATAGACAATATTTCTGGTATATTAAAGATAACTTTAGTTATTGATTGATATAACCTAACCCTCATCTTGTCCTTAGAGCGTAGTAATTCTTGTAAGTACTTCAATAGTGAGGAAGGAATCATTTATGTGACTTGCACCTGAGTTGTTGTTAGCACTAGTTGTTGTAGATGGTGTTCCTGTGATAGTTTCAGGTGAACTTTCAACACATGATGATGTGTTGTTGTTTGATGATACCATTGGTAGTATCATGACCCCTTGTGGTAGAAGTGAAATGCATTGAGGGTCTTCTCCGTTCATTGCTAGTTGAATTTAATCTACATCGATTGTTGCGTAGACTACTAAGCTTCCAAATTGAGAAGAGACGGAGGCGGAGCATGGAGGAGAGGCAGCGGCGTGTGGTGGTCGTGGGGCTGACAGAGGCAGGGTGAGGGTGGCATGTTGTTGTGGTGCGACATAACAGTTACATTGCTGGGGAAGGAGGGTTTGCGCTGAGGGAGACGTGAGTTCGAGGATAGTGGGAGGAAAAGGATTTCTGATTTTAGGGTTGAATGGAATTTCTAAGATGAGATTTAAGGGTAAGTTGAGTTTTTAGGTTATTTTATATTTGTTTGATTTAAGGGTAATGTTATCATTTTTTTAATTTTTAATAATTCGACAATGGTTTTTGTGTTACCTAAAGTTCTGTTAAAAAACCGTTGTCGTTGACCTTTAGGAGACGGTTTTTAACCGTTACCAAAAAAATTATTAAAGGTCAATTCTCTGTACATCCTGGATCTACCAAGATGTATCCAGACCTTAAGCAAATGTATTGGTGGTCAGAAATGAAGACGGAGATTGCTGAATTTGTGTCTCGATGACAAAAAGTTAAGATAGAGCATCAAAAAACTTCTGGTCAATTGCAACCTTTAGACATTCCAGAATGGAAGTGGAAAAGCATTTCTATGGATTTTGTGATCCTTGCTCTCATGCCGGTAATGATTCCATCTGGGTTGTTGTGGATCGTTTGACAAAGTCTACTCATTTCGTTTCCGTTCGATCTAACTTCAAAGTGTCTAGGTTGGCTGATGAGTACTTTAAGAACATTGTTAGGCTTCATGGAGTTCCAACAAGTATCGTATCAGTATGTGACACTAAATTTGCTTCTCGTTTCTGGAGAGTTTTACAGTTAGCATTGGGTTCTCATCTCAATGTTAGTACAACTTATCATTCGCAGACCGATGGTTAGACTGAGAGAACTATTCAAACTTTGGAAGACATGCTACGGGCTTGTGTGCTTGACAGTGGAGGTAGATGGGAGGATCATCTTCCATTGGTAGAGTTCGTATACAACAATAGTTATCATTCTAGTATTGGTATGGCACCGTATGAAGCATTGTACGGATGAAATTTTCGTACCCCAATATGTTGGTGGGATGTTGGAGAGAGAAGGCTTTTGGGACTAGTGTTAGTTCAAGAGACCACTGAAAAGATGATAAGCTCCAATTTAGTGTATTTTTAGAGATATTTTCAAGTCATTTTTAGAGCAAACATTATCAATTATATGAATCGCTGATTTAATTTGCTCTATATTTTACAGAAAGCGAGAAAATATTTAAAAGATATAAATGCCCATTCTATAGCTGCCTAGAATATATATATATATATATATATATGGGCTGGAAAAATTGAATGAATAAAAAGGCCCAGGTGGCCTTTACTTGGAAGAGGAATTGAAGTCAGCCGATATAATGGAATGAAAAGAATGAAGCACGTGACTTGAGGAAAAAGAATTCATGCGGATCCAATTGATTGAAGGAACCCTATTGGCTACCATTTATAAATAGTGCCGCAACACACAATAGAGGGGAGAGGCGCACAACACAAAGATTGGGGCTATAATTAATGTATGACCAAACTTTAATAAGTTGGTGGAAAGGAAGGAGATTGGGGCTATAATTAATGCATGACCAAACACACATAATTAATACATGCACGTTCTTAGGAATGATCACCCTTTGCATGTTCATAATCAATTAATTGATCAGCGACCGTACTGCAATCATTCAACCTCTTTGTTCTTTATGCTTTTCCTCAACTTAAACTCTTGCATGACCAAACAAAGGTTAGTTTAGGAAAAAGAATATTAATCGCAAATGACCAAGCGGATTAATAGTTTTAGTAAATGGATTGGTAATTAAATAAAATAAAGGAATTCGGGTAGAATTAGACATAGGAGAATCAAATCTTGCAAGTGAAAACGTGACCCTAGGCCTCTCTCCATTGATTCAATCTTGTATTTTACTATTTGTTGTTTAATCATTTTTATTTAGTTTACATTACTGCGCTATTATTGGTTCGTCTAAACAATATATAATCCTAATTAGTTTGGTACTTGTTAATTAATCCCCGTGGATATGATAATCTTTTATACAACTTCTGCGAGAGAGTACACTTGCTCTAAGTGTGTTTTTAACGCAACAAATTTTTATTGCTTTAGACATTTTTTTTATGCTTTAGTTTTGATATTTTTATTTATCTTAAAAAAATATTTAAAAAAAAAAAGTTTGCTAATACTTTCCCAAGAGACCGTTGCAGTTCACCTTGTTTTGCAAAGAAAAGTCTAAATCATGGTTAAAACTCTTGGAGATTACATTAGAGAAGCAAGGGAGCAAATTAAAGAATTTAGAGACGTCAACTTGGTATATACCACCTCAATGTCAAGGCCCAATTCCTCCTCATCCTTATGAGCCTTATTCAGACTATTGGGATGGCTATGAGCCACCCCTATTGAAAATTGGTGGGAAAGACACAAGGACTTGAAACAGAGGGCAAATCTAGATGAATACATTAGTGACTTGAACGAGACAATCGTGCAAAAGAGTTTAGAGTTTTTGACTTGGGTCCCTAAAGAGACAATCTCAACCCCTCCTCCTTGTGACCCTTATTCCTCTAATTACGATGACTCGTATGAACCCCAAAAAGTGCATAGGCAAGAGGAGGAAAAATTTGCTAGGTGGGGGCACAAAATTGATACCATGACAAAACAAATCTCAAGTCTTATTGCTTTGTTATCTCAAGAGGCCCAAGAAACTCCTTCACAAACTAAGTCTACCCAAAATGAAGAAGCTGAGCAATACAAAGAAAGTATTCCTACTAGAGATGAAGGTGTCTCCATGGAATATAATTTGGAGGAAGAAGCTCTCAAGAAAGATGAGGAGACTCCTAATGAAGGGAGTCAAATCAAAATAGCAGCTTCTACTGAAGGGAGTCATATTGAAACAAAAGATCCTACTAAAGGGAGCATTTGTGAGGACAGCTAGAAAGATCCCATGGTTCTTCATTTGGAGAAAAATAAGATGGTCCCAAATTTTGGGCAAATTATTTTAAGCATTGGTGATGTTTTAATTGAAGTTCATAAGGGCAAGGTAACTTTAAGGAGTGGTAAAGAAGATGATGTTATAAAAGCTTTAAACTCTAGTGAAAATTCCTCTCTTTTTACTTCTCCTTATTTTGATGAGTATGTGGTTGAAACTAACAAATTTGATGATTTAAAGATGCAGGACCTTTTGAAAGAAAATTTTATTTTGAAGGTTCCTAGCATAGTGGTGTACGATGATAAAATAAAAATTTCACAATCATTTGAAGTTCATCCACCACGTGGAAAAAGAAAGAAAAATGTAAACCACATGGTTAGAAAGCTAAGAAGGTGCACATCGTTAGATGTTAAATTTGTTCTTGGAGAGCCCCCTGATTAAGCACCAATTATCGTCAGGCTCATGACGTTAAACAAGCGCTTCACAGGAGGCAACCTGTGTTTTATTTTCTGTTATTTTAGTTTTGCATTTGTTTGTTTTGATTTTAGGAATAAGCTCAGACTGCAAGCTCTCTCAGGGAAGTCATTCTTACTCTCTCCCTCTCTCTCTCATTTATCTATTTTTGGGCCAATTTGATATTTTGCATTGACGACCATGCTTCATGCTAGTGTGGGGGAGGATATTATATCTTGTCACTTGATCTCTATTAATGCACATACCCACTACATGTGTTGATAGCATTTTTTTTGGCTTGTTTTGAATGAATTATGCTTAAAGTTGGGAAAAATAGAGATCTTGCCTTTAGGGGACTCCAAATAAAAGAATTTATTTGACAGACATTGTGCTTGATTGTAACTGTGAGGTTTTCCTCAGGAAGCTGATAATTAGCATTTGTGCCTGTTGAGTACTTTTTGTGAACTAACTTCTAAATGTGAGATTTAAGCCTTCATAAGGGGATTGATACAAAATCATAAATTTTTACCCCCTCTCTTTGTATGAATTTGTTTCCCAATTTGCTACATTCTAGAATTTGTCTTTTGACCCTCTCAAGGCGAAAATTGATTTGCATCATGTAAAAAGATTTGGGGATTTAGGTATTTTTCTGGCCTCAGAGTTGTTTGTTGAATTTATCCATTGGTTGCCCCCTTTGAGCCTATTTGTTATATATTACTTTGGTACCCAGATATAATTTTTTATGCTTGAGTTGTGGTAACCATTTGAAATTAAATTTGGAGCAACTATTGAAAGTTACAAGTTTGTCCTGTATTTTAATTGTCTATATCGTCAGGACGGATAAACAAAATAAGAGTGCGGCACATGTGGTTACAAGTACATTTTCCTCCTGAGAGAACCATGGAAAAATGAAAAAGTGAAAAGAAAAAAAAAAGAAGAAAGAAAGCAAGAAGGAGGAAAAGGCAAATTAAAAGAATGATAGAGCCTAAGGGAAAAGGAAAATCAAAAGAAAAAAAAGAGTGTACTCAAGAGAAAAAAAACAAATCAAAAAGAGTCGACTCAATAGAAAAAGAGTGAAGAATGGAAGTGAAATTAATTCGGAGTTTGGACAAAACTTGTAAAATAGAAAGGAGCTCCATATTTGGTTTCAAAGGTTACTATATACTTCTTGTTTTTAACTCTTTGATTATCCCTTAATTCTTGTTTCCTACCCTGCTCGACTAAACCTTGGCCCCATTACAACCCATAACACTCAGAGTTTGTAATGTGCATTTTGCATGTGAACTATTTAGTGGAGATCTGGTCAAATTACAAACATATGGTAATGTGCATTTTGTTGAAACTTCAAGGTATATTTTTCCCTAGTCCCTAAACACTCAGAGTTTGTGAGCGAGTGCCCTTGCTCACAGAAATGTATTCGTCAGGGACACGAGCCTCTAATTGGGCAACCTTTTGACACCTCATATGTGTTATATTGTCTATTGTCAGTCATTGTACTGCTTCTAATTTTGGGTCTCTTATTTGGCTGTCTCTATTATTTATTTGAAAAATTTTATTTAGCCAGGAAATTTGCTTGAGGACAAGCAAATGTTTAGTGTGGGGGAGTTGATAAGCTCCAATTTAGTGTATTTTTAGAGCAAACATTATCAATTATATGAATCGCTGATTTAATTTACTCTATATTTTACAGAAAGCGAGAAAATATTTAAAACATATAAATGCCCATTTTATAGCTGCCTAGAATATATATATATATATATATATATGGGCTGAAAAAATTGAATGAAGAAAAAGGCCCATGCGGCCTTTACTTGGAAGAGGAATTGAAGTCAGCCCATATAATGGAATGAAAAGAATGAAGCACGTGACTTGAGGAAAAAGAATTCATGCGGATTCAATTGATTGAAGGAACCCTATTGGCTACCAATTATAAATAGTGCCGCAACACACAATAGAGGGGAGAGCCGCACAACACAAAGATTGGAGTGCAGGCGGGTAGAGAGGAAGAATTGGGTATCGGTTATTGACATTGTGAGTGAGCTTGGTAGCAGAAAAAGGAGACTGAAGACTCAATAAGAATTTCTCTATTTCCGGGTTATTTTTATTTCTGTAATTCATAACTCTAATTTATATTTTATTGTTCTTAATGACTCTGGATACCTAAATCCTCTTCTAGGGTCTTAGGTGGATCATGCTTGATTAGAGACCTTTTTATGGTTTATTTCATAATTTGAATTCCTATTTTTATTTCAATTAATATTGTCCTAGTAATTTAATCACGTTCTTAGGAATGATCACCCTTTGCATGTAGTGACCGTACTGCAATTTGTTGGTGGACTTATAGGATAATTGGGGCTATAATTAATGCATGACCAAACTTTAATTTAGTCTTCCAATCATTGAGCTTTTTTGTTCTTTATGCTTTTCCTCAACTTAAATTCTTGCATGACCAAACAAGGGATAGTTTAGGAAAAAGAATATTAATCGTGAATGACCAAACGGATTAATAGTTTTAGTAAATGGATTGGTAATTAAATAAAATAAAGGAATTCGGGTAGAATTAGACATAGGGGAATCGAATCTTGCAAGTGAAACTGTGACCCTAGGCCTCTCTCCATTGATTCAATCTTATATTTTACTATTTGTTATATAATCATTTTTATTTAGTTTACATTACTGCGCTATTATTGGTTTGCCTAAACAATATATAATACCAATTAGTTTGGTACTTGTTAATTAATCCCCGTGGATACGATAATCTTTTATACTACTTCTGCGAGAGAGTACACTTGCTCTAAGTGTGTTTTTAACGCAACAAAAGATTTGTCAGATTCGAGAAAAATTAAAGCAACTCAAAGCCGCTAGAAAAGTTATGCTAGTAAGAGGACTAGACCGTTGGAGTTTAATGAGGGTGATCTTGTGTTTCTTAGGGTTACCCCTACTGTTGGTATTGTTTGGGCACTGCGAGCTAAGAAGCTTAGCCCTCGTTATATTGGACCGTTTTAGATCATTGAAAGAATTGGATCGGTCGCTTATCGTACTGCCTTGCCGGCATCCTTATCAAAGCATCACAATGTGTTCAATGTATCCCAACTTCGAAAGTATATTCCTGATCCCCGCCAACCGTTGAGTTTTGAGACGGTTGATCTTCGATCTGATCTTACCTTTCAACCTTATCCCAGCCAGATTCCCTATCGTAGTGAAAAGAACCTCAGAACTAAGACAATTCCGATCGTTAAAGTTGTTTGGGAAGGATTTTCACCCGAATAAGCAACTTGGGAATTCGAGGACGATATGCTTGCTCATTATCTAATCTTTTTCAATAGGTACGACTTGAGAAATGTTTGAAGACAAAAGTTTTTCAAGTTGGGGTGAAATGTAATACCCAATGTAATTTTTAAATTAGTTTGGATAGTATTGCTTCCTCTTTAAATTCTTTGATATGTGATTAAATCTCTTGATTGAGTTTGGTTTTAAATCCCGGAACCAAGCTAGTGCTGAATCCGTGAGAGTGAGGAGAAAGATCTTGCAGTGGACGGGTTCTTTTGCCCCCCGGTAACGCATCATGATTGAGAAGTAGTCCAAATACCTGTCAGGGTTCCCAGTCCCGCCATACGTTTTGAGAGCTGGGAGCTTCTCTAAGGTCCTCGGAATTGGGCAGGCGTCAACCTTCCTAGTGAAGGGTCCTTCATTGGAGGTCCATCGCGAGTTGTGAGGTGACCAGTCCCCGAGATCTATGTCTCGACGGTCACGTCGGGCTGTTGATCTCCTCGAGGTAGATCTATGGCGATGCCTCTTATGGGTCTTGGCTCGGCTCCGTGACCTCTCGCGAGAATTGGAGGTTGCGAGAGATGAGGTCCTGGAGAGAGACTCCTCAGGCCAGTATGTACCGTCAGGCGAGGTTGGAGGGGTGCCTGGAGGTGAATCTGATCCTTGGTGCCTGCCGCGTCGAGGAGGAGAGTGGCGAGCTCGCTTCCGTCTAGGTGGAGAGCGATGATTATGATGATGCCTGGGTGGACATCTGCCGCGCCTGGATGGGGTTGCTCAGGCATGGCTGTCATTCGCCTCTCTATCTGCCTGAGGCACGCTTCTTGCTGCAACATAGTCTGGGTGCGGTTGCACAGTAGGTCCAAGAGCTGGCGGACGGTTACCGCATCCCCAGGTTGGACGGGGATCTAGATAGAGGCTGGCTGGGGTACCGGGACCTGAATGTCTTGGTCTGGCGTGGAAGCAGCAAGACCTTCGGGAGTACCCTCTGGCTGGGGGTGCGGAGCGGCAATGCTTTGGACTCGGGGTCTACCTCTGGGTGCCATGGGAAAGCAAGAGGAAGTTCAAAAAGTAGAGATGATGTGAAAGATAGATATCTCCCATTGTGGTCGCCAATGTTCTGAACCTTGCAGTGTTGGGTGGACTGCAGTTGGTAGGTCACCTGCTGCCTGGCCGGAGGTTAGTGCGAGCCCGGGAGGGGTACCTGCGAAGCCACTCCGACGCTCAAGTCAGTATTGAGAATAGATGAGTGATTTAGCTAGGAATGAGAATCTTCCTCTTTATGGCAATGTGTGCTAGTATTTATAGGGAATTGTGCCCGTGATGGGCCGTTGGATCGGTAAAGTGAATCTGAGCCATCCAAGTATGAGAGTCATGAATGGGCTTGTGTATTGTGGATATGGATCAAAGTGATTGGGCCAATCCATGTCTAAGTACTGAATGAGCCTCTTGGTCCAGTCCAAAACACAATTCATCATCAGTTTGATGAGTCTCTTTAATAAAAAAAATAGACACAAAAATGGAACCACAAGAATGAGTGGCCTAGTGAATGGTTCAAGGATGTCAGAAACTAGGAGCCTTTTGTCATTGATAAGGAACGTGCAGTGTGGGTGAGGTGCCATGGAATTCCTACACATGCATCAGGGGTTGATTTGTTCACGTCGTTATCAAACATGCTTGATGAGTACATTGGAGCGAACAAAGACACGAGGAATAAGAACTCGTTGGATATCGCAAAGTTCTTGATCAGGACAAAGAATTTTTGGGTGATCATCGAAGTAATCCATATTACTATCAACGATAGAATCTTCCCCATTAAGATGCTTCAGGAATGGTGTGGCCCTTTATTTTGGAAAACGAACTCAAAGCAACCACCATATGAAACAGACTCGGATGATTCAGATAGCGAAGACTTTGACGAGCCTCCACTCTTCCCATCGGAAGTGGAGGCTGTACTACGAAGAGGTGAGGAGAAGTTGGAAAGGAAGCCAACTAATGATGGTTCAGCCATTGTGATTGTCGAGACTATTGGGGAATGCACAAATAATGAATGTGTGGGTATTGTCAATCTCGTGGAATGCAGTAGTATGCACGAAGAAAACAAAAACAATGATTGTGTGGGACTCCTTGAAGCAGCAAATTCCACCTGCCAAGAGAGAGAAAGTGAGGCAGCTACTTTTGAAGAAGTTGAAAAGCCTCCAAAGAAGGGTGCTCAAAACGGATTAGCGGGCCTTGTGGGGAAGTGGGTGAAGGGGGCTAGAATGAAGTGACTATCAGGCTAAGCATTGACATTAAAAAGACGCTTGGATCTGGACGAAATACATCCTCCTCTATATACAACTCAGGAAGATCCCGAAGATCCAAGACCTCACAACCTCACGGCGTAAGCAGACCTGACCTAAGGAATGCATGTTTATTTGAGGTACAGTTTACTTTCTCTAGGGAACACTTCTTAGATCTGTGCATACACTAGTGCAGAAAAGACATTTAGCATCGGTTATTTGCCGATGCTAAAAGAAAGACATTTAGCATCGGTTAAATAACCGATGCTAAATGTCACATTTAGCATCGGGTGTTTAAATAGCCGATGCTAAATGTCCCTTTCATCACTGTTTTTTATGCCTGAAAATGACAGAAACAACCAAATCTAACACCTTACCAAGACCAAGAAGACAGATCTAGAACACAACAAGAAACTGACATGAAACTCCTCTTCATCTTCGCATTTGCACAAGGGGAGGAGAGAAAGGGGGGAGGACGAAGACGAGATGGGGGTGGATGATGGGGAAGGAGGTGAGAAGGCGAACATGGGGGAGGGGGAGCTTGAAGGGGTGAGACAGAAGGGAGGAGAGAGGGATTAGAAATGGTAGAGGGATTAGAAATGGTAGAGTGAGAGAGCGAGATGTTGGGTGAGAGAATTTAGAGAGTAGAGAATACTGAGGGAGAGAACGCGAGATGTGTTGAAGGAATGGGAAAATTGGAAAAAATAAAACTCGACTTTTAGTATCGGGTGTTTTAACAACCGATGCTAAATGTGTTGAGATACACTTTTAACATCGGTTGTTAAAACAACCGATACTAAAAGTCTGACACAAATACACGTTTAACATCGGTTGTTTAAACATCCGATGCTAAATGTCTGATGCAATTACTTTTAACATCGGTTGTTTAAACAACCGATGCTAAATGTAGGCGCAAAAACCGAAAACTTCCATTTAATTGCAAAATTGCCACCGCGTCTACATTTAGCATCGATTGTTCAAACAACAGATGCTAAATGGTGTTTTTTAAAGTCAAGTTTCCACTTGATAAAATAATTAAATAGGCTGGTGTATTTGGTTAATGTATATTCGCTGTCCAACCTAGAAAAATAGACATCTCAGATCAATTTCGTTTAAGGTTGTTGAGGGCTAATTCGAACTAAGGCCTGAAACTATAAAAATTCAACAACTACTGGCAGGAACTAGGGGTGTCAAAAAAACCCGAGCCCGCGGGTACGCACGGGTAAAACCCGTCACACGTCCGGGGCGGGTAGTTAAACGGGGACCCGTGGGCCAAATAAACGGGTATTTTGGCTACCCGTCAATAAACGGGGCAGGTCCGGGTAGCAGGGTACCCGGACCCGCGGGTACCCGTACCCGTTGAAAATTCTGTTGTTTCTTCCTTTTTTTTATCATCTATTGTTGTTGTTGTTTAAGTGGATGTTTATTCACATTTTGTTGTATCTTTTATCCTAATATTTTGGATAATGTTTAGTTGTTATTTTTCAAGTTTTTATTATCATAATTTTAGTTTTTTATCTCAATTCATTAACAATTATATATTAATAAATAGTTGATACGATAAATGCATATCAAAATACGTAATTTTTTTATATAAATGAATCAAAAAAATAGTGTTAAAAAACTAATTTTCTATCGTATTTCAAATTTTATTTTTAAAAGTTTTTTATTTATTAATTTACAAATACCCGCGGGTACCCATTTAAAAAAATATCCGTTTAAAATCCGTTAAACGGGTACCCGCACGGGTCCGGGGCCTATTTATAATAAACGGGGCGGGTCTGGGAAGTGAGATACTCGTGCCCGCCCCGCCCCGCCCCGTTGACATTCCTAGCAGGAGCATGAGGGATTCACGAAACTTTGTGGAAGAATGTTGAAATTCTCTGTAGATTTCGGGAACAAATGCTTTTTTCGTAAAAGAGAAATTGAAGAGGCTCAAGGAGCACCTTAAATTGTGGAATAGGGAGGTTTTTGAAATCCTTAACCATAATATTGAAAAATTGGTGCGAGACTTTAATGATCTTGAAGAAGTGGCAGCAAATGGTTGTAGTATTAATCTTGAAAAGCTAAAGGTATTGTCGACGGATTTTTGGCAATGATTAAAACACAAGGAAAGTCTCACGCAACAAAAGTCTCAGGTAAAATGGATAGCAGAAGGACTCTGATTTGCCATATGAAGAGCGGGGACTAATGGATGGACGATGTGGAGGGAATAAAAACTTTGGCTAAGGACTTCTTCGAAAATAGGTTTAGGGAGGAAAGTTTTAGCCGGCCAGTTCTAGACGGTGTGTCTTTTTAGAGAATTCAAAAAAAGTGCACGACGGAAATAAGAGTCCGGGTGTAACACTCCATTCTACCCGGTAAAATAATACGAAAAATCAGAGTTTATAAAAATTTCCAACATACAATGGAGTGTCACACTCGCTTCGTAAAAACAACAAACAGGTTAATTCGCCTGTGAAAACGGATACATAACACTTACTTTTGGATGAACCGATAAACAACATTTTAGTCTTTTAGAAATAACCATCTTCATTACTACACAGCGGATTCGCAACGAAATCAATTCAAATAAACGTGGCGTCTTTAACCAACTTAAGACAGCTCAAAACGGCAAAGTAACAATTTAGAATTCCAACAACAAAATAACATAGGAAACAATAATAAAAACATGTGTTCATCCCCCCCGAGTGTTACGTATCAGAGCGACGACACCGACTCGATCAAACGAAGGTAAGCAGCCTTCATTCGTGATTACCTACACGTTACCAACGGAAGGGTAACATTCAAACAGAAGGGGTGAGATATCCAACCATATAATAGGACACATGAAAAACAATATATTAGAATCAGGGGATCTAAATCAACCACTTCTCAGCCAACAATCAACTTCGATCAATCACAAGTTATCAACATAGTCACTTAAGGGTGCAATATGAATGCGACTCAATACTATGCACATGCATGTGGTACCATCGGAGTAGAACTCCCAACGTAAAAATTCTGCCAATAAATAGAGGCATCAACAAGGCATAAGCCTTCAACATAATCTCAACATAATTTGCCAGTCCAGGCCAACGTGTTTTGAGCATAGATCCAACATGAAAATGCTATGTATGCGACGCGATGCGGATGCACAAACAATCAACAACGATTACATAGCAACACAACAACAACGAAATCTCAACGTGGGCCGTAGGCCTACAACATAACACCTGCCAATAAATAGAGGCAATTCCAACTAGGTACAACATTATCAACAGTTCAACCAACGATTAACAATTTATCAACAACAACTCAACAACTTAGCAACTTATCAACAATTCAACAACTTATCAACAATTTAGCAAATTTAGCCACTTATCAACAATCTAGCAACCTATCAACAATTTAGCAACTTATCAACAATTTAGCAACTTATCAACAATTTAGCAATCGTGGGCCTAAATATATATTCAACATCAACAATTCGTTTCAAGCAACAACTCTAGGATTCACCCTTGGGCAGCCACACTTGGCGCCCACTGCGCCCAGCACAACACAGGGCAGCCACACTTGGCGCCCTTGGCGCCCACTGCGCCCAGCAGCAACACAGGGCAGCCACACTTGGCGCCCTTGGCGCCCACTGCGCCCAACAGCAACACAGGGCAGCCACAACATTGGCGCCCTTGGCCCCCATGCGCCAGAAACAGCAACGGGCAGCCAGACATTGGCGCCCTTGGCGCCCATGCGCCAGAAACAGCAACGGGCAGCCACAACATTGGCGCCCATGGCTCTGTTCGCCGCCCCCTCCTTGCTCTTCTCTCCCAATTCTTATTTTTTTCTTCTAAAGTGAGCAAACCCTAAAATAACACCTATTTATAATTTATTTGGTCTTATGGGCTTTCTCATTCACTTATGCGATTTGGCTTCATGGGCCTTCTTTACACCTCCTTATTTTTACTACTCCTAACACCAACAATTAGGCTCACATACGAAAATATATTTTTACTCTAATATTTTCTTACAACTTAATTTCCTAAACAATTCAATTAAATAATTAATTAATTATTCGGGGCGTTACACCGGGCCCTGATGTATTTAATATCAATTTTTTCAAAATCTGTTGGGATCTCATTGAAAAAGATGTTCTGGGATTCTAAAACAAGTTTTATGAGACGGCTAGGCTCCCTAAAGCTATTAGTGTCTCCTTCTTGACTCTGATTCCTACGAAGGAAAACCCACAAGACCTAAATAAGTACTACCCCATCTCCCGAATCAGAAGTATTTACAAAATCTTTGCGAAGTTGTTGGATCGTAGCCTCAAGAGAGTCCTTGGGGGTGTAAGTTCAGAATGTCAAGACGCCTTCCTTCCTGGAAAGCTTATGTTGGACGGTGTACTAGTTGTCAATGAGTTGCTTGACTTTTCAAAGAGATCTAAGAAATGTGCCTCACACTAAATGTAAATTTGTAATAGGCATACGACTCGGCAAGTTGGTCGTTCCTTGAGTACATGCCACAGAGAGTAGGATTCAATTACATATGGTGTCAGTGGATGTGTGGATGCTACTCGGCCAGCTCCATCTCAGTATTATTTAATGGCAGCCCAACGAATGAATTTTAGGCCCTGTGGGGGTTAAAGCAAGGGGATCCCTTTGCCCATTCCTTTTTATCATAACAGCATACGTTTTCACAAGACTATTGCGAAAGGAAGAAGAATGCAATCTATTTAGAGGCTTTTCAATGAATGCAATTTATTTGTCTCTCTTTTCAAGTTGCAAACGATACAGTGATCTTTTGCGATGGGGGAGAATAATTTACGATGTTTTAAGGATGTATTGTGAAGCTTTGAGCTGGCCTCTGGTTTAAAAATAAATTTTGTAAAGAGTAATAATATGGGTGTTAATGTTGAGGTGAGAGCTCTCTAGGGAGCCTCAGTATTCCTAGCATGCTATTTAGGGAAAATACCCTTTAAATTTCCCAGTGTCTCGGTTGGTACCAACCCAAGAAGATATGGTACCTAGGAGCCGGTATTGAAGGCGGTGGGGCTAAAATTGCCTTCCTGGAAAAGCAGGCAGTTGTCCATTGGAGGAAGGGGAATCTAATTAATTCAGTCCTTTCAGTTCCCCCACTCTATTTTTTCTTATTCTTCAAAGTTGGGTGGTAATTCTACATGGTTTAAGTTGTTGTCGGAAAGCTACGATGGCATGTCTACATGGTGGGATAGTATAATACCACAGATTAAGAAGTTCATCACTCTGGTAGCGAGACCTGGTCACTACAAGAAAATCGAAGATTTCCGACAGCGGTTTCCGTCGCAAATGCAGCGATTACCGTCGCATATTGACATCTCCGACGAACTTTCCGACGGACAAAAATCCGTTGCAAAATCGCTCGTCGCAAATCGTTTCCGATGGATTTTTTCGTCACAAATATATCCGTCGCAAATCCGTCGCAAATATCCGTGGCAAAGTCATTGCAAATCCGTCGGAAATCCGTCAGAAATTTTTTAAAAAAAATAAAAATAAAATAAAATCATACATCCAAAATACTTTTATAATAGTGATATCTATACATATTAGCTTCACAATAAAGACTATAATTAAGAAAAGTACATAACTAAATACAATGTAAAAAATTATGTATTAAGACAAAGAACTTTAACATTAACTGTAACATAACTAAATACAATGTAAAAATTATGTCCTACTAAAACACTATAGAGTCTAGAAAAATCCAAATTTACTACTTCAAACAACTTTAACAATAACTGTAATCAGCTGCTCTTGCTGCCTGCAGCCCTTCCCTACCACTGATGCCCACACCAATATCTGCTTGTTGTATCATCCTTACATCATTCCCACCATCACCAATTGCCAATGTTCTATAATCACATGAGTTTATGATCTTTACAAGCTGCAACAAATAGTGGTATACATGTCAAATCAGTATCATTAGTGAAATTCACACCAAGAAGCCAAAATAATTGAAAACTTTCGACATCAACTCTCTTAAAAGCTTGAGCTGTTAGTTCCAAAATCATAACTTCAACTTTTTTTTTGGTCCAAATTTGCTTGTTAGATGTATATAATGCCAATAGTTAACTCTACCAAAAACTTGAGCTACTATGCAGAGGTTTATAAATTGTTTGTATCTCTAACAATATTGGAAAAGAAACAACCTGGCGGATTGCAGCTTCAATTACCTGAAAGAGTTGACCCATCAAATTTGAATCACGTCTGAAGTGCTGTTGAAAAGCACCAAGGTTTACAGCAGATCCATCAGGATTGAAGCTCAAATCATTGGTAAATCCACTCCCACTGAAATAATTTAAATTCATCACAGACTTGATACACTACAAGAATAATTGGAATTTCCGGCCAGTACTTTCCGACGGATTAGTGGGATTTTCTGGCAGATTTGTTTCCTCCGGAATGTTTCCGGCGGATTATTAGGTATTTCCGGCGGATTTCTATTGACAAATTTTTTTTTAGAAAACAAAATCCGCCGGTAATTTCCGACGGATCATTATAACAGTGGGAATTTTGAATTTTGAAAATCCGCCGGAAAAACATAGAAATCCGTTGGAAAAAAGTTAGCCGACCAAAACCCGCCGGAAACGTCATTTCCGGCGGATATTTTTGAAAAATGCCGGAGTTTTGAATTTCAAACAATCCGCCGGTAAGCCATTAAAATCCGCCGGAAATGACACCACGACCAAAATCCGCCGGAAACGTCTTTTCCGGCGGATATTTTTTAAAATCCACGAAATTTAAAATTTAAAAATCCGCCGGTAAGGCATTAAAATCCGCCGGAAATCCCCTAATCCACCGAAAATATATTAAATCCGCCGGTAGGTGACATTTTCGGCGGATTTATGTTTTTAGCGGCGGTTTTCCCTTCTTCGTATATATATATAACTTCTCCACATTTCTTCTCCACACTTCTTCTTCACACCCAAATTCTCTTCTTGAAATTCCTCTCTTCCTCCCTACGAATTCTCTTCTTCTCTCTACTAAATCTCTTTCTCTCTTTGGCAAATTTCTTCAATCTAAGGTATGTTTGTAACATGAGTTAATAGTTTTAGTTTATGAGTTATTTTATAATATGAGTTAGTTACTAATTGTGGTGTTTATGAGTTATTTTATAATATGAGTTAATAGTTTTGGTTTCCTCTTTTTTCCTCTTTGTTTGAGTTTGGATTCGCATCAAGTCAGAGCCTTCTCTTCAGTACGGTTAGTTATCAAAGTCATTAGTCTGTATAAAACGTTATATGATTTATTAGTTTGAATTTCTTTATTAAGTAAATATCAAATATTATAATATATTAATATTATAATAATTATTTTATAAAACATAAAGTAATTAATATATCAATATATATCAAAAAGTAATATTTGATAGTTTATTTCATTTACTTTGTTAAAAAATAAAGTCAATGTAATTATTAATTTCTATTGTTTGTAATTTTTAGATAAATACGAAATATTAGAAATTTCTGTTGATGTTAATTAATATATCAATATATATCAAAAAATAATATTTGATAGTTTATTTCATTTACTTTGAATAGTCATGATATTTAATTTATTGATAATTAAAAATTGGATAGTTTGTTTAAAACATAGTAATTTATAGTTATTATTTAGTCAAAATGTTATTTGTGTTGTTAGTACATAGATTCCTAAATTATGATAATGATAATATTTATTGTAATGTAGTACATAGATCCTGAAATTATGGTTTGTAGTTGGACGTATGATCGATTATTTCCTGGAAGATCTGGTTTAAAACGACGTTTTGTAGAAGGAGTAGAAGAGTGTATTTTTTGTGCTAAGCGTCATGAAGAATTTGCGCGACAAGACAGAATTAGATGCCCGTGCTTGAAATGTTCATTTCGATTTATGAAAAACGAAGAAGAAGTTAGAGTTGATTTGTACAATAATGGGTTTAGGCCAAATTATTGGATATGGAGTCGTCACGGGGAAGTAGGACCAAGGGTAGCTGCAGTTCCTGCGGTTAATGTTCCGGTTGAAGTAGTAGCTCCCACATCAAGTAGTTATCCAGCGACTACGACATCTGGAGGCCAAATTATACAACCGTTAGATATTTATCAGGGAATGATATCTGACGCTGTTGGAGTAAATTTGGATTTTGAAGAACCAGAATATGATGCTGAAGAAGTTCCAAATGAGGAAGCTCAAAGGTTTTACATGTATTTGAGTGAGACAAATAAACCATTATTTGAAGGATCTAAAGACTCAAAATTATCAATGTGTGTTCGGTTGTTGGGTCTTAAGTCTCAATTTAATGTTGCTGAGTTGTACATGGAATATATGACCAAAATGATGTTGGATGCAACCGCCATTAGAGGGTTTTTTCCGCAGAGTTATTATGATGCTAAAAGACAGGTATCGAAGCTTGGCTTTAAATCTGAAAGAATTTAATGTTGTGTGTCTGGTTGCATGCTCTATTATAAGAATGAGTTTGGCATAAATGATGGAGAGTTGTCGGAATGCAAGTTGTGTGGAGAGCCACGCTATCGTGTGAGTAGGAAAGGGATGAGCATAGGCAAACCGGTTCCACGAAAAGCAATATTTTATCTGTCGCTTATACCAAGGCTACAAAGGATATTTACTTCAATGGAGACCGCGAGTAAAATGACGTGGCACCATCAAAATAGAAATAATTCTAGTGAATTACGTCACCCATCTGATGGTGAAGCTTTGAAGCATTTTGATCGTGTTCATCCAGATTTTGCAAGTGATCCACGCAATGTTCGGCTTGGTTTATGCTCTGATGGTTTCACACCATATATTCAAGCCTCGGCAACACTGTATTCATGTTGACCAGTTATTGTTACTGTTAACAATTCAGCAAGTGCACTGAAAGCGTTGCAAGTAGTAAAATTACGGTAATTACAGGTCGATTCCACAGGGATTGCGTGTTGTAACAATAGCAAATTTGTTGAATTCTAGATTGAGACAATTGATTTGAGTTGTAATTGTGTAACGCGAAAGTAAAAACTATTGTTGAATTGATGAGAAAAAGCGATTAGGTGTCGAATCCTCTCCCTTCACCTATGTTATGAACCTTCAGCTAATTACAGATTAATTGTTTAAACTACCAGATTCAATTCACTATAGTAGGTTAAGGACAATTCCTTGCCTCAGAACCCCTTTTACCTAATTGAGTTACCCTAATTCCTTAGGTGAATCATGCCAATCGGTAAAGCAATAAACTTAAGAAATAAAGAATTCATGCATCCAACCCCATATTCCTATGGTGATCACAAGTACATGATCTAATACCCCATATCCAGCATGCAACCCATATCCCTATGCGATCACATAACATAAATCATTATAAGTATCATATGTAACTATAAAGCATTACGATCAGAGGCATAGAGTTATGATAATTCAAACAACTAATTGTATTAACCATAACAAAGTATCCATAACATAGGTTCGGGGAGAATCACCTCTCCCTAATCTTAGAAAATTAGTTACACATGGTGAATAGAGACATAACTAGAGTGAAAGAAACAATACAAGTAAAGATACACATAGGAACCTTCAACCCTCGTTCCCAAGTGGTGAAAAGCTCCTAAGATCTGACTTTCCGCTGCTCCAAAAACGTCTGCTGCGCTCCTATTGACCAAGCTCCTTTGAAAAACGCAAAAACTGAATTAAAACCCTAATTTCAGCAAGCCATCGCGTCGCGACACGAGCCCTTCGCGACGCGAAATTGAACAGAATTGTAGGTTGCTCCTGCATCAGGCTTCCATCGCGACGCGAACCCTCCTGGTCCCGACGCGATATTGAACAGAAACTTGAGTCTTCCCAATTGTGCTGCATCTCCAGGCAAGTGTCTGGTTCGCCGAATGATAACATACAAATTGGAGGTCTTCAAGTACAAAATAACTCCAACCATGCAGGAATGGCTTACAAAGGGACTTCCTACTACAAATTTCTAAAGCTAAGCTAAATCCCCATATACTGACCATAATACAATCAAAACCCCACACAATTGGTCCTAAAATTGGACAACTTACATCATATGACAGAGAGTCAACACAACCCCAAACTTAAACTTTTGCTTGTCCTCAAGGAAACATTCAATTCAGGCTGTGGCTACTTTTTTTTTTATTTAGCTGTCACACATTCTACACAAACCAATAACTACACAGTATATCAAAAATCATCATCAAACTAATGCAGTAGCAAGACAACTGAATCGGTAAGACACAAGATCAGAAGCAAGCAAGCATTCTCAAGTTATCTCTTTTTCACACATCTCACCAGTGTTTCTCTCTTTGAGGTGTTTAGGGTCTTCATTCAATTCACAGTACCTGCATCATCGTTTCATAGGCTTGAACAAGTACTATACAAATCAATACACAAGAAATACATACACACTTTTTGAGGGCTTTCAAAGGTTGTAATGGGGCTTAGGTAAGAGTGGATACATTTGGATAAGTAGGTTACAACTTGGTGTTAGGCCTACTTCTCTCTGTGTCAATTTCAACAATCTCACTCACTTACCCATTTTCTCAAAGAATTCCACAAGAAAAGGACTTATTTACTTATTTATTTATATATAACTCTTTTTTTTTGAAATATATATATATATATATATATATATATTCTCTTTCCTTCTTTTCTTGTATGTTCCTTTCTCTTGTATACCACCCCAAACTTAGAATGTTGCTATTCCATGAGCAACCCCAAACTTAGAATGTTTCCCCACTCCCATGCTTTAATCTACCTAACTCTAACTTAAGAAAACTAGGCTATGATGTGCAGGAAAATTACAAAAAATAAACAATTAGGCTCAGAGGGCTAACAAGGGATAGCAATTAGAGGGTTGGCTTGAAAGGCTCAGGTTTTCAAAGAAATTGCCTCAGTTTGAATATAAATCACATGCAAGATAGTTAAGTACAGCTCAAGTTCTGCAGACTAATGCAAACAAGGAATAATCACACAATGAATAGAAGAAGTGTTTGGGGCAAACCTAACAGCTGGGAATTTTAAGAGATGTTACTTGAGAGAATGCCCACAGATGATCTCAGTCTGCCTCAACTTTTGGCATGACCACTAGCAATACCTGATGATAAAATTTGACACACTAGCAATCACAAGGTAAACTGTAAAACACATGAAACTAAATACCACAAATCATCATAATTGAAGCTGCTTGCAAAAAGCCTAGGGTAATGGTGCCTCAATATCACAGAATAAGTTGTAATAATAATGTACAGACCAAAGTGCAAAATAAAGTCAAAGGGGAAAATTAGGACTAAAAATGCAAGATAAAAGTGTCTGAAAATAACAGTGAAACATCAATGAGCCTCCTGCTCAGGGAAAAGAAATGTGATCATCAATGTACTCATCCCCTGAAAGTAGGGGGTCCTGAGAGTCTGGCTGCTGCTCTGCCGGTGGTGCTGATGAAGATACACCTGCTCCTCTGTTTTCTGCCATATACTCCTGGCGGCCAGGTGGACTCTAGCTGATGCAAGGTAAGAGGTGTCTATGCCCTGCTGCTGTAGTAGCGTCGACGTCCTGCACCAGTTGGCCATATGGAGGTCATACTGAAAGGAAGGGTCGCTGCCATACAGCTGACGGTAGGATGGGCCTGCCGACTGCTGCTGTGCTGGAGATGCTGGCTGAGGTGGTGGAACTGCTCCATCCATAGGCCCCTCGGGCTGCTTCATAATCCAGGCTGCAGTGATGGACTCCCTGTGATCAACTAGTAGGTCATCAGGGTACGATCAACTAGTAGGTCATCAGGGTACTCAGGACAGCCCTGCTGTATACATAAGGCATGGATCACAGAAGCATCTCCCAATCTAGCCCTGGGACATCTGACTATCTCAGCAATACTCTCAGAAATGGCTTTCCCCAGGTTCACCCTCTGTCCTCTCATAATAGCCAATAATCCCAAGGCCACCTTGACCTTCACATCAGTGTTGTTGGAACAGGAGATGATTGACCGGTTGAAGAATGCGTTCCAGGCCTTCGGAATTGGCTTGAGTCCCATACTGCAAAAGCGGCGTGGAAGGTTCTGGGATCCGGCCTATTGTGCCCCTAGACGGCACAGCTCTCTCAAGGTCCCCTCATAATCAATGTTCCTGGGGTTGACTGCAGCGTAGCACATGGCACAGTAGGCATCTGTAGGTAGGCCAAGTAAGCTGTTGATGTTGTCCAGAGAGTAGGACACAGTCTTGCCTCTGAAATAAACTATTGTAGACTTGTCCTTCTCCTCCTCCCAATAGGCGTTGGAGTAGAACTCCCTGACCAGCCTCTGGTTCGCCTGCTTAATCATTGCATTGAGTGGACGCCACCCCAACTCCCGCAGTGTGGAAGTAATAATCGGGAACTCATCTGAGGATAGGTCAAAGGCCCTCTCAGGATTTATTTTCTTGCCCTTGACCACCTGCTGGTACCGCTCTTCGTGCGTGGGGGACTTGAATCTTTCAACCTCAACTGGTGGTCCCCCTCGCCTTTTCTTGGAGGTGCCTGCTTTGCTTTGCCTCATCATTCTGTTTACCTGTAATGTCCTGTAATGAAATAAAACAGAATCTAGCACAATTTGTTAGTTCACGGTGGGTCCCTGGTATGGGCCCCACTCACAGCAGAGAATCCAACAAAAACAGGCAATAAAATTTTCTCAGCACTCGTCCACTACCCTAAGGTTCAATGAGCATTGACAAAATTAAAGCACAGGCTAGCAACCAAAAACAGCATTCACTTAGGCATTTTCACAAACAGTTTGGTTACTTAGCCAAAACTCACTTAGGCATTTTCACAAACACATTGGTCACACAAATTTTTTTCATTCAAGCATTTCATCAAACACCTCACCAACACTCTCAAAAACAACAATTTTCTATCCTAATTCAAACTATACCATCACAAATCCAGAATTAAGAAGTAATGGTGAGAATTATCATACCTGGAGAGTGTTGGGGATGCAAAATTATGCGCTCTTTCACACGTTGAGTGCCAAAATTGAATTAGAGGGGGAGAGTGCTTGCAATTCGCGCAAAAGGGTAGAAAAATTGTTTGGGTGTGGCTGTGTTCGGTCTACCTGGTTTCTAGGCAAATTGGCGTCGCATCGCGACGCGACGCGTCCTCATCGCGTCGCAAAATCACACAGAAAAGATTTTTGCTGAAAATTTTTTAAACAGTCGCGACGCGATGCCATTCCTTCGCGTCGCGAAATCAAACAGAAAAGATTTTTCTTTGAATTCTCCTTTTTCGCGAAGCAAATTTTGACCGAACACAGTTTTTCCTAAGACTAACAACAATTTAAAACTACATTGCACACTTGAAATTAAACGGAAATAAATACTTGGTACCTCACAGTGGGTTGCCTCCCACTCAGCGCTTCTTTAACGTCACTAGCTTGACGGTTGTCAGAAGATGACTCAGTTCGGCTCCGGTGGAGCATTCAGCTTTTCCAGTGCCTCTTCCAGCACTCCCATGCCATACTCCATTTCCATCTTACAGTTCTTACCGGATGTACTTGTGGCTTCCTTCAAGTCCTTCCAGACAGCAGGTGGCTTCTCACAGGTTGGGTGGCAGATTTTTTTCCCAACCATCTTGGAATTAATGGTCTCAATGCAGTGACACTCTTCTTTTTCTTTTATTGGGGCTGTGTACTCAAGCACAATGAAAGTCTCATATTCATCTTGGACCCTCAATTTTACAGTCCCTTCAGCCACATCAATTACTGCCCTACTGGTGGCCAGGAAGGGTCTTCCCAGAATGAAAGGAATGTCATTGTCTCCATTCATGGAGCTTTTGACATCCGTATCCCCATCCAGTTGCAAAATTACAAAGTCTACTGGGAAGAGGAATGTGCCAACCTTGACCAGGACATCTTCCACAACCCCATAAGGGTTCCGGATACACCTGTCAGCAAGACGCAAGGTCATGGTGGTTGGTTTCACTTCTCCTCCGCCCAGTTTCCTCCACATAGCTAGGGGCATTAAGTTTATGCTCGCCCCCAAATCACACAGTGCTTTATCAACCTTTTCTTCACCAATTTTGCACGGGAGGGTGAAGCTCCCAGGATCCTTCAACTTCTGAGGAAGCTTGTTTTGGATTATGGCACTACACTCTTCAGAGAGAGCCACAATTTCATCATCCTTAAACCTCCTCTTTTTAGTCAACAATTCCTTCATGAACCTTGCATACATGGGCATTTGCTCTAATGCCTCTGCGATGGGAATGTTGATCTGGAGACGTGAGAAAATTTCCCTAAACTTGGAGAATTTCTCCTCCTTCTCTTTCTTCTTAGGTAATGGGGGATAGGGTAATTTCATGTATGATGGGATCTCCTGGACCTTCTCTCTTGCTTCCCCCTCAATTTTCTCACTTCTTGTTTCTTTTTCTTTTTCTACCACCTCATTCTTTCTTCTTGTTGACCAAGTGACTTCAAACACAAGAGGGGGGGTGAATTGTGAAATTAAAAATTGTGACTAAAAATAAAGTTTTTAAAAGATTTTGATCAAATAAGATGCTTGAATTTAAATACCTGTGATAAAGCAATAAAATAACTTGCAAGTAAAATAAAGGAGATGAAGGGAAGAAGATGACACATAGAGATTTATACTGGTTCGGCCAAACCACAGGCCTACGTCCAGTCCCCGAGGAATGCTCCAAGGGATTTCAACTAATCACTAGCTTTTAAAACAGGTTCAGCTAGAAACCTTTACAATCAAGAACTTACAACACCGGGATATCACCTCCCTGAAAGAAAAACCTTCAAGAACTAATAGATTTGATAGCACACTCAATAGTGTGGATAAAACAAGTTGAAGCACAAATTACACAATATCAAACTATGTGAATTATAAAGCTCTCAAAAATAAAATATTAGCAAGTGAAAGAGTAGTATGAGAGTGTTAGAGAAGAGTGTGAAATGCGTATGAAATTGTGTGAAAAGAGTAGAGATTTCGAAATTGGGTTGGTTGTGAAATGAGAAAATGAGCGCCCTATTTATAGGAAATCAAATGTGATCCACTTTAGGAAACAAGGTAATCGATTATGTTAAAAAACATTTGGAGTTGATAATCGATTAAGGGCTCAAATAGATTTGACATGGATAATCGATTATGTGATGGATGCTTTGGAGATGATAATCGATTAGGAGCCTTCCTTAATTGGTATTAATCGATTATGAGCTATGTTAAAAGTATGGCATAATCGATTAGGTGCTTCCTTAGATCTTACTAATCGATTAGGTGCTTCCTTAGATCTTACTAATCGATTATGTGCTTCAATGAAACAAGGAGGTAATCGATTAGTGGCTTTAAAAATGAGAGAAGAGTAATCGATTATAGGCTTGAAGAAATGAAGTGAGTAATCGATTATTGGCTTCCTAAAACATAGGAATCGATTATTGCCTTATAGGAAAAAGGAAAGAAATCGATTATGAAGTAGAATGAAAGAGAGAATGAATCGATTATTAGCTTGAATTTAGGATATGTTGAAATCGATTTTTTTGCTTGAATATACTAGGGAGGAAATCGATTTCTTCTAATTTTTTGGAAGCAATGTGAATCAAATATAGTCTTTGTAAAATCGATTTTATGCTTCTAAAAAATATTTTCACAAGTTTTGTGCTTGTCCTATTTAATCTTGCATGCATGAGGTTTGTTTAAAAAATATTTTCATGCAAAATTATTTTTATGAAAAACATTTGTGAGTGTGTAATTTATTTTATATTTGAGAGCTTTATTTTCACTTACAATAATGTCCTAAACACACACAACAGTAAAATAATTCTTGACTGTCACTTGATTGCATTTTTCCGCTTTTTGCAGTCTTGACCTTTTTGCCCTTCTTTTGTCAATCATCAAAACCTAATTATTCCTGTCAAGGCATATATTCACACTTTTTAATTCACTAGGCTTGTGCTTGGTTACCTCAACGGGTCTCAACTCTTTACCACTTCTCAGCGAGATAGCATTGCAGTTCTCATTCTTGGGGTTATCCACAGTGTTTGCAGGGAAACTACCATTGGACTTCTCAGCTTAATTGCTTTGACAGTTGGCCAATTTGGGTCTCCAAGTTCTTCATGGATGCTTCATGGTTCTTTCCCATGTTTATCATTACCTGTTCTTGGGACTGGAATGTGTTCTTGGTCACCTGCATAAACTGCATCAACGCATCTTCTAACCGAGAAGGGGGTTTCTGTTGTTGATTAGGTGCCTGAGATTGTTGTTGGGAACCTGAGGCTTCATTGTTTTTCCAAGAAAAGTTGGGATGATTCTTCCACCCGGGATTGTAGGTGTTGGAATAAGGGTCCCCACCTTGTTTTTGGAAATTTCCCATATAATTGGCATGTTCCATTGCCTCTCCTTGGGCTGCACAATCCCCTTCATGAGCTTCTCTGCCACAATAAATGCACCCACCTGTTTGAACTGCTTGGGCGGTTGCTTGGCTTTTTGACCCAACCTCACAAGCTGCCGCCAATTGTTTGGTGAGGGCCTCAATCTGCATGGACATTAATTTCTGCTGGGCTAACACTGCACTGTTTGAATCTAGCTCCAGCACACCTTTTTTACTTACACCTCCCCGATCGTTCTGAATTCTGTATTCATTGGAGGCCATGTCTTCTACTAGCTGCTTTGCTTCCTCCCAAGTCTTTGTACCCAAAGGTCCTCCAGCTGAGGCATCTAGCATCATTCTTGTCTGAGGTCTCAAACCATGACAGAAGGTTTGCAGCTGTAAGAAGTCATCTATACCATGCCCCGAACACTTTTTGAGCAACAGTTTGAATCTCTCCCGAGAATCATACAACGACTCTGACTCCCCTTGAGTAAAGTTAGAGATTTCAGCTCTTTTCCTTATAAACTTGGAGACAGGGAAGAATCGTTCCAAGAACTTATTCTCGAGGTCATTCCAAGTGTTGATGGTCCCTGGGAGAGTGTTCAACCAATCTTTCGCCCTGCCCGTTAGAGTGAATGGGAACAACCGTACCTTCTTCGCATTATCAGTCACCCCCTCAGGGTGTGTAGTACCACATATCTCATAAAATTGGAAAAGATGTTGGTTGGGGTCTTCGGCATCAGACCCAGAGAACTGCTCTGATTTAAGGGCAGTGAGTACAGAAGACTTGATGTCAAACTGGGCCACGCCCACTGGTTGAAATGCTAAAGCTTGGGCACCTTGATTTCTTCGCCTGAAGTCACCTAGAGTACGTCTTGGTGGAGGTGGAGGATCAGCCATTTCTTCCTCTTCACTCGAAAAATCTTCCGATACCGAGGTAGAAGTTGATTGTACCTGTGACAATTCCCTTGCTTGCTGCTTGGCAAGCTTAGCCTTTCTTCGATTTGCCTTTGCTAGTTTTTCAAATTCCGGGTCAAACAAGAGTTCTTGTGGACCCTTGCTCCGCATGCACAAATCTCTGAAACACTAAAGCAAACGTCAACAAGTTCAAGAAACTAACAAGTAGCAAAATTAAGTCACTAAAAACAAACAAAAACTAAAAATCTAGAATCAACTCGTTTGCCTTATCGACAACAAATTCAACAATCCCCGGCAACGGCGCCAAAAACTTGTTAACAATTCAGCAAGTGCACTGAAAGCGTTGCAAGTAGTAAAATTACGGTAATTACCGGTCGATTCCACAGGGATTGCGTGTTGTAACAATAGCAAATTTGATTAATTCTAGATTGAGACAATTGATTTGAGTTGTAATTGTGTAACGCGAAAGTAAAAACTATTGTTAAATTGATGAGAAAAAGTGATTAGGTGTCGAATCCTCTCCCTTCACCTATGTTATGAACCTTCAGCTAATTACAGATTAATTGTTTAAACTACCAGATTCAATTCACTATAGTAGGTTAAGGACAATTCCTTGCCTCAGAACCCCTTTTACCTAATTGAGTTACCCTAATTCCTTAGGTGAATCATGCCAATCGGTAAAGCAATAAACTTAAGAAATAAAGAATTCATGCATCCAACCCCATATTCCTATGGTGATCACAAGTACATGATCTAATACCCCATATCCAGCATGCAACCCATATCCCTATGCGATCACATAACATAAATCATTATAAGTATCATATGTAGCTATAAAGCATTACGATCAGAGGCATAGACTTATGATAATTCAAACAACTAATTGTATTAACCATAACAAAGTATCCATAACATAGGTTCGGGGAGAATCACCTCTCCCTAATCTTAGAAAATTAGTTACACATGGTGAATAGAGACATAACTAGAGTGAAAGAAACAATACAAGTAAAGATACACATAGGAACCTTCCACCCTCGTTCCCAAGTGGTGAAAAGCTCCTAAGATCTGACTTTCCGCTGCTCCAAAAACGTCTGCTGCGCTCCTATTGACCAAGCTCCTTTGAAAAACGCAAAAACTGAATTAAAACCCTAATTTCAGCAAGCCATCGCGTCGCGACACGAGCCCGTCACGACGCGAAATTGAACAGAATTGTAGGTTGCTCCTGCATCATGCTTCCATCGCGACGCGAACCCTCCTGGTCGCGACGCGATATTGAACAGAAACTTGAGTCTTCCCAATTGTGCTGCATCTCCGGGCAAGTGTCTGGTTCGCCGAATGATAACACACAAATTGGAGGTCTTCAAGTACAAAATAACTCCAACCATGCAGGAATGGCTTACAAAGGGACTTCCTACTACAAATTTCTAAAGCTAAGCTAAATCCCCATATACTGACCAAAATACAATCAAAACCCCGCACAATTGGTCCTAAAATTGGACAACTTACATCATATGACAGAGAGTCAACAGTTACCCCATACAACCTTCCTCCAGAAATGTGTATGACTAAACCATACATGTTTTTAAATTCTATTATTCAAGGGCCAAGTAATCCAACAGCTGGTATTGACATCTATTTGCAACCTTTGATTGATGACCTAAAAAGGTTGTGGAATGGTGTTTTAACTTATGATGCAGGACGCAAACAAAATTTTGTGATGAGGGCGGCTTTGATGTGGACCATTAATGACTTCCCTGCCTATGGAATGTTGTCTGGATGGGGGACACATGGTAAGATGGCGTGTCCGATTTGCATGGCTGGCACAAATGCTTTTACTCTTAAATACGGAGGAAAAAGTTCATGGTTTGACTCGCACCGTAGGTTCTTACCTATAGATCACCCATTTAGAAAGCAGAAATATGCGTTCATCAAGGGAAATGTTGAAACAGCTGGACCTCCTCGTAGGTTGACACCAGAGGAAGTTTGGAATAGTGTTAGGGATATCCCTCCTGTGGAAGTCGCAGCGGGTGATGTTTCTCGTCCAGATGGCTATGGACAATGGCACAATAGGACAAAAAAAGTATTTTTTGGGAACTTCCCTATTGGAAAGATAATCTATTGAGACACAATCTCGATGTAATGCATATAGAGAAGAATTTTTTTGACAACATATTTAACACTGTCATGAACGTGAAAGGCAAAACGAAAGACAATGAGAAAGCTGGGAAGGATATAGATCATTACAGTAGACGAAAGGATTTGTTGTTGGTTGAGCAAGGTACTAGGACTTTGAAACCCAAAGCCAATTATACTTTATCTACCGAACAAGCGAAGGCAGTTTATCAGTGGATAAAAGAGTTGAAAATGCCAAACGGTTATTCTTCCAATTTATCTAGATGTGAGGATGTGGATAATGGGAGGCTGCATGGGATGAAGAGCCATGATTGTCATGTATTCATGGACTGCTTACTTCCTATCGCTTTTAGTTCGTTGCCAACACACGTTTTGAATCTGCTCATTGAAATAAGTCAATACTTTAAAAGGTGATGATCTTTCAAAAATGGAACAAGACATCCCACTTATCTTATGCAAGTTGGAGAGAGTATTTCCGCCTGGTTTCTTTGATTCTATAGAGCATCTATAACATCCTCGATTTAGCTAATTTCATTTATTGAAATTAGCAAGAGGTCATAGTTAATTGATTAGCTAAATTAAATAATTTAGTGCCTTGACTATATGGATAACTTAATTAAATGGCTAGTTATATGAATTATATGATTTAAATGATGATTGAACAAGTTACATATTATGTTGCATGACAATTGAATGAAGTTGAGTGTTTGTTTCTACTAAAAGCAATGAGTTAGAGTGTTGTGTCATAGGAAAGTGACCCACTTGTTTTCCACCTCACACCTAATAAACCATCAGCTGAACCTTTCCTTTTAAAAAACCTTATTCATTCCCAAGGCAAAACATAACAAATCTTTTGAGTGAATTGGAAAAAGGGAAAAAGAGAGAGGGTTTCGAGAGAGTGGGTGAAGGGGAATAAAGGGGTTCCACCCACTACTTATTTATTACAAAATTCATCCACACCCATCATTACCAACACATCTCTTAGTTATTATATTATCATCATCATCGTGAATGGGGCTGAGGACAGGAGGAAAAATCCTGAGTTTTCATCTTAGTTCTTCAAACACAATGCATGTGGAATTTTGAGTTCTCCACAACCATTCACAACCAAACTGAAAAACACACTTCATCCTCTTCATTTAACTCCACAAAATCGAGTTCCTATCACCTTAGAGTAACCCAAAATCTGAAAGTTTATAGGTACCCCTTTTTGCTCCTATTTTCGGTTGCATGTGGATTGTTAAAGCCAAAGGTTTCAACTTCAGGCTTGCATGTGTGTTTGAAGCTTAGTGCTTGAAGTTTGGAGAAGGAAATCGTATTTTGGAGCTAGCTTAGGGTCCTTGGAGAGTTCAGTTGCTGTTTTGGAAACTAGGGAGCTTTGGAAGCATTGTTGGTGAATTTGAGTGTTCTACTTTGTGTTTGTGCTAACCTCTTCAATCATCAGGTGAGTTCTATACTCACTAGGATTTTATGATTTAATGTGTGGTGTTCTGGGTTTTTGGTGTCGAGTTCTGAAAACCGGTGTGAAACCGCTTTACGAAAATCTCTCGTTTGAGTCTTTAAGTCATGTGATTGTTGATTTGGTATTGTGATTGATGATGATAATTGGTAATTGTTGAATTGATGATTTTCTGGACTGGATTGATTGTTTTGAATGTCTGATTTTCATGTCTCAAGTCAATGGATTAAATTGGTGCTTACTTGAAGTTATTTTGTTGTTAAAATTCACTGTTTCGATGTTCTGTTGGTAGTTTCGGTATTGCAGTGACTGGGAACGCATTACTGATTGAAAAATCTGGTGGATTGTCATTTTAGAAACAAGACTCAAGGCTTGACATTTTGGCTTTGGGATGGTTGCATTTGGACTTGTGTAGCTCAAGATATGAGCATCACAAGTTAGGGTAGAATTCTGGAGACAATCTGAGGATAGGTTCGGTTTCTGGGTATCTGGGGATGATATAGGCATCCAAAAATTATGTGGTCAATTGTTTTAGGAACTAGACTATGCTCGTCAATTTGGTCCTGATTTGGTTGAATTTGGAATTGTGTAGCTCCAGATATGAGCATCACAAGTTAGGGTAAAATTCTGGGAATAATTCTCAAAAAACCATTTTTTAGCACATCTGTTAACGGTCCCGTCGCGACCCGTGGCCGTCGCCTCGCGACCAAGTATAAAATTTTCAACGCAAACCTTTTTGTGTAATTTCGCGTCGCGACGCAGTGTAATTTTCAGCAAACCTACTTGGGAATGTTTTCGCGATATCTTTTGATCCGGTGGTCCGATTCAAGTGTTCTCAGATGCGTTGGAAAGGTAATAAAAAGGCCTAACTGAATATGTAATAAAAGTAGTGCTATGCTCTGTGTGGGTGTAATTGGAATTGTGAATGATGTTAGTTGATGTTATGAGATTGTTATGCCTAAGCTAAGTTCATGTTATGAGACCGATTATCTTGTTGTGGTTATGCTAAGTGTGATTGGTGTATTTATGCTGGACTGACTGGATTAGCATCATGATAAGTTAGGTTAGTAAGCCTTAGTAAGCCATGTGAGATCACTTAATTATAAGATTAAGTTAGTAATTAGATCACCTAATGTTAATAATAAGATTATGTTAAGTTCAGTTCATTGTTAAGTTAAGTTATTGTTATCATTAAGTTCATTGTTCAGTTCATCTCAGGTATATTAAAAGATATACATCAGTTCAGTTAGGGTGACGACCCCATTTCAGTTTAGTGTGCTAGGGGAGGGACAGTCATGAGCCTTATGAACCTAGGCCCCATCAGGGACCCAGCCGATTAGTGGGGACGGGTTCACCGGGAGCTTATTATGCCAAGTGACCGGTGACACGCTAAGACTTTAGTTTAGTTTAAGTGTTGCCTCTCGTAACCGGCTTAAGGGTTATGAGGACAACGTTAGTTAGTTCAGCCACATAGTCAACTTTGAGGACTATGAGTTATGAGTTTAGAATAATGAATCAAGCATAACTGAACCGAGAGGATTAGTAAGGGGTCGCGATAGAACTCACTGAGACAAGTTGTCTCACCCAATCCATTGTTGTTGTTTTTCAGTTAAGCAGGGGAAGTTGAAGACCGTGAGGCACGACTATGGAGATACTTGAGGAGCTGCTGACGCTTTTGTTTGTTTTGTCATATTATGTATCTCTGTATTTCAGTTTCCTTTGTATCTTAAGACTATTCGATTGTACGACTTATGTCTTTCAAGTTGTAAATTGCTTCCGCAGACTTTTGGTTTTTGAGTATTGAACACTAGTTGAGGGTGTAAGGACCGATTTTATATATATTATGTTCAGCTATGTAAGCACGTTCGATGAGTGATTTATCGAAGTTTAGTATGTGTTCAATATTTTAAAAAGGAAAGTCACTCTGATGTATGCCAGTCGTGCGCTTCGGTAATTTCTACAAGATAGAAATTATCGGGGTGTTACAATTGGTATCAGAGCAGTTCGACCTAGTCGGACTTAGAAATCAAGAGTCTCTTACGTCTTCTAAGTGTGATTCCTCTTAATATGCTATTAGACATTGAGCCTGATCAACTCAATACTTTGTGCATATTTCGCAGAATCATGGCTGGTAGAGGTAGGGGAAGCGTCCCCGTCGACCCACACTTCTAGCCTTCTCGTTTCATTAGAGCGCGCAGCAGGAGCAGAGGGCTACCGACGCCGTACCGAAACAATAGGTGGGCATCAGTGATGGTTCGAAGAAGCTGTGGGCTACCGTTTATTTCTTGAAACCTGTTCAACCATAGGATCATGTAGAGAGTTCAGGTTACATTAAGTATGGACGAAAACTTGATTGCACTAAAGAGCAAAACTACTTTTGAAAATGTATCTTGCTTCTTTTCCTAAACTCTTTGATGTGATCATGATTGCCTTCGATAGTTGATGTACGGAGATAGAATTTCCTATGATCAATTCAAGTTGGGATGAATCCCTTTAAGTGTCTCGAAGAGGAGTTAGGGTTTGACTTTTGCAGGAGAATGCAGGTAGATAAAGCTTCAGGGTAATGTTCATTGGGTAGTTTGGACGATTTTGCGGACAAAATCTTTCAATTTGGGGTGATTGTAACATCCTCGATTTAGCTAATTTCATTTATTGAAATTAACAAGAGGTCATAGTTAATTGATTAGCTAAATTAAATAATTAGTGCCTTGACTATATGGATAACTTAATTAAATGGCTAGTTATATGAATTATATGATTTAAATGATGATTGAACAAGTTACGTATTATGTTGCATGACAATTGAATGAAGTTGAGTGGTTATTTCTACTAAAAGCAATGAGTTAGAGTGTTGTGTCATAGGAAAGGGACCCACTTGTTTTCCACCTCACACCTAATAAACCATCAGCTAAACCTTTCCTTTTAAAAAACCTTATTCATTCCCAAGGCAAAACATAACAAATCTTTTGAGTAAATTGGAAAAAGGGAAAAAGAGAGAGGGTTTCAAGAGAGTGTGTGAAGGGGAATAAAGGGGTTCCACCCACTACTTATTTATTACAAAATTCATCCACACCCATCATTACCAACATATCTCTTAGTTATTATATTATCATCATCATCATGAATGGGGCTGAGGAGAGGAGGAAATATCCTGAGTTTTCATCTTGGTTCTTCAAAGACAATGCATGTGGAATTTTGAGTTCTCCACAATCATTCACTACCAAACTGAAAAACACAGTTCATCCTCTTCATTTAACTCCACAAAATCGAGTTCCTATCACCTTAGAGTAACCCAAAATCTGAAAATTCATAGGTACCTCTTTTTGCTCCTATTTTCGGTTCCATGTGGATTGTTAAAGCCAAAGGTTTCAACTTCAAGCTTGCATGTGTGGTTGAAGCTTAGTGCTTGAAGTTTGGAGAAGGAAATCGTATTTTGGAGCTAGCTTAGGGTCCTTGGAGAGTTCAGTTGCTGTTTTGGAAACTAGGGAGCTTTGGAAGCATTGTTGGTGAATTTGAGTGTTCTACTTTGTGTTTGTGCTAACCTCTTCAATCATCAGGTGAGTTCTATACTCACTAGGATTTTATGATTTAATGTGTGGTGTTCTGGGTTTTTGGTGTCGAGTTCTGAAAACCGGTGTGAAACCGCTTTACGAAAATCTCTCGTTTGAGTCTTTAAGTCATGTGATTGTTGATTTGGTATTGTGATTGATGATGATAATTGGTAATTGTTGAATTGATGATTTTCTGGACTGGGTTGATTTTTTTGAATGTCTGATTTTCATGTCTCAAGTCAATGGATTAAATTGGTGCTTACTTGAAGTTATTTTGTTGTTAAAATTCACTGTTTCGATGTTCTGTTGGTAGTTTCGGTATTGCAGTGACTGGGAACGCATTACTGATTGAAAAATCTGGTGGATTGTCATTTTAGAAACAAGACTCAAGGCTTGACATTTTGGCTTTGGGATGGTTGCATTTGGACTTGTGTAGCTCAAGATATGAGCATCACAAGTTAGGGTAGAATTCTGGAGACAATCTGAGGATAGGTTCGGTTTCTGGGTATCTGGGGATGATATAGGCATCCAAAAATTATGTGGTCAATTGTTTTAGGAACTAGACTGAATGCTCGTCAATTTGGTCCTGATTTGTTTGAATTTGGAATTGTGTAGCTCCAGATATGAGCATCACAAGTTAGGGTAAAATTCTGGGAATAATTCTCAAAAAACCATTTTTTAGCACATCTGTTAACAGTCCCGTCGCGACCCGTGGCCGTCGCCTCGCGACCAAGTATAAAATTTGCAACGCAAACCTTTTTGTGTAATTTCGCGTCGCGACGGAACTTGTTCGCGTCGCGACGCAGTGTAATTTTCAGCAAACCTACTTGGGAATGTTTTCGCGATATCTTTTGATCCGGTGGTCCGATTCAAGTGTTCTCATATGCGTTGGAAAGGTAATAAAAAGGCCTAACTGAATATGTAATAAAAGTAGTGCTATGCTCTGTGTGGGTGTAATTGGAATTGTGAATGATGTTAGTTGATGTTATGAGATTGTTATGCCTAAGCTAAGTTCATGTTATGAGACCGATTATCTTGTTGTGGTTATGCTAAGTGTGATTGGTGTATTTATGCTGGACTGACTGGATTAGCATCATGATAAGTTAGGTTAGTAAGCCTTAGTAAGCCATGTGAGATCACTTAATTATAAGATTAAGTTAGTAATTAGATCACCTAATGTTAATAATAAGATTATGTTAAGTTCAGTTCATTGTTAAGTTAAGTTATTGTTATCATTAAGTTCATTGTTCAGTTCAGGTATATTAAAAGATATACATCAGTTCAGTTAGGGTGACGACCCTATTTCAGTTTAGTGTGCTAGGGGAGGGGCAGTCATGAGCTCTATGAACCTAGGCCCCATCAGGGACCCAGCCGATTAGTGGGGACGGGTTCACCAGGAGCTTATTATGCCAAGTGACTGGTGACATGCTAAGACTTTAGTTCAGTTTAAGTGTTGCCTCTCGTAACCGGCTTAAGGGTTATGAGGACAACGTTAGTTAGTTCAGCCACATAGTCAACTTTGAGGACTATGAGTTATGAGTTTAGAATAATGAATCAAGCATAATTGAACCGAGAGTATTAGTAAGGGGTCACGATAGAACTCACTGAGACAAGTTGTCTCACCCAATCCATTGTTGTTGTTTTTCAGTTAAGCAGGGGAAGTTGAAGACCGTGAGGCACGGCTATGGAGATACTTGAGGAGCTGCTGACGCTTTTGTTTGTTTTGTCATATTATGTATCTCTGTATTTCAGTTTCCTTTGTATCTTAAGACTATTCGATTGTACGACGTATGTCTTTCAAGTTGTAAATTGCTTCCGCAGACTTTCGGTTTTTGAGTATTGAACACTAGTTGAGGGTGTAAGGACCGATTTTATATATATTATGTTCAGCTATGTAAGCACGTTCGATGAGTGATTTATCGAAGTTTAGTATGTGTTCAATATTTTAAAAAGGAAAGTCACTCTGATGTATGTCAGTCGTGCGCTTCGGTAATTTCTACAAGATAGAAATTATCGGGGTGTTACAGCATCTACCGGTGCATCTCGCATATGAAGCTAAACTTGGCGGACCTGTCCAATACAGATGGATGTATCCGTTTGAAACGTCAATTAATTTTTATAATATAAGAAACAAGTTTAAAATAGATGATTATTATGTTAATTAATATCATTTTCTCTAGGTTCATGGGTGATTCAAAAAGATCGGTGAAAAACAAAGCTAGAGTTGAAGGATCGATATGTTCTTCTTACTTACACCGTGAAACCACCCATTTTTGTTCTTATTATTTCAAGAATGAGTTTGCTCTTGGAAGTAGTCGAAATGAAATGGATACTGAATGTCCTAGACATCATTTATCTTTGTCTGTCTTTTGTCTACCCGGTTGTCCATCTGGGAAGGAGTCAATTCACTGGCTAACAGATGAAGAGTTACGTTCAGCACATGTTCATGTGTTGATAAACTGTACTGAGGTGCAACCATTTATTGAGTATGTTCCTCAACATTAACTATCGATCTTAATTAGTTAATATAAAGTAGAAATGTGTAACAATTAATTATTTCTTTTTAGGGAATTCTTGTCATCAGAGGACGTAAGTGAGCAACAATCTTCTGCTCATATTAATGCACATTTTCCAACGTGGTTTAGGAAAAATGTTTATGCCCTCCCGCCAACTCCTATCAACCAACACTTGAGGAACAGATCAAACGGTCCTCGAAGATGTGTTAAAGAATGGCACACATACTTTGTCAATGGATACAAATTTCACACCAATGAATGGACACAGGGCAGAGAAATAGTCAATAGTGGAGTTTGCATGAAGGGTGTCACTGGAGGAGGTGAAGATGATTTTTATGGTGTGGTTCAACACATATATGAACTTTCGTACCCCCATCTAGATTTTAGTCAGAAGGTAGTGGTTTTTTATTGTAATTGGTTTGATCCGTCTGCTCGAGGAACAAAGGTGAATCCAAAGTCAAATACAGTGGACATTAACATGAATAGTAGATATCGACTGTATGATCCGTTCGTCATTACACAAAATGTGAGACAAGTCTATTATGTCCCTTATCCATCAACGCGGACTGATGGGCGTGGTTGGTGTGTCGCAATTAAAACAAAACCAAGAGGTCGCATTGAGACAAATGATGACACGGTGGAAGATGTGCCATATCAAATGGAAGAGATGTCTAATGTAAATGAAGTGATTCAAGTTGAACCCATTACTCGTTCATGTGATGAGCCAAACACCGGTGATGAAGTTGATGACGAAGAACATGCTGATGAAGATGCAACAGACCACATTGGTGTATCAAGAATTCACTCCTCTGATGATAATGATTTTGAGAATGAATGGGATTACAATTAATTAGTTATTTTATGTTTTAACAATATATATTTATTTTTAATCAAGAATGTAATTTATGTTTGTTTATTTAGTATGTTTATATATTTTTGTTTAGTATATGTTTATGTTAACCTTGTTTAGTATATGTTTGTTTGTTTAAATGTATATGTCTAGATACGGTCATGGCATCGTCTCACTCAGGATCTGATCATGACGACGTCGACACATATGTTCCTCCACCTGTCACGGGTGATGGCGCCAGCACTAGCAGGAGGAATACTTCTACTCGCCTAGGGCGTTGTCGTCAGCCTGCTCGTGTTGTTGTTGCTGGTGGCAGATATTTGCCACCACCTGGATCTGAGGGTGCTAGTAGTAGTACGGTAGGCGAGTCAGTGATTCCTGATGGTACTGAGGGCTTAGCCCCGATAGATGTTGATGCAGATGGGGTACACACATTTACTGTTAACCAGGAGGTGGTGTGGTATACGACTGATGGTCGTATCATATTGGAGACTGCTGGCGATTCGTAAGTATTATATATTATTATTTATTAATTTATTTTTGTTGCCTTTTATATAACTTATATAATTTATTTTTGTTGCCTTTTATATAACTTATATATATATAATACAGGTTTCTTCCTCCGAAGGCTACAGCTACCGCCGTCACAAAAACAATTAAGGTGAATTTCACCGGCAGCTGGAAGAATTGGACGGCGGTTAGAAAAGATAAAGAGGCAACTGCGAGGATGTTAAAATCATTCTTGGTAAGACTCAACTTGAGAGAGTGTTCCATAAGAGATGTTCCCATCGCTATTATGAATTACTGCGGGATGCGCGCAATAAGAATGCAAAGCCATCTTATATGGGAGACTCAACTTGGGCTTCATTCAGAGAGTATTGGGAGACTCCTGAATTTAAGAATTATTGTGAGAAAGCCAAAAAAACTGTGCTTCTGAAAAATGTGGCTGCATACACACAGGGGGTGTTAATACTGCAACCCATCACAGGCGTTTGATAAATTTATTACATTATTACTTTATTACTTGATTAATTAATTATTTATAATATTAACTAGTCATTTTCGATCATGTGTATTAATTAATAACACTATATGTATATATATAGGAGGCGATGCATCAAAGGCCAGTCACTTTGCCTGAGTTGCCGCTACCTTCATATGCGAGAGGGCACTGGTGAGTTTGCAACAGATCGGGCGAGAAATATTCAGGTAAAACTACTTTTACAATTATATATTAATGTTTATTATATATATTTATCTTTATATATATATATATATTGTTTTTATTATATTATATATTATTAATAATTAGTTATTTATTTCTTTGATGGGTTATTTTCTTCAGGAGAGCTTCCAGGATGGGCTGACTGAGTACCATGAGTCACAGCAGAGTAGTGGGACAGATATCGATCTTGTGGAGGAGGCTAGAGTAGCTCATGATATTTGGGAGAGAGCAGTTGGTCCCCAAAAGAGTAATCGTACGGTAGGATCTGGTGGTATTGGACCGGCTGCTTTCAGAATAAGCATTATTCCGAGTCTATCTTCACATTCTGGATCAGAGAGTACTGGTCGCTCTTATCTTCCTAATTCTAGTGAGTTGAATGTTGTTACGCAATTGACCCAGCAACTGAGCGAGGCCCGTCGTCAGTTTGCCGAGCGGCAGGAGCAAAATGAACGGGAAGTGCAGGTGCTTCGGGAGAAAGCTAGGATAGCTGAGGAGCGCATGGAGGAGCAGACTAGGATAGTTGCGGAGCAGGCTAGGATAGCCGCGGAGCAGTCTAGGATAGCTGTGGAGCAGGCTAGGATAATGAGGAGCGCTTTAAGCTTTTGCAGAATCAGCTGGTGTCTCAGCACTCGAGGCCATCATCATCACATATGCCATTCTACCTGCCGCAGCAACATTTCGGCAGTGCATTTCAGCCATGGCCTCAGCCCCAGTATTCCCAGCAGTATGCACCCCAGTATTCCCAGCAGTATCCACCGCAGCAGGTTCAGCACCGCCAGCAGCAGCCATACCAGCACCCCCAGCAGCAGTCACCCCACCAACACAACTCAAACATCGATCTTAATATCGATGCGATTAGTGCTTTTCTTGCATTAGATGATACCTATTATCATGATGATGAGTCACGCCAGCAGCCACCCCAGTAGCTTTGAATTGTTTATTTTGTTGTAATTTAAGTTTTCATTTGTATTTGTTATAGATATTTGAGTACTTTGTTCGATTTGAAATTTGAATTAAATTAAATCGTCTTCAGTTCAGACCTATTATTGTTTTTCATTTCGTATATTATTAAAATCGATATTATTAATTTTAATTATTATTTTTTATTTTAAAAAAAATAATTTTAAATTTTTTTAAATTAATTTAATTAATTATTTAAAATTAATTACTATATTAAATTAATTATTAATTTTCATTACTAATTTTTATGTTTTTAATAAATAAATCAATTAATAATTAAAGTTTTTAATAAAATAATGCTAATTTTTTAAATAAAACGAAAATTAATTTTCGTCGGATTTAAAGGAATTTCCGGCGGATTTTTATTTTTTTTAAAAAAAAATATTTTTACCGGCGGATTTAACAGCATTTCCAGTGGATATTTCGGCGGAATTTCCGGCAGATAATCCGCCGGTAATTTCATGTTTTTTTTGGGGGTTACAGCGGATTTTCCGCAGGAAATTTTAGGCGGATAATCCGCCGGAAACTGTTTGCTGCGAGCTGGCTACCGGCGGGCAAAATCCGCCATAAAGTCCAATTTTTCGGCGGATTTTTGGCTTTTCCGACGGATTTTGCCCGTCGAAAAAACCAACATTTCTTGTAGTGATAGATTTTTTTATAATTTCTAATTCAATGAAAGTGAATTTATCTAAAAACTGATACACAATAAAGATCGAGGTGCAACATGTGCCAATAACCCACAAATCCCATAACATGCAATGGTTTTTCTCTTAATCCTTTTATTATTTTCACATTTTTTAAAAGCACATGGATAATGAGCAAAGGAGAGAAACGGAACAAAATATAGAAATATTTTTTGATTTGAAAATGGTAAGCTTATTTTCAAGTGGGTGTTATTATGAAAGCATGTGTAAGGAATATTCCTTGATAAATACTAACCTGTGCAAAATCAGAAATTAACAGCTACACAAGATCCTACTTGATAAAGCAGCATAGGAACAAGAACCTTTTCCGAGTCCAATCCATCCTGTTAAGAGACAAACATGTAAATAAACTAAGATTCAGAAAGACACCAACCAATAAGATGTTGGCTAATAAAAAATCAGATTCCTTGCAACTTAATCATAGGTAATTTGATCTTCTCCCACATGGTATCTCAAATCTCAGAGATTGATCTACACATTATAAAAGAGCCTTAGGAATTTGTTACTATACTATTCGTAGAAGGCTAGCTAGAGTGAATGCTGAAGTGTGCACAATGTGAGTACCTGTAGAGGAGGACACATGTTAGCAGCAAGAACAAACACACCCAACTTGAGAGTTTGGCAGAAAAAGAGTTAAAAGGATTAAACCCCAAATGGCTCCAGAACCTGGAAATTGCAGTAAAAGATAGTATACAAATTAATTAATTAAAGACAAGGACACAAAGCATTGCAATGCCAAGGTATGCAGCAAACACCAAAATATGTAACATCAAAAACTTGACATGGAAAAGGAAGCCTGGGACATTATAAGTCTGTTATTTTGTCATCATTCAAATTTGTAGAGAAAATCATTGGACAAATCACCCCCAATTGAGCAAATACAAACCTAACATAAAAATATGGGTCAAGCTTGATGGTGTTCATTTACCGTAAACAAAGCAGTAACCTAAAACAAATGAAATTGGTCAATGTATTGTGAAGATTTTAAGGCACTAACCATTGAATTGGTTAATGTTTGCCAATGGACTACAATGATAGAGGGACACACAAATCAATCTTCACATCATGATAGACCATAGTAATATATCACAAAAGTTGCAGACTTATACATACATAGTCCATTCAACAAAATCTCAAAGAATAAAAGGTTCTCCAAAGAACTCTCAAAGCATCCTGTCCTCGAATGAATTTCTTGATGAGTGACTTTAAAATGAAGACTAAAAAGATGTGTGAATGAATGTTAAAATTTTCAAGTACCATATTATATCATCACATTGAAGTACCGCATCTTGACTAACAAACTAAAAAGGATTGAGCAATGTAGAGGTCTTAGATTGATTAGTCATTCAACCTCTATGTATAGGTAACACAATTTGTTATTTAGTTAGAAACAATTCAACCAAATTCCAAACATCATATATTGTGTGCATGAGTAAAACACATCCCTGATACTATGTAAAATCCCTAAACTCCAAATAACTGAAAGAAACAAGAATAGCAATACAAAACCACCATTCCATGAGATTGATATTAACATATAAATAAGCCATCAACCATTAACTTCTAACTCAGCCAACAATTATCATCTTTATATTAACATATCACATTCTTAGTGGAAACTTGGTCCTAAACTTGGTATGCCTTATCATACTCCTTTTTCTCTCCTTCCACTCCCACTATTTTCTGTTTGATGATATTAGAAATAATAAAACCATTAAAGAACAAAGAATATCAATAACCAAATCAGAAAATTCCAAGCACCACTTCAAACTAAAAACCTCTAACCGCAAAATCAATAACCCACAAACCTCTAACCCCAAAATCAGTAACCCGAAAATTCCAGTCCCTCAATGAATGTTTATGGAGTGGGTTTCATCAGCAAATTTAGAAGTAAAAATTGGGAGTTTTTTTATCAAATAGAAGTAAAATAGAAGAAAAACACTTACAAGTAAGAAGAAGAATAGAGGAGAGACACTGAAAGAAGGCAAATGGCTGAGGAGAAGTCCTAATTTTCGTTGCTAAGAGAAGGAAGGAATTGGGGGTTTGAGGTTTGGGTTTTGAGGCGCTGAGAGAGGGAGAGAGGGAGAAAGGGAAGGAGAACGACGCCATGGTGGACGAATATAGGGCTTCCGACGCGGTGATGGGTTGGAGGTCGAAGGAGGAGAGAGTGAGGGAGAGAGTGGGTTCTGTTTGCCGTGAGTGAGGGAGGAGAAATGAGGGTTCGAGGATCCAAAGTGTGTTTAAATAAAATTTGACAGTTGCGACGGATTTCCGACGGAAACTTCTGTCAGAAATTAGCGACGAATTTAAATTCCGTCGGAAACATTAGGAGGAATTGAAACGCGTTTTTTCTTGAAGAGTTGCGACGAAACTTTCGTCGCAAATCCGTCACAAATAGCGACGAAATATTTGTCCGTCGGAAATGTTCGCAGCAAATCAACCTTATTCTTGTAGTGGGTCACTCTTGGAACAGAATTCACAAATGACATGTTTTGGTTTAAAAGTATCGCCGGCATATAGTTGGGTAGAGGAGACAAGGCTAAATTTTGGTTGGATGCCTAGTGCGGTCCAACACCTTTCCATTTGTTGTTCTCAGAACTGTACTCACTTTGCGATGAAAAGAATGCTACGGATAGCCAATTTGGCTCATGGTCTGATGAACGGTGCTTTTGAGACCGGTCATGGGCCGGGGGGACTTCTGGCAAGGAGAAGCTTGGATTGGAAGAACTGAAGATGATCTTAACGGACATCTCCCTGACAAAAAGCAAAGAAGACTTGTGGATTTGCACTACAAGAAAAAATCCGCCGGTAAAACGCTCGCAGGTAATGTTTTCCGCCGGTAATTTCCGGCGGATTTTTTTAAAATAACAAATAAATTTTTTTTGAAAAATCCACCGGAAACGCGCATTACCGGCGGATTTTTCGCCAGTAATTTCCGGTGGATTTTTTCCGCCGGTAATGGCCGTTTCTGGCGGATTTTTTAAAAAAATAAAAAATAATTTTCTTTTGAAAAGTCCGCCGGAAATGCATATTACCGGCGGCGGATTTTTAATTTTTTAAAATTTTTTAGAATTTTAAAATTTAGTATGTAATTTAATAATAAGTAAGAAAACTGAAAATGAAATAGAATATGAGAAAAATGATATAGAACAGAATGAGAATGAATAAAGGAATGAGAATGAAGAAGTAGGAATGAATAAGAAGGAAAGAGAGCAAGAGAAGAAGTAATATTGGAGAGAATAAAAATGAACAAGTAAGAAGGAATAAGAATGAAGGAGAGTATGAGAAGTAATAATATAGGAGAGAATAAGAATGAATGAGTGAGAATGATTGAGCAGGAAGAAGAAAGAGGGATTATAGAAGAGAGATATTTAGAGAAATTTATGGAGATTGGAGAGTATGAGAAAGAAGAAGAAAGATAAGATAGGGAAAGTGTAGAAAAGAATGAGAAGGAAATAAAGAGTAAAATGAGAGAATGAGAAGAGTGTAGGAGAAAGTTTTATTATAGGCATTTTCAAACGGTTCCGGCGGATTTACCGACAGTTTTTTTCGTCGGAAATGTGCATTACCGGCGGATTTTTCCGTCGGAAATTTCATGTGGAAAAATCCGCCGGCAATGTACATTTCCGGCGGATTTTTTAAAAAAAATAAATAAATAATTTTTTGAAAAATCCGCCGGAAATGTGCATTACCGGCGGATTTTCCCGTGGGTTATAGGGGTACTCTTTTTTCTCATTCGGTTTTTTCCCAGTGGGTTATAGCTCCGAGATGTTTTAATGAGGCCTCTATCCCTTGTACATTTTCAGGTTGAAGTACCCCTTGTACCCATTTAATATATTTCTTGTTTATCTAAATAAACTTTAAGCCTAACTTAACCCTAAAAGTTAATTAGGAGGGAATTGATCAATTCTTTTTGCAGCAAATGAACACCACACACACTTTTACATGGTCGCGCCTAAATTTAAATCCGAGAGTCAGTATCCTCATCTTTCGAAAATTACCAATGCAACCGACAGTGGGGGACAGATTGATCTAGTCTTATAGGAAATAGTTTGATCATATTTCTAGTCAATATAGGATATCAACCGCACCTAAATATTTATTAAATGTTTTCAAGAAATCATGTATCAAGTTAATATAGACTGCACATTGCAAAAATTTGATGTTCATTGTGATATATCCTTGTGAAGTGATACCCTTTAGATCCTTTTTAGAAAGAAAAAAAGACCTTCAGATCCTTGTGATCACATCCTTCAATCCTATCATTTTACATTTTTTTTAAAACCGGGTATTTTTACGCAATTGCAGAGGCTAATCCCTCGAGCCAAGTAGGACCACATTGGATGGCAAAGCTATCCCACAAAAGTTTTAACGATACTGCATTACCAATGCTGGATTCGAACCCAGGAGCTCTCCACCCATTGTAATCCTACCTGACTCGAAGGATTATTCTTTGCAGTTGCGCGCAGAGGATACCAGATTTATAAAAAAAAATGACAGGATTGACATGACCTAGTGGGATTAATCCTGTCATTTTACTATACGCTCATTTCATACTTTTATATAAAAATGTATGTTCCTGTTACTTCACCTTCTACCATCTAAATTAACAAATCAGTCACACACTAAAGTCTAAATTGGATGGCGTGACCTCAAGCATATATATAGCTTAAATTAACAACTAAGCCACACATACACGGTTACACACTAAGTCTAAATTGGAAAACATGAACTCAACCATTAGTCATATGCCCTACTACTATATAAGGAAGCAATTCCGGAGATACAACTCCATTTCTACCTGCAAGTTTGAACTGCAACAACGCAAGAATAAAACTTTAAGTAATGGACTCAACTAAATTATGAATCATCAAATCAAGCAAGGCAGAAATTGAAGATTTACAGTCTGAAGCAATAAAAAAGCGAACTCAATTTCCTACTTAAACATTCCGCTCCACGCAGGCACAAGGATGCTTGCCTTGTTCGCCCTTCAAACCTGTTAATAACATAAGAAACACAACTCAGAGAAGTCATTGCATGATTAACATTCGACTTTGCATATCCTTAATAGCTCTACACTACCAGTCATTTAGGCCTGTCATTTATTTGGGTAAAAAATATTATACATGATATGATTTTCAGAATGAATAGGGAAAAAGTACTAAAATAAAATGCACCATAAATTTTACTTTTTGTCAGTCTTAGAAATAAGGAGGTTTATGACCGTCTTCACTTTTTGTCAGTGTTAGAAATAAAGAGGTTTATGATCACTAAGCCTACCTGATTATCAGGAACTGCATAAGTTGATTGCTTCTTGCTCTTCTGCGAATAGCAAGAGCGATATTTTCCTTTCTTCGAAGATATCCGCCTTTTGGAGCCCAAATTCTTCAAATATTTAATGGGCATAGAAAGCTCATCATCAATAAGGCAGTTTGGGCATCGCCATTCTTTGCCAGGAGCAGACTACAAGTGGAAAAAAATTATAAACATCCCTTCAGATCAAGTTAACAAAAATAAGAGAATATACTACTTACTACATGAACTGTAAGCATACCTTAAGACCAAGGCATTCTAAGTGATAAATAAGCGGGCAAGCACCACAGCATATCAATTTTCCATCATTACCTAGCTCACATGTAAAGCATCTCTGCAGACATTTGAAGTTATTATTGCCAAGATCAGTTATAGTATTAATTTCAACTCTATGACACATGCACGAGCACACATTGAGTTTACGTTTGACTAGGCTAGAGTGCATTACTTCACAAATCATAGGAAAATCTAAAAATACCTGCTCACTTTATGATGAGAAATTCTGATAACATGCTAGCGAAATTAAATAGCTATTGAATTGCCAAAAAGTATATCCATGGAAAATATTTATAGCCAAGTCAAAAGAGACTCGTGCAGCTCATACTAAGGAACTATATTATGTCATTGTGTATACCAGTAAGGGATGTACATTGTATCAATCAGAAAATACAAACAAAAACTTACACCAGCATCTCCAATTTCACGTGAGCCATCAGTTTTAGGTGTAGAAGAATTCAATTCTGGATGTAAGGAAATGGTATCATTGAGATCCGGTACACTTTTTCCAAAACCAGTGTTTTTTCTTCTTTCAGGAGAGGCATTAGTTTTAGGTGAAGGAGGTTTAGACTCTGGATTTAAGGAAATGTTTTCATTCAGATCTGGTACTATTTGCCTAGAAGTAGAACCAGTGCCTTTTCTTCTTCTTACGTACACCAGACGAAAGTCTTTAGTATCCCGAGATGAATCCATCCTGAAATATTTTTCAAACAATGACCTAGATAAAGGGATTATGTTGACGCATGGAAAACAAATGGATCACACGACTGAATAAACATAGAGAACTAATTACGTAGTAATTGCATTTCAAATCTTCTAGTCAATCAAGATACAGAATCTAATACATAAATTATCTCAAAATTTACTTTCTGGAGATAATAAATATCCAATACGGATTAACAAGCTAGAGACAGTTGCATTTATTGGCAAGAGAGAAGCCCATCAGGAATCATCAAGGATGATAAGCTTGCTTGGTCCACCCTCTCTGGTATAAGTGAAAAAACTAAATGCTGAAGTAACCTTACAAAAACACATAAATCAAATAAAAACATGTAGAAAAATATTCAATATGAATAGTTAGTGTATAACATAATATCTATGCAACAGGAAATAACACAAGGAGCAAGAAGTCATTGCAAACACTTATGCCAACGTTAGGGATAATTCTGAATTTGAAGGATTCCTGCTTTCCAAGTATAATAGGTTTTCTCACATTTTCATAGGAATCTATAACATAATGACAGTGGAAACTGATGGGTTCTTATATGTCATAGGCCCCTTGGCCCACTAATAGTCAACTTTAATGAGTTTGTTATATAGGGGAGGAGAGAATAGTGGAGTATCATTCAGTTAGGACCTTAGAGGCTTGGGTAAAGAGAGAAATATATTCTCTTCTTTGGGGAGCATTAGCTCTGAGGTTACAGGAGAGATCCTTTTGTAATACATTTTCCTTGTTTTTTCAATCAATAATACAGTTTTTCTATTTTAATTCTGTATGGGTTCCTATCAGAAACATACTAAAGGTCCCTTGTGCAAAACTGATGAAGTAATTATCTCACTAACTCTCAAGTTATCTCTCAAATGACAAGCCACACCTCTGTCTCCATTCCTCCTTTTACTTATAGGCAACATGCCTTATTTCTCCTAATTATCTCACTAACTCGCCCACAAACTACCTAACTAACTAACTAACCAACTAGGGGTTGCCTATAAGTATAACCCACTTAACAGGGTGACTTTAGTGTTGTACAAGATCCACTCTATTAAATAAAGAGTTTCTACCTAAGGGATGAGCTATGTGAAAGCGCTGACATCTCAGCATTAGACACTTGCCAAACTCACTATAAGCACAATCAGTTGTTGAAAACTCGGCATATGACATTTATCAAACTCACTATGAGCACAATCAGCGGCTTAATGACCGAGTCTCAGCCAACCAGGTTTACATGAGAACATTACCCGAGTGCCATGAAACACCAAAGACACAAACTGCCGAAGGTATCCAAAGGCACAAAACATCTTGAGAATCTGAGATGCATTTGGTGCAGGAGACTGCCTTATTTCTGCGAAGGAAGCCTTGCTACTTGCAGAAGCTCAGCTCCTCAAGGATGCTTTGCTCTTTAAGGAAGTCTCAACTCCTCGGTTTTGGGGAGCTATGCTAGTGGGGTTTTAAGTAAGGTAAAACTACAACAAGTTTCCATGACCTTGATAAAGAGTCTCCAATCATAATCAGGTATAAGAACAAAGAAGCTTTGGCCTTGGTTTCATTAAACACCACTCTATCTATTGACACACAACCCAACTTGTTTGACCATCCCAACTCAACAAGTCATTTTAGCTTTCAATCATGACTTGTCCTAGGAAGGTCAAGCAGTGCATCCTTGGTTTGTATCTTAAAGCCTCCAATGAACAGCTTGAAATTAGCACGTCTTCTAAAGACAAAAAGAAAACCATATACCCATAGTCCAACCCTTTTCTCTCTTCTTCACCAACCTCACTCTAGTGTGTCCATTACCCACTTTAAGCCCTTCTTCCTCATTCAAGTCCAACAACATTTTTCCCATCAAACCCAACAAACAGTCCATGATGCCACAGAACGTCCATACGAAAAGGAAAAAAAAGGTGTCATTGATTCTTCCACTAAGGAAGCCTAGGTCTATCTAGTGGTTGAGAATTTTCCCCTAAAGATTGCCTTAGCCACATAGATGTACAGTACAGGCTCCCAAGTTGTCCCCACACAAGCGTTCCCTTTGAGTGCCAATATTGTTCTCTCTAACACTAATAAGAGGGCAGATCCTAATATATATTTGCTTCTTTAATTTATATTAAACTCATCAAAAACCACCCCAAAACAGCATCACTTTAAAAGGAAAAATGAGCTTTCTAGATATGGCTTTAAATACAACAAACAAGAAACAGGGATTTTCAAATTTCTCTTAATAAAACACACTCACACGTTGACCTTGTTCCTCTCGGTTGACCACAAAAACTTTTCTTTCTTTATGCATAAGCAACACATCCCCAACAGCACCTTCAATCCCCACCCCAAACTTTTCTTTCTTACTCTTGATCAACCACCACATTTCAACATTTCTAGATAGGAATAAAATCAATCAAACAACCATCATCACAACTCCAATTGGAGAACTTCATTAGTAAAACAAATCAGGATTTTCAAAATTCTCTTTCTGACAGAAATGTTCTCTTTATAAAAACACACTGGCCTCATTCCTCTGGGTTAGCACAAAAATTTCTCTTTTTCCCCTCCCAAAAAGCAGAAGAGAAAGAAAGACAGAAACTTTCACAATCATGAATCGAGATCAACCACCACATTTCAAAATTTCTAGCTTCCAAAAAACAAAATTCATCAGCACAGCAGACGATAGAGTAATTGACAAGCAAACACAATTGAAAGCAAAATCGAACACCAATTCATGAAATTCATTACTACAACAACTCAGAAAGCCACACAACAAAGCTGAAATGAGCAATCAAATAACAAGGGAAGTAAAAAAAATCAAAAGTTAAAATAAAATCAGCACAGACAATGGCTTAATTGACGAGCAAACACAATTAAAAGTAAATTCGAACTATATTGAAGATACCTGAGTGCTGATTGCTGAGTGATGCAAAACCTAGAGTTGTGAAGAAGGAAAAAGAGATATGCAATTGCTGTAGAAGGGTGAAAGGAACAGGGTTGAGAAAGTAAAGTTATTGAGTGTGGGGTGTCATTATATACAAGAAGACATGAGATGAGATGGAAAAACAACCTGAGGTATTTGCTGGTCTTTTGCCAATCGCCACATGTCCCTGCATTTTCATATTTTGCGACTTTCTTTCTTTCTTTCTCATTTTTGACTTTTTTCTCACACAAGAAGCGTAAGTGGTGCACCAATTTTAAAAATTTTAAACAAAAAATTGCAAAAAGCCGTCCCTTTTCCAGTTTTCCTCTTCCCCTATCACTTCTAGTTCTAGAAGCTTCTAAACGCTAACTCAATTGATCGACGAAATTCCCCTAGTTTCAGTGAACCTCGCGCTACGGAAACATCGCTTATTGAACCTAGCATTAACAATGCTATCAACCACGAACTTGAATCATCGAGTTCTTCATTATATTTTTTTTATTCTACGTGAACGTGAAGCAGATTGAGTTTGTCTTTGTTTCTATCTCTGTGGAATGAAGATTGAGGAGATTGGCTGCGTAGGACGAGTTTCTTCGCATCGAGGGGTGTAGAATGACGCGGGCTTGGGAGGAAGATGGTGAGGTTGAAGCGAGGTTTTTGGGCGTCGTAAGGTGGGAAGAGGAGGTTGAATGGCGGAGTTTGTTCGTGCTACGTGGTGGTCGGTTATGGAGGTTAGGTTACTGGTCATGGTGATTGGTGGTAGTTACGGTGGATATCGCTGTGGACTTGCGTAGCAGCTGATTCGTGAGGTATCGATTGATCAGAGGGCATAGTTGCAAATAATTTTTTTTATTACAGTTGCAAATAATTTTAAAAGTGTGTAAAAAGAACAAAATAGTTTCTACTTTAAAAATTAAAATTGACATTCGGCTAAAATACAATTTGGTTTTGGTCTTTTATCTTTCACTCTTTTTTCAATTATTTTTTTTTTTTGATAAGCAATAATTTCATTGAAATGGAACACAAGGGAGGAAAAAGAGTACCTCGCACAATTTGCACTACAGTGAGGACAACCAACCTAACCCACTGTTTCTCCCCCTACTAGATTACATATTGTTCAGACATTGTAGTGGATTAGACCACCACATTGAAATTGAAAAAGATGAGCAACAATTCAAACGATAAACACACCAACTCCAAGTTAAGCTTTTGATGCGGGTTATTACTGCTTCGACACTTGGTTCTTCATTCTTAAAGATAGCGTTATTCCTTGCAAGCCAAATACTCCAGCAAGTTGTTAGCCAAAACATATGCTTCGTTCGCTTTGCCTTTTTACCATTGCATAAACGACCACAAGCTAGAAAGAGATAAACAATATCCGAAGACAAATCAAAATAAAATCCGAGCCAATTCCCCATCTGCTGCCAAACAGTTTGCGCGAACCTACAAGAAAAAAACAAATGGTTGATCGAGTCTGAGTTGTTGCTGCAAAGAGAGCAAGACACCTCCTGCTCAGAGTGAAGAACATTTCTGCGCAAAAGAGCGTCACGCACAGGCAGAGAGTTGAGCAACAAGCGCCAGCCAAAAACCACAACCATCGACGGCACAATTGATTTCCACAATTCTCCAAAAAATGCTGCGGGGCCGAATCATTGGAAGAAGCATCTGTGCAGATCATCTTTTGATAAAAAGACTTCACTGTAAAACACTTTGAATTATCGTGTGGCCACACCCAACTATCTTGCTTCCCTGTAGTTGCCTGGATTGCTTGCAATATACTGTCCAAAATCATCCCTTCAGATTCGCGAACTCGATCTTGATATTGATTCCATGGATTGAGCCATTGCCACGCCTCTTCAGTCCAATTACCGAATTCAGCGACAGTAAGTTGTTGCTAAACAACTCTAGCAAATAACAACGGAAACACCTTGAACAAAGGCTCAATGCCTAGCCATTGGTCCTTCCAAAAAAGGATCGATGCTCCATCACCCAAATCTCTTTTTGCACACCAAGCAAACCTCCTCTGCTCCTCTAAATTAACATCCAAGCCAATCAAATCTCTCCACCAAATCGAACCAACATTCCGGCGAGAAATTCCTTCCAGTGAGTCGTGAATGAAACAAGAAGCAAAGTCCCCATATCTATAACGCAACAACCCACTCCAGCTTGCATCACAATCCATCAATGCCCTCCATTTCCACTTGGTTAACAGAGCTGTGTTAAATAGTTCAAGATTTTTAATACCGAGGCCACCCTCATTTTTTGGCATGCACACTCTATCCCAAGCTACCCAATACATTCTGTTATCACCCTATTTAATGCCCCAAAGGAAGTCCCACTGAATTTTAACCATCTTCTTTATAACCACTTTCGGAGCTTTGTAAAAGGAAAACATGTAAAGAGGAATACTATTCAAGACGGAGTTGATGAGGGTTACCCGGCCACCGATGGATAGAAGACGACCCTTCCAAGAAGCCAATCTCTTACGCATACCCCCTAAAATCGAACACCACGTAGCTTCACGTCTTGGATTAGCGCCTATTGGGATTCCCAAGAACTTGAACGGTTTTGCTTCTGTTCTACAAAAGAGGAAGACGCTAGCCCTATCCATAAACCCATCCGGGACGTTAATACCAATCAACTTGCTCTTGTGGAAATTTACTTTCAAGTCGGACACAAGCTCGAAGGCTCTCAACAACGACTTTATACACCAAACATTTTCCCAAGTGGCCTTGCCCAACAACATTGTGTCATCCGCAAATTGCAACATAGAAAAATGGATGTCTTGGCTAATGAAGAAGTCATGATATAAACCAGTCTCAATCGCCATTCGCATTAAACATGCCAAACCTTCAGCGACAATGAGAAATAAAAACGGTGACAAAGGATCCCATTGTCGCAAACCCCTACAAGCATTGAAGTCTTGCGTTGGGCTACCATTTACAAGAACTGACATGGAACTAGTGCACACACAAGATCTTATCCAAGAAATCCATCTACTAGGAAAACCCATTCTTTGCAACATATTGATTAAAAAAAACCCAAGAAATAGAGTCGTAAGCTTTCTCAAAATCGACTTTGAACATCAAGCATTCTTCCTTACCCCGCTTAGCATAATCCACTACTTCATTGACAATCGCGACCCCATATAAAATTTGTCTTCCCCCGATGAAAGCAGCTCGGTGATTGGAAATAATTTTGGGCATCACCTTCTTCAATCGATTTGCCAGCACTTTGGCCAAAATTTTGTATAAACTCCCTATCAAGCAAATAGGCCTGAATTCACCCAAACCTTGAGGATTGTCATTCTTAGGGATCAATGCAATAAAAGAAGCTGTGATTGCCTTTGGAAGATAGGCGTACTCAAAGAATTCATTAAAAAAACCCACAACTTCATCCTTCAACAAACTCCAACAACGCTTAATGAAACTGAGATTGAATCCGTCGGGGCCCGGGCTCTTATCTCCATCACAATCCCACGCTCCCTTCCTTATCTCTTCTTCGGAGAAAGGTTGAATTAGGGGATCCGACTCAGATGGCAATAATTGATTGAAATGTAGGCCATCAAGAGTTGGGCGATTGAGATTTGGCTCCACAAAACAGTTCTCAAAATGATGTTTGACGAATAACTTCACTTCATTTACATCCTCCACTGGGTTCCCGTTCTCCCTAATAATCACCACATTACATCTTCTTCTATAACGTAAGAGAGAGTGGAAGTACTTCGAGTTCATTCCCCCTTCCTTAATCCATCTTGCTCTTGATTTTTGGGCCAATAAAGACTTTTTCACCCGGATTTCTTTCCAAAGCGAGGCGGAGACTTCCTTCCTATTTACCACGGCATCGCTATCCCAACCTTCACTAAGAATGGCATCTAAAGAATTGAGATCTCGGACCAAATTGTAACACCCCGATAATCTCTATCTTGTAGAAATTACCGAAGCGTACGACTGGCACACATCAGAGTGACTTTCCTTTTTAAAATATTGAACACATACTAAACTTCGATAAATCACTCATCGAACGTGCTTACATAACTGAACATAATATATATAAAATCGGTCCTTACACCCTCAACTAGTGTTCAATACTCAAAAACCGAAAGTCTGCGGAAGCGATTTACAACTTGAAAGACATAAGTCGTACAATCGAATAGTCTTAAGATACAAAGGAAACTGAAATACAGAGATACATAATATGACAAAACAAATAAAAGCATCAGCAGCTTCTCAAGCGTCTCCATAACCATGCCTCATCATCTTCAACTTAGCCTGCAACTCTAAAAAACAACAACAATGATTGGGTGAGACAACTTGTCTCAGTGAGTTCTATCGAGACCCCTTACTAACTATCTCGGTTCAATTATGCTTGATTCATTATTCTTGATTCATAAATCATAGTCTAATAGTTGACTATGTGGCTAACAATGATGTTGTCCTCATAACCCTCAAGTCGGTTACGAGAGGCAACGCTAAACATGAACAATGATTTTTAGCGTGTCACCGGTCACTTGGCAAAATAAGCTCCCGGTGAACCCATACCACTAATCACTAGTGGTCCCCTCATGGGGCCTGGGTTCATAGGGCTCATGACTTCCCCTCCCCTAGCGCACTAAACTGAACTAGGGTCGTCACCCTAACCTGATGTATATATTTTAATATACCTTAATTTGAACTTAACAATGATCCTTGAACATAACGATGAACTTATACAAAACAATGGCATTATTCTTAACATGATCTTATCATTAGGTGATCTCACACGGTACTACTAACGTTATTAACTTAACCTATGACTATCCATTACCTAGTCCACATCATAATGTATCGCCCATACTCCACATTATGATAACCAAGCTTAGGCATAATCAATCTCATAACGTCAACATGATTCGGAACATTAACTAACATCAATCACAGTCAATATCATGGCAATGGTACTATAACATCATTGGGTGAGGTTGGGGAAGGGATTAGAACGCAATTGGAATCGTTCGGAACGGTTTAAAACACTTTTTAAAAGAAGCTACCCGAAGGCCACGCACGGCCCGTGCCCAGGGGCGCACGACCCGTGCGTGTCTGAAAGACTTAAACAATTTTTGAAACCGAACCTGACGCACGATCCGTGCTCTTTAGACGCACGATCCGTGCGAGGTCTAAAAATCAACCCAGGCTCCCTGAGAACAGCCAGCACAATCCGTGCCCCTATAAGGCACGATCCGTGCGCGTTCTACAGTAGTCCAGATTTGCTGTTTTCTTGCACGATACCATTCCGTTCCGTTTTCGATATACTTTTCGATCAAAACTTCCACATTACACGCACATCATTACAGTCAATTACAATCCAACCAAGCATCACATAGCAATCAACAATCATAACAACAATTCATAAGTAACTTAATCAATCACATAAGTCGGTAATTAAAACGTATTTTTACAAAGCGGATTGACATGGATTTTCGTAAAACGCGACACAGAAACTCAAAACACAAAACACTTGGCCATAAATCCCTAGTGAGTATAGAACTCACCTTGTTGACGATGACAATAGCACCCAAAACCGAAACTCCTTTTAACACGAACAAACAGACTTCGAACTTTCCCGGATTCGCTCCAAAACACTCCCCACCGAAACTCAGCTACTGAGACGACTCCTAAGGTTGCTCTAATTCGTAATAATGCTTCTGAATTTGGTTCCAATACCTTCTAATTGAACATGCAAGGGATGGTTTTTTCAGAATTTGTTCAAGTGGAGCTTTTGTGGTCATTCATGGTTATTTTAAAAGGAGGAGGAGGGTGGTTGTAAATTTGGTATCATTAGAAAGGAGATGAGGAGCAGATTCTGGATATGTTAAAAGATTGAGCATGCATGGTGATTTGAGGAAACCCTCCCCTCTTCCCTTCCTCTCCCCTTCGCATCCCCTCCCTTCTTTCTTGGTTCTGTTTCAGATTTTCCAAAAATGAAGTTTCTTCCTTTTTGGTCCAGCTGAAAGGTTCTATATATAGAGGTTAGGTACAAAGACAATTATACCCCTCACTTACTAATCTTATTCCCTATGACTCCCACCAGCCCTAAGTAACCACACTTGTTGCAATTAGCTTTAAATAAACACACCATTTCATACTTAAATAATCAAGCAATTTATTTATTCTCATCAACTTTAAATAAATCACCCAATATAATATTATGTCAATATAATTTAAATAGCGAAAATAAGGGATGTTACATTCACCCCAAATTTTAAAAATTTTGTCCTCAAAATTGGACTAAAATATACCTTTTGCCGAACCGTCATCAGTCTTGCCCTTCTGAGCGTCCAACACGTAGATCCTTCCGCGTGCGGGGGTAGAATTCTCCTCTCGATTCCTCTTCTTCGTCGGACACTCGTTAGCATAATGTCCTTTTTCCTTGCAGTAATAACACTCGGTTGATCCCAAACGACATTCTCCACTATGGGGTTTTCCGCATTTCGCACACTTACCGGACCTTAGTAGTTCGGATACTGTAGTTTGCTTTCCTTTGTTATAAATACCCTTCGGCTCATCACTTCGAGTTGGCAATTCCAATGCTTTCTTCTTCTCTTTCCGATACGCTTTCCTTTCTTCATACATTCTGTTGAGATCTGCCTCTGCAACATAAGTTTGCTGCACCAATCCAGCATAACTGGTCATAGCATAAGAGCTAAGACCTTGGGCCACATCTGCACGAAGACCTGCCTTGTACATCTGCATCTTCCACTCATCATTCGGAGCATGTTTTGCCAATTGATAAAACTGCGACAACCTTTCGAACTTGGCGGTGAACTCACCCACCGACATCTCTCCTTGAATCAGATTGACAAACTCGGCTTGCTTGCTTAACTTCATCACCGGAGGGAAAAAGTGACCAATAAACCTCTCCTTGAAGTTAACCCAGGTAACAGGAGTTCCCTGGTTCACCATCAAATCAAGAGCATTGGTCCACCGGGTTTGAGCATCTTCCTCGAGCATATGGGCGGCAAAAAGAACCTTCTCTTCTTCGCTGCATTGAAGGGTCTTAAAAATCTTCTCCATCGAATCCAACCAGAAATGTGATACCATTACCTCAGGCCCTCCTTTGAAACTTTGAGGATTCATCTTCTGAAAACGAAAGTAAGCCCTATTCGGATCTTCCAAAGGAGGTTGTTGAACATTCGGTTGTTGCTGATTCATCCTCTCATGATGCATCTGGGCCATTTGAGCCATCTGCTGCTGCTGCATTTGCATCATGTCATTCATCATCTTCTGTTGCGTCTCAATGACACTCTGCATCCATTCGGAATGAGGATCGACGGGGACGCTTCTCCTACTTCCACAAGCCATGATTCTGCAAAATATGCACAAAGTGTTTAGTTGATCAGGCTAAACGTCTAATAGCATACTAAGAGGAATCACACTTAGAGGACTTAAGAGACTCGTGATTCTAAGTCCGACTAGGTCGAACTGCTCTGATACCATTTGAAACACCCCGATAATCTCTATCTTGTAGAAATTACCGAAGCGCACGACTGGCACACATCAGAGTGACTTTCCTTTTTAAAATATTGAACACATACTGAACTTCGATAAATCACTCATCGAACGTGCTTACATAACTGAACATAATATATATAAAATCGGTCTTTACACCCTCAACTAGTGTTCAATTCTCAAAAACCGAAAGTCTGCGGAAGCGATTTACAACTTGCAAGACATAAGTCGTACAATCGAATAGTCTTATGATACAAAGGAAACTGAAATACAGAGATACATAATATGACAAAACAAATAAAAGCGTCAGCAGCTCCTCAAGCGTCTCCATGACCATGCCTCATCGTCTTCAACTTAGCCTGCAACTCTGAAAAACAACAACAATGATTGGGTGAGACAACTTGTCTCAGTGAGTTCTATCGAGACCCCTTACTAACGCTCCCGGTTCAATTATGCTTGATTCATTATTCTTGATTCATAAATCATAGTCTAATAGTTGACTATGTGGCTAACAATGATGTTGTCCTCATAACCCTCAAGTCGGTTACGAGAGGCAACGCTAAACATGAACAATGATTTTTAGCGTGTCACCGGTCACTTGGCAAAATAAGCTCCCGGTGAACCCATACCACTAATCACTAGTGGTCCCCTCATGGGGCCTAGGTTCATAGGGCTCATGACTTCCCCTCCCCTAGCACACTAAACTGAACTAGGGTCGTCACCCTAACCTGATGTATATATTTTAATATACCTTAATTTGAACTTAAAAATGATCCTTGAACATAACGATGAACTTATACAAAACAATGGCATTATTCTTAACATGATCTTATCATTAGGTGATCTCACACGGTACTACTAACGTTATTAACTTAACCTATGGCTATCCATTACCTAGTCCACATCATAATGTATCACCCATACTCCACATTATGATAACCTAGCTTAGGCATAATCAATCTCATAACGTCAACATGATTCGGAACATTAACTAACATCAATCACAGTCAATATCATGGCAATGGTACTATAACATCATTGGGTGAGGTTGGGGAAGGGATTAGAACGCAATTGGAATCGTTCGAAACGGTTTAAAACACTTTTTAAAAGAAGCTACCCGAAGGCCACGCACGGTCCGTGCCCAGGGGCGCACGACCCGTGCGTGTCTGAAAGACTTAAACAATTTTTGAAACCAAACCTGACGCACGATCCATGCTCTTTAGACGCACGATCCGTGCTCTTTAGACGCACGATCCGTGCGAGGTCTAAAAATCAACCCAGGCTCCCTGAGAACAGCCAGCACGGTCCGTGCCCCCCATAAGGCACGATCCGTGCGCGTTCTACAGTAGTCCAGATTTGCTGTTTTCTTGCACTATACCATTCCGTTCCGTTTCCGATATACTTTTCGATCGAAACTTCCACATTACACGCACATCATTACAGTCAATTACAGTCCAACCAAGCATCACATAGCAATCAACAATCATAACAACAATTCATAAGTAACTTAATCAATCACATAAGTCGGTATTTAAAACGTATTTTTACAAAGCGGATTGACATGGATTTTCGTAAAACGCGACACCGAAACTCAGAACACAAAACACTTGGCCATAAATCCCTAGTGAGTATAGAACTCACCTTGTTGACGATGACAATAGCACCCAACACCGAAACTCCTTTTAACACGAACGAACGGATTTCGAACTTTCCCGGATTCGCTCCAAAACACTCCCCATCGAAACTCAGCTACTGAGACGACTCCTAAGGTTGCTCTAATTCGTAATAATGCTTCTGAATTTGGTTCCAATACCTTCTAATTGAACATGCAAGGGATGGTTTTTTCAGAATTTGTTCAAGTGGAGCTTTTGTGGTCATTCATGGTGATTTTAAAAGGAGGAGGGTGGTTGTAAATTTGGTATCATTAGAAAGGAGATGAGGAGCTGATTCTGGATATGTTAAAAGATTGAGCATGCATGGTGATTTGAGGAAACCCTCCCCTTTTCCCTTCCTCTCCCATTCGCATCCCCTCCCTTCTTTCTTGGTTCTGTTTCAGATTTTCCAAAAATGAAGTTTCTTCCTTTTTGTTCCAGCTGAAAGGTTCTATATATAGAGGTTAGGTACAAAGACAACTATACCCCTCACTTACTAATCTTATTCCCTATGACTCCCACCAGCTCTAAGTAACCACACTTGATGCAATTAGCTTTAATAAACACACCATTTCATACTTAAATAATCAAGCAATTTATTTATTCTCGTCAACTTTAAATAAATCACCCAATATAATATTATGTCAATATAATTTAAATAGCAAAAATAGGGGATGTTACACAAATTATCAATATTCAAGTCTAACTTACCGAACACCTCTTTGTTCCACCCTCTGATGCTCCCCTTAAGCAATTTCATCTTTTCTTTTAGGACGAATGCCTTACAACCCGATATGTTAACCTCATTCCAACATTGGTGAACAAAAGGTAAGAAATCTTCGTGCTCCAGCCAAGCATTAAGGAAGCGGAATGGCTTTGGACCCCATTCTTTCGATGCTCGCAAAAGCCAGATAGGAGAGTGATCAGAAATGTCCCGATTACCAATCCACTAGCCCGTGATTCCCCAATCTGATATCAGCCCTTCTGAAACCAAGAACCTGTCTAGCTTGCTCATAGAACCGTCTGAACAAAACCATGAGAACTTCTTACCCGCCACCGGAACATCGACTAAGTCCATGTCAACCATAAAGCTAATGAAATCATCCATCTCCACCTCTGAGGTACTCCCGATTCTGCCCTTTCTTTCAGTTATGCTCTTTATCTTTTAAAATGTAGGTATAAGTCTTTTATCTTTTTAAAGTCGATTAAAATAGTTATTTTGTTAAGTGACTGTTAATTAAGGCTTATGCGGACAGTGATCATTAAACCATTAAATATTTTTTTCTTTTACGTCATTCATCCTTTTAAAAATATTTGTTTACCTTATTTGTCTTTTATAAAATATTCGTCAACATCATTTATCTTTTCACGATTAATTAAAATGGGTCTTCCAAAAGTGGGTGTTAATTATGCTTTCTATTTTTTCTGTTTTCCTCATTTATCTTTAGTCCGATACACTTGTTTCTTTTTACTCAGGAGACCAAATTTATTTTGGCGTAGGTTTTCTTTTAGTTAGCATATAAATGTAATAATAAAATACCAAAAAACAGAAATAATAATAAAATAAGAGGCTTAAATAAAAAAAAGGTATTATTACAAAAAGTGTCCATTTACACTAACCCAAACATATCCAAAAATATTACAAAAATATTACAAAAAAAGACTTCGAATGGGCCCAAAATACAAAGTCCACCAAAATAACAAAAAAAGAAAAAAGACTCGAGATGTCAGTAGCACCACTATACGCCCCAGGCTGCTGAGGGTTTTTCCTAACCCTAGCCTTGGTGAGCAAGGTTTCCACAGCTGACCCTGACCTGAAAATGGAAATAAAGGATTTGAACCATTAACTCTTGATTCAGTTTTTCACCTATAAAAGGTAGTTCGAAAATCAAACCAGGGGAAGAGGAATTCAGACAGAAAATCTCACTGATAGTCAAAGAAAATAATGAACAAATAAAGTTGAGAAATTTTTCAGGAGTTCCTAATTACTCCTCTGTTTGAAAGCTTAAGGGAAAAATAGGGAGAGGTCAAATTTTTTTGAGGTCGCAAACAGTAGTGGTAAAGCAAAAAACAGTGGTAGCAACAACAAATTCATTTTTGTTTTCGCATAACAGGTTAGTTTTGTTTTCTTTTTCTCACTATCTCAAAATATTCGTAATAAGGATCTGTTGCTGTTTAAATCAAAAAGAAACGAAACCGAAAAAGCATGAAAACCGAACCTACATTTTAAACCGCCGGCGGTGGTTGTCGCCGCCAGGCGAACCACCGCACTTCTCCTCACCACCGCTGTTGCACCCCGAAAAATCCCTGTTGGGGTTTCTCAATGTACAACGTGGAAAAATTTTGGAGCCGCCACCAATATTTTAATTTTAAGACCAAAACATTGGAAAAAAGTCTTTCGGATAAGGCGGATGGTCATTGAAAACTAGAGATATAGGTTCGGGGGTCGATTACGTGCGAGGAAGGTGTTAGCACCGCGCACGTCCTTTCTACCGAAAGGGAACCTCTAATTAAATGTGTGGTTTTAACGTTTGATTTGAAAAATACCTAGATTTGCCTATTTATTTCTTATTTGGAGATGAATGGGTAATTTTTAATGAAGATTTTATTTTAGGTGAGAAGGGGGGAAAAAAGGTTTTTTAGAAAAAAGTGCTTGACGGGACATGGCCCGCTCCTACGTATCTCCCGGTGCGATGGAGAATTCAAAGCTACGTAGTTCTTGGGTAGAAAATGTTTGTGTGTTGGTGTTTTTTAATATAGGGGTTTTAGAACAATGTGATCTGTGTTGAAGGACCACTGGGGGTCTGAAGGACCACTGGGGGTCTGAAGGGCCGCTGGGGGCTGAAGGAGCACTGGGGCTCGGAAGGACCACAGTTCACTTATCCTAAAACGATGGTTAACCCGGCCGTACGACCGACTTAATCCCCTATTTTGAAAATAGTATTTTTTGATTTTTGAAATGAAAGAGATGTGTTTGTATTTTTTAATTTATAAATTGTTTACTTTTGCGCTTGACAGGGGCGTGCCCCTGCTCCTACGTATCTCCGGGTGGAGAATCAAAGGCGACGTAGTTCTAGGTTCTTTTTGAAAAGTTTTTGTTTTTTTATCTTTTTTAGTGAGTTTTTTGAAATAGGACGAGCATTAGCAAATGATTAAACTAGCAGAGGCTATGATGAATCACTACTAAATACTCAAAAAAGAGAGAGTTGTACCGCTAGTCAAACGAACAAAGGTTCTGATGGACTATTGATAACAACTCGTTTTTATTATCTTTTTGAAAGTGATTTTCGAAAAAAGATTGATTTGCACAATGATCAAACTAACAAAGGTTATGATGGACCATCGTTTATTATTCTTATGATAAAAAGACATTGTCGCCAATAGCTAAACGAACAGAGGCTCTGATGAGCTATTAGCAACAATGGGTTGGAAAATGATCCTTTTTGTTTGTTTTTATGAAAATAATTTGTTTATGGGGATGAAAAGGATTTTTATTTGTTGCGCTTGACGAGAACGTGGCTCGCTCCTACGTATCCCAAGCGGGAATCAAAGCGACGTAGTTCTTATGAAAAAAATGTTTTTGAAAGGGTTTGAAAGGGGAGGTTGAATCATCTGAGACCATCTTCACCACTTAGAAAATGATGCACTAGGCATAAGTGGGAATCATGTGGTTCATCATCAACAAGGACACTACAGCTAAATCAAATCACATAGGGCAATTTTGGCATGGATCAGAATGATTGAATTTTAACAAATATAAAAACAGAAATACCTCTGATGAAGGCAGATATTACAGATCTGAAGAACAAAAATGAAGCGGAGAACTGGAAAATGAGATTTGCGAGAGTTGTCTTCCCAGATCTTGTGAAAATGTTTCTGGAGCAATTCTTCTCAGATCTTGTGAAAAAAATGTGTGTAGCAATTCTTCTCTCTGATCTTGTGAGCTGTGTCTGTTTTTCTGACCTCGTGAAGTCTCCCCCTCTTCTCTGATCTCGTCCAAAAAGTCCTCCTCCCAAATGATTTTGAAGCTGCCTATTTATAGGCGTAGAATTTTTTAAAAAACATTTATTGCAAGGATGAATCGATTGTTTGAGCCTTTGGAAATATGTAGGAATCGATTCTTTACCTTTGAAAATAATAAAGAATCGATTCTTGGTTCCTTTGAAAACAACAGGAATCGATTTTCAGGACCTTTTGCATAGGTGAAAATCGATTCTTGCTTTAGTTAAAATAGTGGGAATCGATTCTTGAGCCTTTGGAGATAATAAAGAATCGATTCTTGGCTCCTTTGAAAACAAGAGGAATCGATTTTCAGGACCTTCTTCATAGGTGAAAATCGATTCTTGCTTTAGTTAACACAATGAGGAATCGATTCATGGCTTATGGAAGAGCCTGAAAATCGATTTCCAGGCCTATGCAAGAAGAGGGAAATCGATTTTCAGGACATCCTAAATAGGTAAAAATCGATTCTTCACTTAGTTACAACAATTAGGAATCGATTCATGGCCTATGGAAGAGCCTGAAAATCGATTTCAAGGCCTATGCAATATACTATAAATCGATTCTTGGCCTTTGGAACAAAATAGAAATCAATTCTTGCTTTCCACAAAAATGCTTTTAGGTCTTTGCCATGCATGCCTAAAATATTTTCCAAAGCTTGCCATGCATGCATAACCCTAATTTGATGCATGAGGCCTATTGCAAAAATTGTTTTTTAGAGACCCTTTTGTGAGAAATGACCAAAATGCCCTTTTTGACTCTAACTTCCTAAAACGTGCATTTTAAACCTAAAAATGAAGCATAACTTATTTTTGTGTGGAAAATTAGGGTTTGGACCTAAGCCGGACAAAATTGGGGTATGACAGCTGCCCCTCTTTATCTGAATTTTAACGAGGAATATGAATTGGCCGAAACATATTCCAAGGCAAAATGAAGATAAAGAATTCAGAAATTATACCGATTTTGTCCACTTGGGGAAACCCGAATTTTCCTCTTTTTCTTTTTCTATTTTTGAAAAGATGGGTTTGAGAACGAATGGGGAATGGTTAACACCTGGCGCATTAACTGAGAGAGAAAATGACGGACCACTCGGGATCTGAAGGAGCACTAAGGCTCTGAAGGACCACTCAGGGTCTGAAGGAGCACTAAGGCTCTGAAGGACCGCTCAGGGTCTGAAGGAGCACTAAGGCTCTGAAGGACCACTCGGGGTCTGGAAGGCTGCCTAGGCCTTAATTGAAGGACCATCGTGGTCTGAAGGAGCGCTACTAGCTATGGTACTAGTAAAACGGTCTGAGGGGGCCTTTCGAGCGGCCAATCAACATCAGGTCCGGAACTGATTTGATCAATGGATTTACGCTATGCCTTAGGCTGACACAACTAATCCGAAGGACTTGACGAAGTCTGATGGATCCATTGTGTGCTCGTACACAATGTTGTGATCTGTGGAAGGAGTTCACTAACTCGGTGGGAGTTCACTAACTCTGTGGGAGTTCACTAACTCTGTGTTGAGGGAGTTTACTAACTCAGGGTTGATGGAGTTTACTAACTCGGGGTTGATGATTTTCTAAAAATGAGATTTGGGGATTCTCTGGTCCGAAGTAACTTTTCTCTTGGATGGTGCATGAAATGCGTGCACTTGGATGTTTGGGGTGCACATGAATGCAATGATTGACTTTGGTGGGATGCCTTTTCTGTTTGATTCTTCTTTTCCTTTTGTTATTCTTTCGCTCTTCTGAGATGCGAATTTGAAGGCGTAATGTACTGTTTGATGCCATGGAGTGATGACTGGTATGGATGATATGAGAATGATGAATGATGTGAAAATGTTGTGTTCTTTTATGTTCCGCTTTCTGTGATTTTCTTCTCTCCTTTCTTATTTGCCCCTTTTTTTTTTATGGAATGCAGATATCTATGTAAATGGAGTATGAATGTATGTTATGCACAGTGTATGTGATGTGATGATTTCAATGGAATGATGGATGCTATGAGATGCTATTTTTAATTTTCTTCCTTTTTATTTTGGTTAAGGATCAACACTTCAAGTGCCTACAAGGTAAACATCCTAATCCCCAAGGATTAAGGTGAGCACCAAAGCCTTACAAGATAACCTAATCCCTAAGGATCCAGGCGAGCACTGAAGCCCTACAAGATAACAACCTAATCCCTAAGGATCCAGGCGAGCACTGAAGCCCTACAAGATAACAACCTAATCCCTAAGGATCCAGGCGAGCACTAAAGCCCTACAAGCAACAACCTAATCCCTAAGGGTTAAGGCGAGCCCTAAAGCCCTACAAGCGGCCGACTTTAGGCGACCCCTTCATGTGCTGAGATAGCTGGTTAAAGAGTTTTTCCTATTTGTCTTCTTGCTATGTGAGGATGCAAATGCAATACTTTGATGCATGATATGAAATGGTTGATTGGGAAACATAGGCATATGGGATGAATGCATGAAATGCGAATGAAATGTTTGGATGCTAATGTTATGACACGGGATGACGTGTTTTTGCTTTTATGATGCAATGCTTTGATGCTTGATGGAATGAGATGGAAGATTTTTTTTTTGCTTTTATGAAATGATGATGTTGGCACGATGCAAAATGGAACGCCTAAATGCATGAGGCAAAAAAATAGGATATGAATGATGAAACATTTTTGTGATGATGAGATGCAAGACTTTGAATGCGAGGAATTGAGATGATTATTGACCATTTTGTTGAGAAAAATGGAATTTGATTCAAACTCCGGTGTTCTCAAGATTTTATTTACAAACAAGCTCACTTGTTTTCTCTTCCTTTCAATGACGACTGAATCTTAAATATCGCGTGACTAACTTGTGTTCTCTCTCTTTGAAGCATTATCTAGTAAGCATGCATAGGGGTGCAAATGTGAATGAGTGAGTCCGTTAACTTGGGATTGGTTTATGGCATGGATGTTTATGGCAAGTGAAGGAATGACCGACATGGCTATTGCCGAAGCTTGTGAGGGATCAAGAGATACAAGATTGCCCCAATTCAGGTTTTTGATGAGTGAATAGTTTGCCCCTGTCTAGCGGTGACAACAAACTAGGGGCGTAGAAGATGATGAATTGGGAACGCTTCGGTTCATGGGATGAAAGCTGGAATGAAAGGGGTTTTGCTTCAACCCATAGATTTTGATGTTGCCCCAGTCATAACAAGGACAAAGCTGCCCCAATCAGAATGACAAGGTCTTGTTTAGGATAGTGAGTTGAGAAATTGCCCCGGTGAGGTTTTTATGGGAATGAATGAGGTGAATGGGAATGCGCTTGCCCCACTCCAGACTTGGTGACTATGAATGAAAGGCTTGCCCCCGTTTGGTGGTATTGACAATTGGAGTGAAAGGGCAGATATGCGGGAACTGGCGTCAAGGATAACACCTGGTGAAAGGATGAATGACATAGGATGGACGCTGAACATGCTTTCCCAAGACTAGGGTGGATGGGTGGTGAAGAGAATGCCCCAACTTTTAGATCTGAGTGGTGTCCTCAGTGTAGATCTTTGGTTCTCTGTGAATGCCTTGACTTTGGTAATGAAGGGAAGCTTCACTTGGTGATCACTAAACCCTGTTTTAAAGCAACTTGAATGCATTTTTGGGAGTGCAAGTCTTTTTTGTTTAGTCAGCTTTCTTTTTTCTGACTGTTTGTTTTTGTTTCCTCAGTTCTCTTTTTTTTCTGAGGATTTATTCTTTCTTGATCAGCTTTCTTTTTTCTGATCGTTTGTTTTTCTCTTGAGCAAACACATTGTATATAGATAAGCTTATTCGTCCTAAGATTAAAACTTGAGTGAACAAAAGCAACCGGTCATTGATCGGAATGGACTTTTCGGGATTGTGGTGTTTTGTGGAGGAAAGAAGGTTAGGCTTAATGAAGTGTTTGAGGCTAAAGGGAGGATGAGTTTTGTTTGGTGTTGATTGACGGTTAATGGTCTATGAGGAAGATGGTTATTGGGCTTGTTTGGGCTCTGTGTCTCATGGTAGAATGACTAAGGGGTTTGATGTTGAGGCCAAAGGAAGTGTTTGAAGGTTTGTGGAATCAGGTGTTGAAATGATGAAGTGTTTGAAGGTTTATTTAGACAAGGATCTCTTGTATTTTGTGGTAACATGTACCAGCTCACCACTTACATTTCTTTTGTATTTTCTTTTGTTTTGGGATTTTCATTTTTGAATCCCCCTTTTTTTTGATTTTTTTTTTTTTTTTTGACTCGGGTGAGCTGATAAAAAGTGATGCACTGTTTTTTTTTATTTGGGGTGATCCTTGTCTAGGGTGATTTTTGGATTTTGGTTTTTCTTGGCTCAAGGTGGGTAGGAAAGGGACTTTCTGGGATTTTGGGGTTTTTTGAGGAGATTGCCAAACTTCATTTCAAATCCCGATTGCTTATTTCTATAAGACTTAACTTTAGAACAATAATTTATCTATCTTCATGTGTTTGCTCTTTTTTCCTTTTTAGTGCCCTAATTTTTGCCTGGACCGCTCTTTGTGAGTTTTCAGTCCACCGGGCGCTCCTTTTTGCCTAGGCCGCCCTTTGCGGGTTTTCAACCTAGCGAGCTTGTTTTCTTGTTTATTATATTATTATTTTTTTTTTTTGAGAGACTTGCACTGAAGGAATATGATATTAATCAAGGGGAATTAATGATCACAGACTTGCCCCAGCATGGAGGACTTGAACCAAAAGTCAAATACGCACTGATGGGGAGAATATGCACTTTATGGGTGGACGGGGCGGGACTAGACTTGGACGGGAAACTGTGGTAAGGGAGGAAAACCAAAGGACTCAAACAAGAGAATGTACTCATAGCATGCACGCTCATTAGAAGAATGCTTCACAGAGAGTTAACATCAGTTAAAAATTTGTTTTTTTTTGATACACTATTTCAGTCTTTTGTCATAGAATGGATGGGATGCAGTGCTTTTGAAAGAAATGCAAATGAGCTATTGATTTGAAAAACTGAGTGCCTTGGAACACCTTGAGTTTGCAACCAAGTAAGGATAAACTTTTTCAAAAAGGATGATTGTTTCGCAAGAACGCCTCGCTTCTCATCACAACTCTTATTTTATGCAATGAATGAATGAACAAATTACGATATGCAAGTATGATGCAAATGCGTGGAGAATGGCCACTCGAAGAGCGTGGCTTATTCTAAATAATTTTGTTATTTTTAATGCAAGACAAAACATGGAATGCCAATGCAAATGATGCAAGAATGATGCCCCTTTTTTTTTCAAAATGATTTTTGATTTTGATTTTTTTTATTTTTTAGAGGCGAGACAAGGTACGAAATACCAATGCCCCCTTTTTCTTTTGAAAGATGAAAGATGCAGGAATGATGCTTTTTTTTTCTAAATGATGGTTTTTTTTGGTTTTTTTTTTTATTATTATTTTTTTTAGAGGCAATGCGAAGTATGAAATGCCAACGCCCCTTCCTTCTTTGAAAGATGCATGTATGGAGGAATGATGTATTTGAACTAAAGTGATGAGGTTAATGAAATGGTGCATGAATGCTACATTTTGAATAAATTTGATGATGATTTATATTCATGATTATGAATGAGATGCTTTCTTGTTTTCATTTTTTTTTTGTGCAATGAAATGCATGATACTCACAACGATTTTCTTTTTTGTTTTTTAGTTTTGGAACATGATTTTGAAAATTATTTGGAGGTGCAAATGATTTATTGGAAAAAGGTTTTAGAAAAATGTGCTTGACGGGGTATGACCCGATCCTACGTATCCCCATTGTAATGAGGAATCAAAGCTTACGTAGTTCTACTGTGTCCTTTTTTGAAATAATGCTTATGCATGAATGCCTCGTCTTGGATGAACTCGACGAGGATGATTATAAATGAAATGCTTATGCTATGCAGATGATAATTGTCTTTTGTTTTATCTTTATGTAATGAAAGGGAATGCGAGATGAATGGTTTTTTCCAAAATTGGAATTTTATGTAATGCAAATGATGTAATGATGCTTCTTTTTTTGTTTTTGCAGAAAGAGGATATTTACAGGTGGTGATTTGAAAATTTTCACACTATATGCCACCTCATATAGGCGTTTATTGAAAAGGGAAAGCATATCTTTTTTTGATTTTCAAAAATTTTGAAGGAAAGATTGATTGAACTGAATGCAACGATGCAACACACAATTTGGAAAGCCCTTGTGACCTAAAAAGGGGGTAGAACCTATGATCTAAGGTACTTTAGGGATAATCTTCTCATGTAGCTCTATTCACACCCTCACAAAGGTCATCAGAGCCACTGTCTCTTTCACGAAATTCCTTGTAAATGCAGCCAACTGCTAGGTACAAGGTATCATGGAAGAGCACAACTCTGATTGAAACTTTCGCGAGTAGCCAAACGGACAAAGGTCCTGATGGGCTCCCACTACTCGAATCCACTCATCCTATGGTACCCTAACAGACCTGGGTTATGGTCTCTTCCTCTAATCATATAATCTCGGGGTACAAGTGGTGTGTGCGAAGGGCATTTCCTTAAAAACTACCCCACCTGCAAATGAAAATCCAGACAATCCAGACAATAGAAAGCAATAACATGTCGTCTACCCTAGGGTTTAATACCAATTAAATACAACTAATCTAGGGTGCCAACAACAATGCACTACTTACCTCAAGAAAGGGAGCGAAGAAGAGGGGACATGATAGAATTGGGGAGAAATGCATGAGCTTACCTTGAAGAAAAGGAGCAAAGAAAGAAGGGAACATGGGGGTTGGAAGAATGCATGAGCATAAACATATAAAAAGAAAAGGATTAAAAGAAGAGATAGGGAACAACAAAGAAGACAAACGCATATGCCTACAATCAATGATAAGAAAGAAAGGCAAACAAGGTATTAATCAAATCAACAATACATTAAACCACACATTTAAATTAGTTAGGCTTGACCCTCGTCTTTAAAAAAAGTTCCCCAGCAGAGTCGCCAGCTGTTGCACCCCGAAAAATCCCTGTTGGGGTTTCTCAATGTACAACGTGGAAAAATTTTGGAGCCGCCACCAATATTTTAATTTTAAGACCAAAACATTGAAAAAAAGTCTTTCGGATAAGGCGGATGGTCATTGAAAACTAGAGATATAGGTTCGGGGGTCGATTACGTGCGAGGAAGGTGTTAGCACCGCGCACGTCCTTTCTACCGAAAGGGAACCTCTAATTAAATGTGTGGTTTTAACGTTTGATTTGAAAAATACCTAGATTTGCCTATTTATTTCTTATTTGGAGATGAATGGGTAATTTTTAATGAAGATTTTATTTTAGGTGAGAAGGGGGGAAAAAGGTTTTTTAGAAAAAAGTGCTTGACGGGACATGGCCCGCTCCTACGTATCTCCCGGTGCGATGGAGAATTCAAAGCTACGTAGTTCTTGGGTAGAAAATGTTTGTGTGTTGGTGTTTTTTAATATAGGGGTTTTAGAACAATGTGATCTGTGTTGAAGGACCACTGGGGGTCTGAAGGACCACTGGGGGTCTGAAGGGCCGCTGGGGGCTGAAGGAGCACTGGGGCTCGGAAGGACCACAGTTCACTTATCCTAAAACGATGGTTAACCCGGCCGTACGACCGACTTAATCCCCTATTTTGAAAATAGTATTTTTTGATTTTTGAAATGAAAGAGATGTGTTTGTATTTTTTAATTTATAAATTGTTTACTTTTGCGCTTGACAGGGGCGTGCCCCTGCTCCTACGTATCTCCGGGTGGAGAATCAAAGGCGACGTAGTTCTAGGTTCTTTTTGAAAAGTTTTTGTTTTTTTATCTTTTTTAGTGAGTTTTTTGAAATAGGACGAGCATTAGCAAATGATTAAACTAGCAGAGGCTATGATGAATCACTACTAAATACTCAAAAAAGAGAGAGTTGTACCGCTAGTCAAACGAACAAAGGTTCTGATGGACTATTGATAACAACTCGTTTTTATTATCTTTTTGAAAGTGATTTTCGAAAAAAGATTGATTTGCACAATGATCAAACTAACAAAGGTTATGATGGACCATCGTTTATTATTCTTATGAGAAAAAGACATTGTCGCCAATAGCTAAACGAACAGAGGCTCTGATGAGCTATTAGCAACAATGGGTTGGAAAATGATCCTTTTTGTTTGTTTTTATGAAAATAATTTGTTTATGGGGATGAAAAGGATTTTTATTTGTTGCGCTTGACGAGAACGTGGCTCGCTCCTACGTATCCCAAGCGGGAATCAAAGCGACGTAGTTCTTATGAAAAAAATGTTTTTGAAAGGGTTTGAAAGGGGAGGTTGAATCATCTGAGACCATCTTCACCACTTAGAAAATGATGCACTAGGCATAAGTGGGAATCATGTGGTTCATCATCAACAAGGACACTACAGCTAAATCAAATCACATAGGGCAATTTTGGCATGGATCAGAATGATTGAATTTTAACAAATATAAAAACAGAAATACCTCTGATGAAGGCAGATATTACAGATCTGAAGAACAAAAATGAAGCGGAGAACTGGAAAATGAGATTTGCGAGAGTTGTCTTCCCAGATCTTGTGAAAATGTTTCTGGAGCAATTCTTCTCAGATCTTGTGAAAAAAATGTGTGTAGCAATTCTTCTCTCTGATCTTGTGAGCTGTGTCTGTTTTTCTGACCTCGTGAAGTCTCCCCCTCTTCTCTGATCTCGTCCAAAAAGTCCTCCTCCCAAATGATTTTGAAGCTGCCTATTTATAGGCGTAGAATTTTTTAAAAAACATTTATTGCAAGGATGAATCGATTGTTTGAGCCTTTGGAAATATGTAGGAATCGATTCTTTACCTTTGAAAATAATAAAGAATCGATTCTTGGTTCCTTTGAAAACAACAGGAATCGATTTTCAGGACCTTTTGCATAGGTGAAAATCGATTCTTGCTTTAGTTAAAATAGTGGGAATCGATTCTTGAGCCTTTGGAGATAATAAAGAATCGATTCTTGGCTCCTTTGAAAACAAGAGGAATCGATTTTCAGGACCTTCTTCATAGGTGAAAATCGATTCTTGCTTTAGTTAACACAATGAGGAATCGATTCATGGCTTATGGAAGAGCCTGAAAATCGATTTCCAGGCCTATGCAAGAAGAGGGAAATCGATTTTCAGGACATCCTAAATAGGTAAAAATCGATTCTTCACTTAGTTACAACAATTAGGAATCGATTCATGGCCTATGGAAGAGCCTGAAAATCGATTTCAAGGCCTATGCAATATACTATAAATCGATTCTTGGCCTTTGGAACAAAATAGAAATCAATTCTTGCTTTCCACAAAAATGCTTTTAGGTCTTTGCCATGCATGCCTAAAATATTTTCCAAAGCTTGCCATGCATGCATAACCCTAATTTGATGCATGAGGCCTATTGCAAAAATTGTTTTTTAGAGACCCTTTTGTGAGAAATGACCAAAATGCCCTTTTTGACTCTAACTTCCTAAAACGTGCATTTTAAACCTAAAAATGAAGCATAACTTATTTTTGTGTGGAAAATTAGGGTTTGGACCTAAGCCGGACAAAATTGGGGTATGACAACCGCGAACCCCTTTCCTGCGTGAACCATCGCTGCCGCGAAGCCCCCCCCCCCCCTGCGTAGGCTTTTTTTTCGTTTTCGTGGGCCAGTAATTAGAAAAACCAAAACACGAAAATGGGTTTAGCTGTTCACAGCCCTTTTATTTTTGTTCTGCACCCCCCCCCCCCTTTTATTAGTGTTATTATTTTTACTATCTTTTTTTTCTAAAAAAAATGAAAATTAATGTTAGATCACTTCAAAGTATTTTTTTTCCCTTTTTTTTCATATAAATAAAACAAATGGGTTTGACTGAGATGTACATCTTGTCAATCTCGGTTTAAGAGACTTTAGCTGTACGGTTTTGATCTTAAAACCCTTTCAAAAACTAAAATAAACCAACAAAAAAATATTTTCTAGAAGAACTACGTGGCCTTTGATTCTCCACACACGGAGATACGTAGGAGCGGGGCCTTCCCGTCAAGCCAAATTAACTTTTCCTAATAAATAATCATTTTTTTCTTTTAACACCTATTTTTCATAAAAATTATAAAAATAGGTTTGACTGAGATGTACATCTTGTCAATCCTGGTTTAAGGGACTTTAGTTGTACGGCTTTGATCTTAGACCCCTTCAAAAATAAAATCAACCAACCATAAAACAAAAATTCAAGGAAGAACTACGTGACTTTTGAGTTCCTCATTGCACCGGAGGATACGTAGGAGCGGGGCTTCCCCGTCAAGTCAAAATTAAATTTTCCAGATCTTATTTCTTTGTAAATAATTAATTTTCTACTAAATATTATTCTATTTTATTTTTGGGGTAAGACAAATAATTAAGTAACTTATTAATACTTGCACAACTAGATTTAGGGTAAGTGTCTTAGGATAGATGTATTAGGGGTGTAGTAGAATTAAGTTTTCGCCCTTCCCTATGCATAATCAACTCCTGAATCCAACTCGGTTTACGCACACCAAATAACTGTTACATAGGTTTTTCTCAATTTTTCCTTTATAAATAAAATGGGTGGCGACTCCTAAAATCATCAATTTTCGAGTCGTCTGTGTCGAGATCACAGTCACGACAGATGGCGACTCCGCTGGGGAATAGTGAGAGTCAAGCCTGTTTAATTTGTTTGTGCAAAATATTTATAAGTTATGCTTGTTTATATAAACCCTAGGGTAGAGGACATTAAATATTATTGTCTGGTTGTATTTTCTGGTTATTTTGCAGGTACAGTTTGGGTTTTGTTATTTTTAGGGTTTGAGGTTGTATGCTCTCTTCACACACTACACACATACACAGTGAGTACGCATTGAGAGTTGGGCTTATACCGGAGCCTAAAAAAACACATAAGTTAGAACGAGGTTGTGTAGTGGTAGTCATTTTGGATATACATCCTAGTGGCTACCATGAATTCCTCATCTAGAGTAGAATTCTTCTCTGCGGGTATCCACATCTGGGATGTACATCCTGGTGTGTTTACACTTCTAAAAGAGTACTTGACTCTAGAGACCTGAAATTTCCCTAGGTTATAGCTGCTAACCCAGTGAGTATTCATAATAGAGAAAACATAGATCCATAGGGTCCAAAGCCCAGTAGCATAGGTCAACCAATTTAGGTCACAAAGGGAGCTACTCTACCTCTTACCTTACTCTTCAAAAAAAATCGCATAGGCAAAGTTTTGTGCGTAGATAATTAATAACACTTTTCATTTTTACATGCATTTTTCTTTCTTTTTAACATTCTAACACATGCTTATTTAGGTAGGTTTGCCAAGGAATTCAAGTTCTGAATTTGATAGTGAGTATCTTTGGTTAGAAGAAACAGTGAGACATGGAATTAACGAGCGAGAAAACAACGGCACAAATGAGGAAAACCACCCAATTCATTATCCTGAAACCAAACATGACCAAACTGAAGGTTTACGCCATCAAACTACCTGATGGGTCCCAAAGTGATATCAAGAAAAGATACGGGAATCTATTAGAGTTATTGGAGGTGAACGTCCAGGATGAGGCTACTTCTGCTATGGCCCAATACTATGACTCTCCGTTGAGGTGTTTCACATTCTCTAATTTCCAACTGGCCCCCACTCTCAAGGAGTTTTCACTGATTATTGGGCAGCCCTTGAAAGATGGGAAACCTTATCATTTCTACGGGAGTTATCCGCGAGTTAAAACTGTGGCTAAAGCACTCCGAGTCAATCCTGATGATATCAATAATAAGAAACCTGATGAGGAAACACCTGAAGGGATACCAAGAACGCGTGTGGAGGAGTTAATGGACAAATTGGTAGGAAGGGAAGACTGGGGAACCCTCACAGATGTGTTAACCATGGCAATATATGATTTGGTGTTGTTTCCAAGTAATGGAGACTTTGTGGGCCGTAGTGCAATCGATGTGTTCATGGCACGTAAGTGTCGAAAGGAAAACACGACGTTCCCAATTCTATCGGACGTATACTACACTTTGAGTCTCTGCCACGAAGAAAAGGGAAAGAAGATTCTTTGTTGCATGCCCATACTATTCATATGGCTCACAGCCCATGTGATTCAGAGAAATTTCAGTACTGTATGTCCTATCTCTGAATGGGAAAAGCTAGGTACACAGATCTATAGTGACAGGGGGTGTGAAATAGGTTATTCTCAAGTGTGGAGATTTCCCAAATGTTCCACTTGTGGGGACATCTGGATGAATCAATTATAACCCCATCTTGACCTTGCGACAATTGCGATACCCGATTATGGGCCCGCCTACTACAGAATCAACACGTCACTTCAGAACTGGTCTGGCAGACAAGGTTATGTTGGACAAAATTAGCAAAGCATGGCAAAACGTCACCTATAAGGGTGGCAAGGAGTTAGGAAAAAAGAGTTGCGGAGCCAAAGCTACTTATAAGGAGTGGGTACGAAACCGGGTGGAAGCAATCAAATTACCATTTTCGAGTCCGACACCCAAGCCGCAACAGGAGACTGATACGGTCATGAAAGAAAGTGAGGAGGTGAAAGTGATGGAAGATAAATTGGTTAGGTCGAAAGAGGAGAAAAATGCATTGGAGGCCGAGCTAAGAGAAGTCCGCTCTACTCTTAAAGTCCTGAAGTTAGAATGCGAGGAAAAGTCCCAGTCCCTTGAGCGGGTGAAAAATCACCTAAGCTCTGTGAATCAAGATTTGAAAGCACGGATTACTGAATACAACAGAGTTATATGAGAAAATGAGCAGTTGAGGAGAATGGTCAAGGAAGCAGAACAGCAGGTGGCCACTCTCAAAGCCTGGATGGAAGATCAGGAGGTCCGATATGGGGAGGATCGTAGGTTCGACGAACAAACCTACGGTGAGATAATCAATGGGTACCAAGAGCACCTGGAGGGAAAACACTTGGAGGTACATAAGCTCAATATCGAAAGGGTAAAAGTGAGGAAAATTGGCGTTTGAAAGGAGAGAAGATGACTCTTGAGGTAGCCCGAGCGGAGACTCAACAGCGCCTACTTGACCTCGATTGAAAATGAAAGAAATGATTGTTCACTATGAAGGAGAAATCAAGAATAACCGGTTAGAGGCTAGTCGTGTGATCAATATGTACAGGGCCTCCATCGAAAGGAAGGAGGAAGGACTGAGAAGACTGGAGCACTGGTCCGAAGAAAGAAACCACTTATTGGGTCTAATCGAAGCATCATAGAGAACCTATATAGAGGCTTGGTATGAAGTTGGGCATTGGACTCGTAAACTGAGGGATGTTAGAAGGATTCCAGGACTAGTTCGTGATGCATAGGCCACAGTTAACCCGCTCACCACTCCCCCGAGAGGCGATCGAGTTGATCAATGTATGCAAGAGACTTGTGGAAGACTTTGAGGAATTGGTCATGCAAGCCATGAAGGATGTTGTCGTGAATGATGTTTGAATGTTTTCCTTTTTGAATTTTGGTTATGTATTTTGAAGAACTCGTTTGTTATGGTTTTGGATTTTGGCCTCGCTGTTTTGGAGGCTATCTGAAGACTCGTTTGTTTTGATTCTCTATAAATTCCATGTGCACGGTTTATTTGAAATATCGAACCAAAGATACTCACCTCATATTCCAAGAATGATCTATAACAATTCCTCGGCAACTAACTGGTAATTTAGTTATTTCTGCATAAAAGCAAAACACAAAAACAAAATAAATTTTCTTTCCTTTGTTAAATTAGGAACTTAGCAACCATTGCGCGTACCAGTAAAGAAAAGGCCAATCAAACTCGAGTGCACTTCACCAGATCCAGAGCAAGAATGGCCAAGCAAGAGGAACAACCCGAAAGAAATTTGAGTCAGGAAGTGGACGAAGTCAGAGAAAGAATGGGAGAAATGGTCGCGACCCAGACGCAGATGGAAGAGACCCTGCAGACAATAAAGGAGACCATTGCTTTGTTGACAACAAGAGTAATAGGAGTAACTGGAGGTGAGGGTGGAAGGCTCCCAAACCAGGGTGAGGGTCCGCATAACGCGGCGCTTGACATACCAATCGGGATGGGCTATGAAGCTATGGGGCCCACTGGGCCTAAAAACCAATACCTCGAGGATAGAGGTGGAGGACTATTTCGCGTTGAAAACGGGGAAGATGGAGGACAATTGTGGATGAATAAGATGGAGGAAAAGATCAAGGCGATCCAGGGGTCTGGTGCTTTCCGGTCCTTGGGAGTAGACGAACTCTGCCCTACTACAGATGTAGTCATTCCTCGAGACTTCAAAGTGCCTGATTTCACAAAGTACGATGGAAGCACTAGTCCTCTTCTGCATCTGAGGTCCTATTTCACCAAAATGTCGAAATGGTCCAAGGATGAAAAATTCCTCATTAGTTTTTTTCATGAGTTTGATTGTGCCGGCGTTGGAATGGTATATCCAAATGGACCACTCTAAGATTGATTGTTGGAAGGACCTCGTAGATGTCTTCATGAATTAGTATAGGTGTAATATGGATGTGGCTCCAACACGTGAGCAACTGGGATTCCTGCAAAAGAAGAATGATGAGACCTTTAAGCAGTATGCCCAAAGGTGGAGAACGCTCGCTGCACAAGTCCAACCACCGCTCACTATATCAGAAATGTGCTCCTACTTCCTGGGAACGTTAGGATCTCCCTATGTGGCAGCAATGGCAGGGGCTGCATACCGAGACTTTGCAGACTTAATATCTGCTGGAGAAACAATTGAGATGCTGACAAGAGCTGGAAAACTCCAGGTGGAGCAATCAGAAGGCAGGCAATCTAAAAAGAGCTACCCTCAAAAGAAGAAAGATCCAGAAGTCAATTTCATTCGAGCATCCCCGAATATCACTTCCCAGCAGCCATGATATAACCAACCACATCCAAATACGCCTTACACAACGAGCCCAAACACGAACCCTACACCTACACAATCATTTCCCGTAAACAACATCCCAGGAACATACCCGTAGCCACGGCCAAACTACCAGCAGACCCGTCCAAATTTCCGCCAAACACAAGCCAACTTCCCACCATTCCCTAAACTCTCCATTACCAATCCAGAATTGTTCCAACGATTGGAAAATTCTCGCTTGAACGCAGGTTTCCCTGTGAAAAACTTTGAGCCCCCATTTCCGACATGGTATAATCCAAATTTGATTTGCAAGTTCAACATGGGAGCCATAAGACACTCCATTGAGGATTGTGAGTCTTTTAAGAATGTTGTAAGAAGATTGATTGCCCATGGGAAGTTAGATATTCAAGAAGAGGCAGGACCGAGCATCATTAGTGATCCCCTCCACGATCATAATGGGAGCAAAGCGGTGAGCGTGATAGAAGGAGATCAAATGCCTATCAAAAAAGTTTTGAAACTCCGAACCCCTATGATAGAAATATGGGAAGGATTGCACAAACCTGGCTATGAGGTGTTGGCCCCAACCAAGGGGGTCATAAGATATGCCATGTATGATGAAGAGAGAAAGTGTGTGTACCACCATGATTGTGCAGGTCATGATATTGAAGATTGTTGGGACTTCAAAGCTCAAGTTCAAAGGCTAATGTCGCTTGGGGTGGTGCAAGCTAGGAGATCTATGCTTCAAGAGGAGATTAATGTTGTGGAACGTTTTGTGCTTAAAGTTCTACCGCTCAATCAACCTGTAGCATCGAAAAAGGTCATAGTAACTGTGAAGAAGCCTACACTTTACACACATGCAGTTCCTTGGAACTATGAGACCCGAGTTGAAGTTGTAGGAGTTCCTAAAAGTGAAGTAAGCAAGAATGAAAGAGTTTAGGAGTGTGTCGGCAACATCGTGAGTGTTAGTGGAATAACCCGGAGCGGACGATACTTCGGTCCTGAAGAGTCTGAAAGGAAAAAGAAAGAGAAAGAGGCTGAAAGAGAAGAAGAGTTTCTGAAAATCATGAAGCAGAGTGAATATGATGTGACTGAGTAGTTAAAGAAGACTCCAGCCCGAATCTCACTATTATCTCTCATTCTCTCTTCAAAGATACACAGGAAGGCCTTGTTGAGGACATTGGAATAAGCTTTTGTCAAACCTGATGTGACTCCCCCAGACTGTGGTTGATCAGTGTATTTTAATGCACTCTTTATAGCTTTTCACTTGGTGATTTTAATTGTGCTTTGTGCCTAATATTTAAGTCTTAGCACGTTTCTAGACTTTGGGTCTTATTTAAGCAATATAATAATTTATTGATTAATTCTTGTGTTTTATTGCATATTGACCCCTGTCTACTCTGTTGACCATAACTTTGGCTGTGGTTATCCGATTAAGGCGTGCGAGTATGCGTTGGAAAGCTAAGGAGCAGAGATACAATTCTTCTGTTGAGCTCAAAACCAAATTCAGACGTCTTAAAGGCGAAAACTGCGAATTACCGAAGCAGTACTGTGTAAAACGGGTTTTGGGCCAAATATTAGTTTGTTAACGGGCTTTTATCCAATAACCCAGTTAGGGATTAGGTATTTTCGTTTTGTTCTGGTTAAATACACTTTTCAGAGCCGTCTTGACTCTCTTACTCATTCCTACTTTCAACTTTACGTTTTGTGCCCTAACCTCCATGGAAGCTTAATGCCCTACATCAATCTATTGGTGAAGGGTGTTGCTGTAAGGATTTTGAGGTTCAGTGCTTAATATTTATTTCGTTTTTATGGTTTTAATTCTTTCTCTATCAAATTCATCTCTGTAATTCTTGCTGCAAATTCGGTTTGTGTTTTGCTTAATTACTCAAACTCTATGATTTGCTTATGTGATTCGTTTTATGATTCGGTTTTGCTTAATCACTTAATCATGATTCTGTTTTGCAACTTTCATTATACAAACTATTTTATCGCTTGTTTAATTTAGTTTGGATAGAAATTGATAGAGTCTATGGCGCTTGTTTATAGGATTGATAGAATTCAGTTATGATGTTAATTGTGATACTGGCACTTGTTCGCTATCACGATTGATTGAACACATTGTTTTGACGCTTGCTTTAAAACGGTGCGAATTCGTATGAACTGATTAACGCTTGTTTAGTTAGTTTATGATCAATCAAGAATTATCAAACTATGCACGAATCTTTATTTTAGAACCGATGATAAATCCAAGAAACGCATCCGAAACCAATGGATTGATTGTCTCTCTAAATTGTTGAACTCCCTTAAACACAAATTGTTTTCTTCAAAACCCCTTTTTATTGTTTATTTTGGTTCCTGATTTTGGTAATTTTTGTATTTAGAGGTCCTCGAGAGACGACCAAGGTCTCTTACCTTGATACTATATTTACCTTTTTTTTTTTAATTATTTTGACCCGCGTACGACCGCTGATCAAATTGGCGCCGTTGCCGGGGATCTCTAATTAGGGATTGCCAACTTCAGGATCCCACTAACAGTACTAACATTTTAGTTTGTGTCTTTGTTGAGTTTTTAGGTTTTGTTACAGGTCGTAGGCATTCTGCTGAATTCTGGTTTTTTAGGTAAAAAAAAAACGATTTTCAGGTGATCTGGTCAGATTGCTCCGAAAATTGGTCAGAAAATCCGAAAAAAATCAAGGAGTAGGACTCCCTTATGGGAGCCTAGGCCGAAAAATCCTAAATTCATTCGTTTTCTATTTTTAATTAATTATTCGAATATTTTATAATCTCAAAAAAATCCAAACAAATTTTCATAATCTTCTTTTGATTTTATTAGATTTTTAGTGCAGTTTTTATATTTTTTAGATTATCTTTGATTCGTTTTTTATTTTCTTCCTTAATTTTAGCATAACTTATTTGATTTTAACTCTAATTCTGATTCAGTTGATTTAAACATGGTTGTTGTTTATGAACCTTCACTGGAGGATCTCATTAAAGAGATGGCTATTCAAAATCTCCAATTCCAACAAACAACAGATTCCACACTTAAGGAATTGGAGATAATAGTTGGACAATTAACCACTGCAGTTAATCAGATACAGGCCCAGAGATCAAACGAGCTGTCTGCCCAGGAAGTAGTGAATCATAATGTCCCAAATCCTCTCATTGTCAGTGCAGTTACTCTTGTTGAAACTCTAGAGGTTGATACACTTTACATAGCTGATGTTGTGGATGTGGTTGTTGCTGCTATTGAGCAGCCACATGTTGTAGAATCAAAAGAAGATTATGAAAATTTTTTTGGATTTTTTTGAGATTATAAAATATTCGAATAATTAATTAAAAATAGAAAACGAATGAATTTAGGATTTTTCGGCCTAGGCTCCCATAAGGGAGTCCTACTCCTTGATTTTTTTCGGATTTTCTGACCAATTTTCGGAGCAATCTGACCAGATCACCTGAAAATCGTTTTTTTTTTACCTAAAAAACCAGAATTCAGCAGAATGCCTACGACCTGTAACAAAACATAAAAACTCAACAAAGACACAAACTAAAATGTTAGTACTGTTAGTGGGATCCTGAAGTTGGCAATCCCTAATTAGAGATCCCCGGCAACGGCGCCAATTTGATCAGCGGTCGTACGCGGGTCAAAATAATTAAAAAAAAAAGGTAAATATAGTATCAAGGTAAGAGACCTTGGTCGTCTCTCGAGGACCTCTAAATACAAAAATTACCAAAATCAGGAACCAAAATAAACAATAAAAAGGGGTTTTGAAGAAAACAATTTGTGTTTAAGGGAGTTCAACAATTTAGAGAGACAATCAATCCATTGGTTTCGGATGCGTTTCTTGGATTTATCATCGGTTCTAAAATAAAGATTCGTGCATAGTTTGATAATTCTTGATTGATCATAAACTAACTAAACAAGCGTTAATCAGTTCATACGAATTCGCACCGTTTTAAAGCAAGCGTCAAAACAATGTGTTCAATCAATCGTGATAGCGAACAAGTGCCAGTATCACAATTAACATCATAACTGAATTCTATCAATCCTATAAACAAGCGCCATAGACTCTATCAATTTCTATCCAAACTAAATTAAACAAGCGATAAAATAGTTTGTATAATGAAAGTTGCAAAACAGAATCATGATTAAGTGATTAAGCAAAACCGAATCATAAAACGAATCACATAAGCAAATCATAGAGTTTGAGTAATTAAGCAAAACACAAACCGAATTTGCAGCAAGAATTACAGAGATGAATTTGATAGAGAAAGAATTAAAACCATAAAAACGAAATAAATATTAAGCACTGAACCTCAAAATCCTTACAGCAACACCCTTCACCAATAGATTGATGTAGGGCATTAAGCTTCCATGGAGGTTAGGGCACAAAACGTAAAGTTGAAAGTAGGAATGAGTAAGAGAGTCAAGACGGCTCTGAAAAGTGTATTTAACCAGAACAAAACGAAAATACCTAATCCCTAACTGGGTTATTGGATAAAAGCCCGTTAACAAACTAATATTTGGCCCAAAACCCGTTTTACACAGTACTGCTTCGGTAATTCGCAGTTTTCGCCTTTAAGACGTCTGAATTTGGTTTTGAGCTCAACAGAAGAATTGTATCTCTGCTCCTTAGCTTTCCAACGCATACTCGCACGCCTTAATCGGATAACCACAGCCAAAGTTATGGTCAACAGAGTAGACAGGGGTCAATATGCAATAAAACACAAGAATTAATCAATAAATTATTATATTGCTTAAATAAGACCCAAAGTCTAGAAACGTGCTAAGACTTAAATATTAGGCACAAAGCACAATTAAAATCACCAAGTGAAAAGCTATAAAGAGTGCATTAAAATACACTGATCAAATTCCCCCACACTTAAGCTTTTGCACTCCGGGCAAAACACACAAAACAAGACACGAAAACAATGCATGAGTTTCCAATGAACCCAAAGAATGCAAAGTCATAAGAGAAATTCTTTTCCCAGGCTTCAAGGAGAATGACAATCAAAGATAGCACTTAATTACAATCAAGGCAAACAAGAGAATAGAGCACTAGAGAGTGAATCACAAGTGATGAGTCCTCACAGGATATGTATAAGTAATGCTCTCAATCACTCAAGTGTCTAGGCTTGTGTTTACTCTCATATATATAATAAGCACATCAATGAAAGTTAGCACTACCATATGCTTGACAAACTTCTAACATCCACACTTAAGAACACATGCACATAAGATCAAAAGGTCTTTATAAGGGTTTTAATGGGGCCAAGGTCAAGGTGAGATAATCCTAAGGGGGAACTAGGCTAAAAAGAATCAAAGAGGATAAAGAAGCCATGAAAATCAATTGTAAAGTGAGCATGAGAGTATCCAACTTCAACAACATATGACTAACTTCTCTATTTTGATACTTCTCCCCATAACTCTCTTCACACAACATTCGCTCTTCTTGATACAAAAATAAAAAGATACACTTCTTTTTTTTCTTTTCTTTTTGCTTTTTTTTTCATTCTTTTTTTTTTCATTTTTTCTTCTTTTTTTTTCTTTTTGGGGAATATTTTTCTATACAAATTTACTTGCCAAACTTTTCATTGAGAACCCAAGAACTAACCCAAGTGAGAACCACAATTTGGACACCCCCACACTTATGGATTTGACAATTTTCAGATCAAAGCTCCTCCACTCTCTAAGATTGGGTAATAACATTGTTTTTCACTTTTGGGCTTGTAATGAGCTATAAAACAAAGAATGGGATAAAAAGGCTCAAAGGGGCTTACACAAAGGGATAAATTTAGGGTAGGCTTATTTGGCTAGTGGCTAAAAAAACAGAATTGCCTAGATCATTTCAAACATGCATGTGAACAAGTGTTTCAACAAGAATCAAGTCAAGTTCTAGAGTAACTAACAAACATGAGTGAGTCACACACAAGAAAGGAGAGAATGACAAAATGTAGGTCGTCCAATAAAAGGCTTAATTCTCACCAGGGACAATGACTATCACAAATGATGCAAAATCTAGTGCTCATATCCAACTTATTAAACCCAGAGCAACAAGAAATCAATCAAATCATGTCACAACACCTATGGTCAAAGAATAGTAAAATCACCCACAACTTATACAAACTAAGAATTCATGGAAAAAACATGCAAAAATAACAATTTTTTCCTTTTTTTATAGTTAAAAATTAGAAACATAAATACTAAAACACAGTGGTCAACATGGTAGATCCAATGCAGCGAGTTAACCTGCTCACATTTTCTGAGAGTGAGGTACACCCTCAAGCCAGGGGAGAACATCGAGCCCTGCACATCACTTTGAAGTGTCGAGAATTCGTGATAGCCAAAGTACTAATCGATGGTCGATCAGCCCTTAATGTCCTGCCTATGACCACCTTAACAGCATTAGGATTGGGGGAAAGAGATTTAACCCCTCAAACCTTGATGGTTCGGGCTTTCGATGGATCTAAAAGGAGTGTCCCGGGTGAAGTAGTGCTCCCGCTGGAGATTGGCCCATGTGTCTTCCGAGTGTTGTTCCAAGTCATGGTTATCGATTCGGCATACACCATGTTATTAGGAAGACCATGGATTCACGAAGCTGGGGCAGTACCCTCTACTCTCCACCAGAGGGTCAAATTTGTTGAAAATAGAAACATCATCACAATCCGTGGAGAAGAGGAGATACTGGTCTCAAAACCTATGTCTCTACCCTATGTGGACAACACTGAAGAAGAAGTAACAAATATGTGCCACAATTTCGAGGTGGATAAACCCGGGGTTACCGAAGGAGCTTCGTTGAGGTGCAGTGTGAATCAAGTAGTGGCCCGAATAATGACAAAAAATGGCTATGAAGAGGGAAAAGGTTTCGGTCGTCACCTACAAGGAGCTTGCACTCCCATACCCGTGAAGTAGAAGTCAGACACTATGGGCTATGAGGGGAACCTCGAGATGAAGTCAAAGAAGCCGACAATGGGTAAACAGGGAATTCAGTTGATTCCACACTTGAGCGACACTTTCCCAGCACCAGCGGAATTGCTCACACTTGAAGATATAGTCAGCACTATGCACCGCCTTGTGATCAACGTGATGGACAAAGATGGTTCGGGAGCGGGTGGTGTTATTCTCCCTTGCAGCAATCAAGAGTCACTGAGCAATTGGCAAGCTGAACCAGTTCTTGATGTTGTTACTTTCATGTAATCGTTTTTTATTTTGTTGTTTAGCCGATTAAGGCCATAAGGCTTTTGTTATTCTGCTTGAGACAAGAATTAAATGAATTTGCATGCATTTCTATCCATTTGTGTTGTTACATTTTGCATTCTCACGCTCTATCTCACTTTCTTTCCTTTATCGTTTTTATTTTCATTTTTCGGTTTTTCTATCGTCATTTATTATGGTTATTCCCCTCCAACCTCGTTAACTACTCTCCAGGGATCCCAATTTCGCTAAAGTTTTGCCTCATTATGAGAATGTCGAGAATCTATCATCTGACCCCCTTGCTACTTTTGGTGAATACTATGTGGAAGCAATTGATAGACTCTTTAAACTTCTGGGGCACACTGAAAAGGAGTTTGGTTTGAACGATGAGACGGTGGAAATCACCAATATGGGGACTGAAGAGGATAGGAAGGAGTTGAGGTTGGTCGACAACCCTGAACGGGAGGAGATGATTACCTTGTTTAAATAATATCTCGATGTTTTCGCATGGTCCTACAAAGATATGCCCGGGATTGATCCAAAAATAGCAGCACATAACATTCCCCTCTTTCCGGATGTAAAGCCAAAGAAACAAAAGTTGAGGAAGATGCACCCGGATATGTCTTTGAAAATCAAGGAGGAAGTGACTAAACAATGGGAGGCGGGATTCTTAGAGGTCTCAGCACATCCAGAATGGGTAGCCAACATCGTCCCAGTGCCCAAGAAGGATGGGAAAGTTAGGATGTGTGTGGATTACCGAGATCTGAACCAAGCCAGTCCAAAGGATGACTTTCCTCTTCCACATATTGACTTGCTTGTTGACAACACTTCCAAGAATCACAGATTCTCCTTCATGGATGGTTACTCTGGATATAACCAAATTCCCATGAATGCTGAGGATAAAGAAAAGACGACATTCGTTACCCCATGGGGAACCTTCTGCTATAGGGTGATGCCTTTCGGTTTAAAAAATGCCGGGGCAACCTACCAGCGTGCCATTGTCGCCCTTTTCCATGATATGATGCATAAAGAGATCGAGGTGTATGTGGATGACATGGTGGCAAAATCTCAAGAAAAAGAAAGTCACGTGGCAGTGTTGCAGAAGTTATTTGAAAGGCTCCTTAAATATAAGGTGAGATTGAATCCCAATAAGTGAGTCTTTGGGGCATCCTCGAGGAAATTATTCGGATCCATCATAAGTGGGGATGGTATAAGGGTGGACCCTGACAAGATAAAGTCTATTCAGAAGATGTCTACTCCCAAAAGTGAACGTGAAGTAAGAAGATTTTTGGGGAGGCTCAATTACATTGCAAGGTTCTTTGCCAATTTGACTAGTACATGTGAACCGATATTCAAGTTATTGAGAAAGAACCAACCAGGTAAATGGGATGAGAAATGTCAAGAAGCTTTTGATAAGATAAAGGATTACTTGTCAAACCCTCCTGTCTTGGCGCCCCCAACGCCAGGGAGACCATTGATCTTGTACTTGACTGTGTTACCATCGTCCATGGGCGCAATGCTGGGGCAACATGATACATCAGGGAAAGAGCAAGCCATCTACTAGCTTGGATGATGTAGAAAGAGGAGTAATGACAACTGATGAAGATGAAGGAACAAAAGATGCATTGAGAATGTACTTCGATGGAGCAGTCAATACGTATGGAAACGGTGTTGGGGCGGTGGTAATTTCACCAGAAGGTAAGAAATACTGGCTGTCAAGTTGAGTTTCGAATGCACCAACAACATTGCCGAGTATGAGGCATGTGCAAACGGGCTACAAGTTGCAATCAACCTTGGTGTGAAAAGATTAGATGTGTTCGGGGACTCAGCTCTCATCATCTACCAAGTAAAAGGCGAATGGCAAACCAAGGACTCTAAATTAGTGCCTTATCAGAAACATTTAGCCCAATTGGTGGAAAATTTTGAAGAGGTAACATTCACTCATCTGGAGCGAGATAAGAACCAATTTGCCGATGCTTTAGCTACCTTGGCGGCGATGTTTAAACTGAATGTCAATGCTGAGGTCCAACCCATCTGTATAGAAGTCAAAGATGAACCGGCTTATTGTGCTAATGTGGAAGAAGAAGAGTCAGATAGTGAACCATGGTTCTGTGATATAAAGAGGTACATTCAACAGGTACCCAACCGGCGCAAGTGAAGTGAACAAGAAAACAATCAGAAGGCTAGCAATGAATTTCTTTTTGAGTGGTGAAATACTCTACAAGCGAAACCAAGATGGTACTTTGTTGAGATGCGTAGATGCTCAAGAGGCTCAAAAAATCATGATTGAGGTACACGAAGGGGTCTGTGGAACACATGCAAACGGGCATATGATGGCCCGCAAAGTCGTGAGGAATGGTTTTTATTGGACCACCATGGAAGCAGATTGCATAGTACGTAAGAAAATGCCTCAAGTGTCAGCCATACGCTGACAGGATCAGTGCACCTCCATTTCCTCTCCATAACCTAACGAGTCCTTGGCCATTTTCCATGTGGGGGATTGACGTGATTGGACTGATTAATCTGAAGGCATCAAATGGGCATCGGTTCATATTGGTAGCAATTGACTCTTTCACAAAGTGGGTAGAAGCATCCTCATATGCTAGTATCTCCCAAAAGGTGTTTGCCAAGTTTCTGAAAAAACACCATCTGCCAATATGGGATTCCTGAAAGGATAATCACAGACAATGCTCCTAACCTCAATGGAACTGAGATACAAAGACTATGTGAAAACTTCAAGATCAAGCACCACAATTCAACTCCATATAGACCCCAAATGAATGGTGCAGTGGAAGCAGCAAATAAGAACATCAAGAAAATCATCGCCAAAATGGCGGTTAATTACAAAGATTGGCATGAGATGTTACCCTATGCTCTACACGCTTATCGCACTAACGTACGATCCAGCATTGGAGCAACGCCATTTTCTTTGGTGTATGGAATGGAAGTCGTGTCCCCCATTGAAGTTGAAATACCATCCTTGAGGGTTTTAATGGAGGCAAATTTGGAAGATTTAGAATGGGTAAAAGCACGATTTGAATAGTTGAATATGATTGAGGAAAAGAGATTGGCAGCTATTTGTCACGGCCAGTTATACCAAAGTCGGATGGCCAGAGGCTTCAACAAGAAGGTTTGCCCAAGAGAATTTCAACTTGGATATCTGGTTCTGAAGAGATTACTGACACACCAAGAAGACACTCATGGTAAGTGGGCACCCAACTATGATGGCCCTTACGTAGTCAAGCATGCATTTCCAGGTGGAGCCCTGGTCCTACTCGACAGGGAAGGACATGAACTTCCAAAGCCAATAAACTCAGATGCTGTTAAGAAGTTTTATGCCTAAAAAAATCCCGCTAGATTGAAAACTCGAAAGGGCGGTCTAGGCAAAAGTTAGGGATAATAAAAGAAAAAATCCCGCTAGATTGAAAACCCCAAAGGGTGATCTAGGCAAAAATTAGGGGTAATAAAAAAATCCCTCTAGATTGAAAATCCGAAAGGGCGGTCTAGATAAAAATTAGGGATAATAAAGGCCCGGTAGATAGAAAACCCAAAAGGGCGGTCTAGGAAAAAATTAGGGTCAACAAAAGCCTGCTAGATTGAAAACCCAAAAGGGCGGTCTAGGCAAAAATTAAGGCAAAGAAAAGAAAAGGAGGCATAACATGGCAGACTCAAAAGGACTCACGAGCGCGCTTACACTAGGGCAATAGGGTTCCAAAAACTGCATGGAAAGGAGTCAGAATCAGATTCCACTCTAGTAGTCGCATTAAGGGTTCTCAAGAGGATCGGCAGATAGGGGATTGACCTAATCATAACGGGGCAAAGTTTGTGTGAAGTTTCCTACTTGTGACCTTCTTTCCTTTCTGTACTCTTTCTTCCTAATCAATACCAAATCAATCTTGCTATTTTTCATTTGTTCATGCATTCGCTATTGTGCATTTGTTCATGCATTCATGACCTATTCTTCTAGCTTATTTCCTTTGTTCTTGCATTCATGATTGACTCATTTAATCTATGTCTCAATTAAAATGGCTTAAGTCTGGCAAACTTCAAGACGAATGTGTCAGTAATACTTTAATAATTGAAAAAATATATATATATAAAAATAAAAAAAGAAGTAAGGTAAAAAAAATGAAAAAAAAACTCAGTTGACTGGGGAGAGTAGACTCACACTTCTCACGATAAATCGTGAAAAGAACGTGGAAGCTTTAAAGTCTCGAGGTTGTCCCCAATAGTTTTGCATAAGGGGATTGCATTCAATCAGGTGAATAGAGGGATCGATGTGATGAAAGGCTGACAGTGGTTGCAAGGAAGAGGTAAAGGGGAGTAGACAAAAGTTTGATTGGTAAAGGATCCCTCGTTCGTCGCAATGGTCTAAGTACTAGAACAAAGTCATTAACAAGAAAGCATTTATTGCATTTGTTTTCATGCTGGTAACTGATAAACTCCAATTTAATGCATTTTTATAGATACTTTTGAGCCATTTTTTAAGCTGTTATTATTAATAATGTAAATCACTGACTTAATTTGCTGTTGTTTTGCAGAAAAGAGAAAAATATGAAAAAGAATGAAAAGATTCCAATTTAAAGCCACTCAAATTATCAATTTTATAAATATATATATATATATATATATATATATATATATATATATATTATATAAAGGGATGGCAATTAAAAGGCCGTGTGGCAAAATGGAAGAAGTGCAGCGTGATATGGTTTTGATCAAATTTTCTTGTGATTGGAAAAGTGGCCCTTGGCTTGAAAGGAAGTCAATAATCCAGCATATGTGAGATGAATGAAGCCCACAACAAAAGAAACACATGATCAACAAACTTGGAGAAAAAGAAATTATGCACACAACCCTAGGCTTGAATGATAAATAGTGCCGCAACACAAAGAATTGGCAACGGTACAAACACACACAGAGCCGCACATACGCAAAATCAGGAACAGAAGCCACGCACCAACAGTAGCGCCGGCAAGGAGAGGAAGGGGTTTTGGTTACCCGTTCTTGACACTGTGAGAGAGCTTTGGAGCAGGAAAAGGAGATTGGAGATTCAGAATAAGAATTTCTCTAACTTTCGGGTTATTTTTATCTCTGTAAATTCATGACTCTAATTCCTATTTTATTGTTCTTTATGACTTTGGATAGCTAAATCATCTTCTAGGGTCTTAGGTGGATCTTGCTTGTTTAGAGACCTTTTTTGTGTTCTAATTTCATATCTGAATTCCAGTTTTTATTTCAATTAATATTGTCCTATTATTTTTATCACATAACTAGGATTAGATACCCTTTTCATGTTCATAATCAATTAGTTGATCAGCGACCGTACTGCAACTAGTTGGTGGACCTATAGGATAATTGGGGCTATAATTAATGCATGACCAAACTTTAATTTAGTCTTCCAATCATTCAACCTTTCAGTTCTTTATGCTTTTCCTCAACTTAAATTCTTGCATGACCAAACAAGGGTTAGTTTAGGAAAAAAAATATTAATCGTGAATGACCAAACGGATTAATAGATTTAATAAAGGGATTGGTAATTAAATAAAATAAAGGAATTCGGGTAGAATTAGACATAGGGGAATCGAATCTTGTAAGTGAAACCGTGACCCTAGGCCTCTCTCCATCGATTAAATCTAGTATTTTAATTCTAGTTATTTAGTTATTTTTATTTTGCTTCTATAATCCTCAAACTACTGGTTCATCTAAACAATAAGTAATCTCGACTAGTTTGATACTTGTTAATTAGTCCATGTGGATACGATAATCTTTTATACTGCTTCTGCAAAAGAATACACTTGCTCTTAGTGTGTTTTTGACGCAACAAGTTTTTGGCGCCGTTGCCGGGGGTTAATTTAGCAATATTAAACAAAAAATATTTTTATTGCTTTAGACATTTTTTTTATGCACTAGTTTTATTCTTTTTATTTATCTTATTCAAAAAAAATACAAAAAAAAACTGCTAATACTTTCCCAAGAGACCTCTGCAATTCACCTTTTTTGCAGATAAAAGTTTAAATCATGGTTAAGACAATTGGAGATTATATTAGAGAGGCAGAGGCACAAAGGAATTTGGAGAAGTCGTCTTGGTATATGCCTCAATGTCAGATCCCATTTCCTCCTCCTCCTCCTTATGAGCCTTATTCAAAACTATGAGCCACCTCCTTATTCCTCCAACTGGGATAATTATGAGCCACTACATCTTTATAGGCAAGAGGAGGAGATACAAGATACCAATGATGTATTGGCAGAGTTTATGCAGCAGACAAATGAAAAACTTGAAAGCTTGGAGGGTCAAATTGGAGCCATGAACAACGAATTTCGAATCCTGAAGGGTCAAATCTCAAGTCTCATTGCTTTGTTATCTCAAGAGGCCCAAGAAACTCCTTCACAAACTAAGTCTACCCAAAATGAAGAAGGTGAGCAATACAAAGAAAGTATTCCTACGAGAGATGAAGGTGTCTCCATGGAATATAATCTAGAGGAAGAAGCTCTCAAGAAAGATGAGGAGACTCCTACTGAAGGGAGTCAAATCAAAATAGTAGCTCCTGAAGGGAGTCATATTGAAACAAAAGATCCTACTAAAGGGAGCATTTGTGAGGATAGTGAGAAAGACCCCATGGTTTTGGATTTGGAGAAAGAGGAGAAAGCGCCCATTTTTGGGCAAATTGTTTTAACCATTGGTGATGCTGTGATTGAGGTTCACTGGGGAAAGGTAACTTTAAGGAGTGGTAAAGAAGATGATGTTATTAAAGCTTTAAATTCCAATGAAATTTTCTCTTCTTTAACTTCTCCTTATTTGTATGATGTGGTTGAAACTAACATTTTTAGTGAATTAAAGATGCAGGACCTTTTGGAAAAAAGTCTTATTTTACAGGATCCTAGCATAATGGTGGATGGAGATAAAAGAAAAACTTCACCATCCTTCAAAGTTCATCCACCACGTGGAAAAAGAAAGAACAATGTGAAATACATGGTTAGAAAGTTAAGAAGGTGTATTGCGTTAGATGTTAAATTTGCTCTTGGAGAGCCACCTAATTAAGCACTAACTATCGTCAGGCTCACGACGTTAAACAAGCGCTTTGCGGGAGGCAACCCGTGTTTTATTTTCTCTCATTTGTGTTTTGTTTTTACTTTTTTAGGAATTAGCCCAGCCTGCAAGCTCTCTCAGGGAAGTCACTATTTCTCTCATTTATTTCTTTTGATTTCTATTTGATCATTTCGCACTGAGGACCATGCTTCATGCTAGTGGGGGGAGAGTTATTTTGTCACTTGATCTCTATTAATGCACATACCCACCGTATATGTTGATAGCATTTTTTCTGGCTTATTTTAGCGACTTATGCTTCAAGTTGAAAAAAAAAATATAGAGATTTTGCCTTTCATGGATCCCATAATTAATTTACTTGACAGACTTGTGCTTAATTGTAAGTGTAAGGATGTCCTTAGGAAGCTGATAATTAGCATTTGTCCCTGTTGAGTACTTTTTGTGAACTAGTTTCTAAATGTGAGATTTGAGCCATCATAAGGGGATTGATACTAAATCATAAATTTTTACCCATTTTCTTTCTATGAGTGTGTTTCCCAATTTACTACATTCTAGAATTTGTCTTTTGACCATTTCAAGGCGAAAATTGATTTGCATCATGTAAAAAGACTTGGGGAATTTAGGTATTTTTTTTGGCCTCAGAGTTGTTTGTTGAATTTATCCATTAGTTGCCCCCTCTGAGCCTATTTGTTATATATTTCTTTGGTACCCAAATATAATTTTTTTTTGTGGTAACGATTTGAAATTAAATTTGGAGCAACTATTGAAAGATACAATTTTGTCCTGTATTTTAATTGTCTATCTCATCAGGACATAAAAACAAAATAGAAGTGGCTAATGTGGTTACAAATACCTTTTCCTCCTAAGAAAAATATAGAAAAATGAAAAGTTGAAAAAAAAAAAGAGAAGAAAGAAAGAAAGAAGGAGGAAAAGGCACATCAAAAGAATGAAAGAGCCAAAGGGCAAATCCAAAAAAAAGAGTCTACTCAAGAGCAAAAAGCAAATCAAAAAAAAGAGTCGACTCAATAGAAAAATATTGAAGAATGGAAGTGACATTAATGTGGAGTTTGGACAAAAATTGTAAAATAGATAGGAGCTTTAATCTTTGGTTTCAAATATTACTATTTATTTCTTTTTTTAGCCCTTCGATTATCCCGTTCTTCTTATATCCTACCCTGCATGAATTCACCCTGGCCCCATTACAACCCTTAACACCCAATCTTTTGCATGCATGTGAACTATTTAGTGGAGATTTGGTAAAATTACAAACATAAGATAATGTGCATTTTGTTGAAACTTGAGTGTATATTTTCCCTAGTCCCTAAACACTTAGAGAGATTGTGAGTGAGTGCCCTTGTTCACAATAATGTAATTTTCAGGGACATGAGCCTCTAATTGGGCAACCTTTTGACATCCCCATATGTGCTATTTGTCTATTTTCTGTCATTATGCTTCTAATTTTCGGTCCCTTATTTGGCTGTCTCTATTACTTATTTGAAAATTTTGTTGAGCCAGAAAATTTGCTTGAGGACAAGCAAAGGTTAAGTGTGGGGGAGTTGATAAACTCCAATTTAATGCATTTTTATAGATACTTTTGAGGCATTTTTAGAGCTGTTATTATTAATAATGTAAATCACTGACTTAATTTGCTCTTGTTTTGCAGAAAAGAAAAAAATATGAAAAAGAATGAAAATATTCCAATTTAAAGCCAGTCAAATATATATATATATATATATATATATATATATATATATATATTATATTATATATAAAGGGATGGCAATTAAAAGGCCATGTGGCAAAATGGAAGAAGTGCAGCGTGAAATGGTTTTGATCAAATTTTCTTGTGATAGGAAAAGTGGCGCATGGCTTGAAAGGAAGTCAATAATCCAGCATATGTGAGATGAATGAAGCCCACAACAAAATAAGCACATGATCAACAAACTTGGAGAAAAAGAAATTATGCGCACAACCCTAGGCTTGAATGATAAATAGTGCCGCAACACAAAGAGTTGGCAGCGGTACAAACACACACAGAGCCGCACATACGCAAAATCAGGAACAGAAGCCACGCACCAACAGTAGCGCGGGCAAGGAGATGAGGGAGTTTTGGGTACCCGTTCTTGACACTGCGAGAGAGCTTTGGAGCAGGAAAATGAGACTGGAGATTCAGAATAAGAATTTCTCTAACTTCCGGGTTATTTTTATCTCTGTAATTCTTGACTCTAATTCCTCTTTTATTGTTCTTTATGACTTTGGATAGCTAAATCCTCTTCTAGGGTCTTAGGTGGATCTTGCATGTTTAGATACCCCTTTGTGTTCTAATTTCATATCTGAATTCCGGTTTTTATTTCAATTAATATTGTCCTATTAGTTTTATCACATAATTAGGATTAGCTACCCTTTTCATGTTCATAATCAATTAGTTGATCAACGACCGTACTGCAACTAGTTGGTGGACCTATAATATAATTGGGGCTATAATTAATGCATGACCAAACTTTAATTTAGTCTTCCAATCATTCAACCTTTCTGTTCTTTATGCTTTTCGTCAACTTAAATTCTTGCATGACCAAACAAGGGTGAGTTTACGAAAAAAAATATTAATCGCGAATGACCAAACGGATTAATAGATTTAGTAAAGGGATTGATAATTAAATAAAATAAAAGAATTCGGGTAGAATTAGACATAGGAGAATCGAATATTGTAAGTGAAACCGTGACCCTAGGCCTCTCTCCATCGATTAAATCTAGTATTTTAATTCTAGTTATTTAGTTATTTTTATTTTGCTTCTATAATCATCAAACTATTGGTTCGTCTAAACAATAAATAATCTCGACTAGTTTCGTACTTGTTAATTAGTCCCTGTGGATACGATAATCTTTTATACTACTTCTGCGAAAGAGTGCACTTGCTCTTGGTGTGTTTTTGACGCAACAGTAACGCAAAACTCTGCACTTTTAATACTAATTTTTTACTGCATGCTATAGGACGCGCCCTGGCATGACACTTTTATTGCACCCTTTTTTACCGCATGCTATAGGACGCGCCCTGGCATTGCACCCTTTTATTGCAATTTAAACTGCATGCTATAGGACGCGCCCTGACATGACACTTTTATTGCACCCTTTTTACTGCATGCTATAGGACGCGCCCTGGCATTGCACCCTTTTATTGCAATTTAAACTACATGCTATAGGACACGCCCTAGCATGACACTTTTATTGCACCTTTTTTACTGCATGCTATAAAACGCACCCCGGCATGACACTTTCGCAATTTCCACCCCATGCTATCGGACGCGCCCTGGCAATGCACTGGCTTCTGTTCAAGGTCCATCCCTTGACGCCACTAGACATATGTCGCCGGTTAAAATCGAGGTTCATATCGGTACTTGATTTTTAGTACCACAATACACAAAGACTACAGTTGATGTGTATTCAACAAAAAATAAGTACAGAGGGACAATTGTGAACACTCAATTTTAACCGGTACTTGTCTATTTTCTCTTTGAACCAAAAAATATAGTAATAAAAAAATAGGGGAAGTCGCGTCACTTCATCGTGTCGCTAATATCATCTCATTTTTAGTCCGATGCACTTGTTTCTTTTTACTCAGGAGACCAAATTTATTTTTGCGTAGGTTTTCTTTTAGTTAGCATATAAATGTAATAATAAAATACCAAAAAAAGAAATAATAATAAAATAAGAGGCTTAAATAAAAAAAGGGTATTATTACAAAAAGTGTCCATTTACACTAACCCAAACATATCCAAAAATATTACACAAAAAAAGACTTCGAATGGGCCCAAATTACAAAGTCCACCAAAATAACAAAAAAAGAAAAAAGACCCGAGATGTCAGCAGCACCACTATATGCCCCTGGCTGCTGAGGGTTTTTCCTAACCCTGGTCTTGGTAAGCAAGGTTTCCACAGCTGGCCCTGACCTAAAAATGGAAATAAAGGATTTGAACCATTAACTCTTGATTCAGTTTTTCACCTATAAAAGGTAGTTCGAAAATCAAACCAGGGGAAGAGGAATTCGGACAAATTCTCACTGATAGTCAAAAAAAAATACTGAACAAATAAAATTGATATTTTTTCGGGAGTTCCTAATTACTCCTCTGTTCGAAAGCCTAAGGGAAAAATAGGGAGAGGTCGAATTTTTTCTAAGGCCGCAAACAGTAGCGGTAAATCATAAAACAGTGGTAGCAACAACAAATTCATTTTTGTTTTCGCATAACGGGTTAGTTTTGTTTTCCTTTTCTCACTATCTCAGAATATTCGTAATAAGGATCTGTTGCAGTTCTAATCAAAAAGAAAGGAAACCGAAAAAGCATGAAAACCGAACCTGCGTTTTAAACTGCCACCTCCGGCGGTGGTCGTCGCTTCCAGGCGGACCACCGCACTTCTCCTCGCCGCCGCAAACCCCCTTTCGGTGTGAACCATCGCTGCCACGATACCCTCCGGCGTGGTCATGAGACCGTTGCGTTCGCACCCCTCCGATAACCGCCCTCTCCGTTCCCTCTCCATCGCACCTAGCTATCTCCCTTTCCCTTTCCCTTTCCCTTTCTTTCTCTCTCTTTGCAAGAAAATTCTCTCTCTCTCTCTCTTTTCTGGAAGTGTGGTGCGGCGCATGAGGAGAAAAGGAAATGAAATTAGGGTTAGCACAAATCTAGGGTTGCCTTATATAGTCCCTTTAAATTATTATTTTTAAGTAAAAAAAACAAACTTCAGATCAGCAGTCGCATCCCTTTGATTACTGCGAGAACGCCCCCCCCCCCCCCCCCTCCCCCCCACCCTGCGCAGGCTTTTTTTCGTTTTCGTGGGCCAGTAATTAAACAAACCAAAACACGAAAATAGGTTTAGCTGTTCACACCCCTTTTATTTCTGTTCTGCACCCCCTCCCCCTTTTTATTACTGTTATTATTTTTACTATCTTTTTTTCTAAAAAAATGAAAATTAATGTTAGATCACTTAAAAGTATTTTTTTCCCTTTTTTTCATATAAATAATAAAAAAATGGGTTTGCCTGAGATGTACATCTTCTCATTCCCGGTTTAAAGGACTTTAGCTGTACGGCTTTGATCTTAGACCCCTTCAAAAATAAAATCAACCAACCATAAAAAAAAATTCAAGGAAGAACTACGTGACTTGAGTTCTTCATTGCACCAGAGGATACGTAGGAGCGGGACTTCCCCATCAAGTCAAAATTAAATTTTCCTAAATTAGTCTCTATCTTATTTCTTTGTAAATAATTAGTTTTCTACTAAATATTATTCTATTTTATTTTTGGGGTAAGACAAATAATTAAGTAACTTATTAATACTTGCACAATCATATTTAGGGTAACTGTCTTAGGACAGATGTATTAGGGGTGTAGTGAAATTAAGTTTTCGCGCTTCCCTATGCATAATCGACTCCCGAATCCAACTCAGTTTACGCAGACCAAATAACTGTTAGATAGGTTTTTCTCAATTTTGTATTTACAAATAAATTGGGTGGCGATTCCTAAAATCATCAATTTTCGAGTCGTCTGCGTCGAGATCACGGTCACGACACCTACTATATAAGGAAGAAATTCAGGATACAACCCCATCCCTACCTAGCTGCAAGTCCGAACTGCAACAATATTGCAAGTAGGGATGGCAATGGGGCGGGGCGGGGGCGGGGAGTACTCCCCGTCCCCGCCTCCCAAGTTGTCCCCCGTCCCCATCCCCGATCCCTGCTTCGGGGAGTTTTCCTCCTCCATCCCCATCCCCACGGATCCCCACGGTCCCCACGGGGAATCCGAAAATTTATTAAAAACTTGAAAAAATATAAATTAAAATATAATAAAATTGAATAAATATATAAAAGTAAGACTAAAAAACAAAACTTTAACATTTTAATATAAAAAATATAAAAGTTAGTCTTACTTTTATATTTTAATATTTAAAAAGTATAAAAGTTAGAACAATTAAATATTTTAAATTAGAAACACGTATAAAAAGACTAAAAAATTAATACTTATAGTATAATATACATCTATAATAAAAATATTTATGTAATATATTTCGGGGCGGAGTCCCCGCGAGGCGGGGGGTATGATCCCCGTCCCCATCCCCACTTTGACTGCGGAGAGATTTTCTCCCCCGTCCCCGTCCCCACGGGAAAAATTTCCCGCCCACGGGGAAAATTTCCCGCCCACGGGGCAATCCCCGCGAGGATCCCACTTACGGGTAGAAATTGCCATCCCTGATTGCAAGAATAAAACTTTAGTAATGGACTCAATTAAATTATGAATCATCAAATCAAGCAAGGCAGAAATTGTTTAAAAATTATCCTTTTAAGTATTATACCAGCAGCACCGGTACACATCATAACGAAATGCCTTCAAGTTTTAAGTACCTCAACCAATAGAATTGTAAAGTAAGTCGACGAGTTTTTAACAACAGATTGAAGATTTACAGTCTGAAGCAATAAAAAAGCGATCTTAATTTCCTACTTAAACATTCCGCTGCACGCAGGCACAAGGATGCTTGCCTTGTTCGCCCTTCAAACCTGTTAATAACATAAGAAACACAACTCAGAGAAGTAATTGCACGATTAACATTCGACTTTGCATATCCTTAATAGCTCTACACTACCGGTCATTTAGGCTTGTCATTTATCTGGGTAAAAAATGATTATGCATGATATGATTTTCAAAATGAACAGTTTTTTACCCGTGCATACGCACGGGTGATACTGTATGGTCGGTGTATTACCATGAAGTCATAATAGTAATTTGGAAGATATTGATAAGTTGTGAACAATGTCCAAAATGTATGATTTGAAATTCAAAGTGGAATATGCATTCCCATTGATAATCAGAATTACATTGATCCATAATATTGTATTTGGACATTAAAGGTAAAATATGCATCCCCGTTGCCCCTCCCATTTGTATCCTCGTTGGTCCTCCTGTTGACACTCTCATTGCCACTCCCGTTGGCACTCATGTTGGCAGTCCCGTTGGCACTCTCGCTCTCGTTGCCACTCCCGTTGGCGTTCTCGTTGGCAGTCCCGTTGGCATTTGACTCCTTTTTAGTAATTATAAAATAGTTATTTGGTAATTTTTTGTAGTGATTAAATTGATTGATTTTATTTTTTATGAAAAAATTAATTGATTTTACTCATTTTAATTGATTTTAGTAATTTTAGTAGTTTGAGTAAATTATAAAAATGAATATTTTTTTTAAATAGTTGTGTGGAAAAAGTTTAAAAAAAGTAGGTTTGAGTAGTTTGAGTAAATTATAAAAATGAATAACTTTTTTTAAATACTTGATTATACTCCAATTATTTAGTTGGGAAAAAGCATAAGATTGATATTTTGGTAGTAGGTAAATGGTAAGTTTGAAAAAGTGTGTGAGTAAAAAAGTTTGAAAAAGTGAAAAAATAAAATTACTTAAATATACTCAAATTGCTTAGTTGGAAAAATGATAAGATTGATATTTTGGTAGTGGGTAATGTATGGACTCAGACAAAATTTAATTAGTCAGAACTTTATCCCGTGAAAATCAAGACAATTTTAAAGTTAACAGATTTAATTAGCCTAAAACAAATATTAAAATTTTGTCAAAATTTGAAAATTTTAAAATAGTAAAGAGGAAAAATGAAGGTGACATGTAGATTAAATTAAAGTAGATATATTGTGAAAAATAGAGAAATGGGAGAATTAGAGGAAGAAATAGGAGAAAAGAGTGAAAAAGTGTGTGAGAGAGAGTGAAAAAATATGAAAAATAGAGAAATGAGAGAATTGAAAAAAGAAATAGGAGAAGAGAGTAAAAAGTGAGGGAGAGTGAAAAAGTGTGTGAAAGAGTGAAAAAGTGAAAAAGTTTGAAATAGTGAAAAAGTGAAAAGGATAAAATTGTAATTTTGGTAGTGGGTAAATGGTATAGATAGTAGATGGGAGAATTAGAGGAAGAAAGAGGAGAAGAGAGTGAAAAAGTGTGTGAGAGAGAGTGAAAAAATATGAAAAATAGAGAAATGAGGGAATTGGAAAAAGAAATAGGAGAAGAGAGTAAAAAGTGAGGGAGAGTGAAAAAGTGTGTGAAAGAGTGAAAAAGTGAAAAAGTTTGAAATAGTGAAAAAGTGAAAATGATAAAATTGTAATTTTGGTAGTGGGTAAATGGTATAGATAGATAGTAGAAGTGAAAAAGTTTGAAATAGTGAAAAAGTGAAAAGGATAAAATTGTAATTTTGGTTGTGGGTAAATGGTATAGATAGATAGTAGATGGGAGAATTAGAGGAAGAAAGAGGAGAAAAGAGTGAAAAAGTGTGTGAGAGAGAGTGAAAAAATATGAAAAATAGAGAAATGAGAGAATTGGAAAAAGAAATAGGAGAAGAGAGTAAAAAGTGAGGGAGAGTGAAAAAGTGTGTGAAAGAGTGAAAAAGTGAAAAAGTTTGAAATAGTGAAAAAGTGAAAAGGATAAAATTGTAATTTTGGTAGTGGGTAAATGGTATAGATAGATAGTAGATAGATAGATAGTAGATAGATAGTAGATAGGGAAAAAGTACTAAAATAAAATGCACCATAGTCTTCACTATTTGTCAGTCTTAGAAATAAGGAGGTTTACGATCACTAAGCCTACCTGATTATCAGGAACAGCATAAGTTGATTGCTTCTTGCTCTTCTGCGAATAGCAAGAGGGATCTTTTCCTTTCTTCGAAGATATCCGTTTTTTGGAGCCCAAATTTTTCAAATATATAATGGGCATAGAAAGCTCATCGTCAATTAGGCAGTTTGGACATCGCCATTCTTTGCCAGGAGCAGACTACAAGCGGAAAAAAAAATATCAACATCCCTTCAGATCAAGTTAACAAAAATAAGAGAATATACTAGTTACTACATGAAATGTAAGCATACCTTAAGACCAAGGCATTCTAAGTGATAAATAAGAGGGCAAGCTCCACAGCATATCAATTTTCCATCATTACTTAGCTCACATGTAAAGCATCTCTGCTGAAATTTGAAGTTTTTATTGCCAAGATCAGTTATAGCATTTTGATCTATATATGTTCATTCATAAACACCTTTGCGGAGGAAAAAATCTAATGATAGGTAGAGTATTAATTTCAACTCTATGACACATGCACGAGCACACATTGAGTTTACACTTGATTAGGCTAGAGTGCAAATCATAGGAAAATCTAAACATATCTGCTCACTTTATGATCAGAAATTCTGATAACATGCTAGCGAAATTAAATAGCTATTAAATTGCCAAAAAGTATATCCATGGAAAATATTTATAGCCAAGTCAAAAGAGACTCGTGCAGCGCATACTAAGGAACTATATTATGTCATTGTGTATATCAGTAAGGGATGTACATTGTATCAATCAGAAAATACAAACATATATGATTTTGCTGAAAAAATCTTGAACTTTCATTGAAATATCTATATCAAATTATTTAGGATAATTGTTGCAGTATTCTATATTCTCATTACAAAGCTATTGGCAAGTTAAGAATATTTTGAAACAGTTATCAGCGAGAGGTCCATACAAGTTTACAATGTTAAACTAAAAATCTTCCTAGGAAAACACTACCAGAATGAGTCCTGTTAACTTGCAGTGGCTGAAGACAAATAATGCATGCCACAGAAATTACTCATGGGAGAAACAGCGAAAGTAAAACAAAAACTTACACCAGCATCTACAATTTCACGTGAGCCGTCAGTTTTAGGTGTAGAAGAATTCAACTCTGGATGTAAGGAAATGGTTTCATTGAGATCCGATACACTTTTTCCAAAACCAGTGTTTTTTTTTCTTTCAGGTGAGCCATCAGTTTTAGGTGAAGGAGGGTTAGACTCTGGATTTAAGGAAATGTTTTCATTCAGATCTGGTACTATTTGCCTAGAGGTAGAACCAGTGCCTTTTCTTCTTCTTACGTACGCCAGACGAAAGTCTTTAGTATCCCGAGATGAATCCATCCTGAAATATTTTTCAAACAATGACCTAGATAAAGGGATTATGTTGACGCATGGAAAACAAATGGATCGCACGACTGAATAAACATAGAGAACTAATTACGTAGTAATTGCATTTCAAATCTTCTGGTCAATCAAGATACAGAATCTAATACATAAATTATCTCAAAATTTACTTTCTGGAGATAATAAATATCCAATACGGATTAACAAGCTAGAGACAGTTGCATTTATTGGCAATAGAGAAGCCCATCAAGAATCATCAAGGATGATAAGCTTGCTTGGTCCACCCTCTCTGGTATAAGTGAAAAAACTAAATGCTGAAGTAACCTTACAAAAACACATAAATCAAATAAAAACATGTAGAAAAATATTCAATATGAATAGTTAGTGTATAACATAATATCTATGCAACAGGAAATAACACAAGGAGCAAGAAGTCATTGCAAACACTTACGCCAACGTTAGAGATAATTCTGAATTTGAAGGATTCATGCCTTCCAAGTATAATAGGTTTTATCACATTTTCATAGGAATCTATAACATAATGATAGTGGAAACTGATGGGTTCTTATATGTCATAGGCCCAATTGTCCTTGGCCCACTAATAGTCAACTTCAGTGAGTTTGTTATATAGGGGAGGAGAGAGTAGTGGAGTATCATTCAGTTTTACTTTTCAGTTAGGACCTTAGAGGTTTGGGCAAAGAGAGAAATATATTCTCTTCTTTGGGGAGCATTAGCTCTGGGGTTACAGGAGAGATCCTCTTGTAATACATTTTCCGTTTTTTTCAATCAATAATACAGTTTTTCTATTTTACTTCTGTTTGGGTTCCTATCAGAAACTTACTAAAGGTCCCTTGTGCAAAACTCATGAACTAAAAGGAGTTTGATTTACTAAAGTCACAGGTTAACCAAGAGTATTTGATTGTCAACATTCGTGCAAATGGGAAGCATTAATGTTTCTAAATGAAATCACCAAAAGTGAACTTGCTCATTGATTTTTCAAGATCACATTCCATTTTTAGAAAATGAGATTTCAAGCTGTACTTGAAGAAAGGTACTACAAGGACTAAGGCTCCTGATGCTAAGAGTATGGAAGCCTCTTTCTAAAAATGCGATTAAAAACATTTCTCCATTTGACAAATGAAGACAATTTGAACCTGCGGACAGAACCAGTATTTTATTATGAAGAAAATAGGGACAAAGCCGAATTACACGAAAATACTCCCATGGAACTAACTTATGACAAGACACACCTCTGTCTCCATTCCTCCTTTTACTAACCACACCTCTAAATAATTATCTCACAAACTCTCAAGTTATCTCTCAAAAGACAATTCACACCTCTGTCTCCATTCCTCCTTTTACTTATAGGCAACATGCCTTATTTCTCCTAATTATCTCACTAACTCGCCCACAAACTACCTAACTAACTAACTAACTAACTAACTAGGGGTTGCCTATAACCCACTTAACAGGGTGACTTTAGTGTTGTACAAGATCCACTCTATTAAATAAAGAGTTTTTACCTAAGGGATGAGCTATGTGAAAGCGCTGACATCTCAGCATTAGACACTTGTCAAACTCACTATAAGCACAATCAGTGGTTGAAAACTCAGCATATGACACTTATCAAACTCACTATGAGCACAATCAGCGGCTTAAAGACTGAGTCTCAGCCAACCAGGTTAACATGAGAACGTTACCCGAGTGCCTTGAAACACCAAAGACACCAAACTGCCAAAGGTACCCCAAGGCACAAAACATCTTGAGAATCTGACATGCATTTGGTGCAGGAGACTGCCTTATTTCTGCAAAGGAAGCCTTGCTACTTGCAGAAGGTCAGCTCCTCAAGGATGCTTTGCTCTTTAAGGAAGACTCAACTCCTCGGTTTTTGGGAGCTATGCTAGTGGGGTTTTAAGTAAGGTAAAACTACAAGAAGTTTCCATGACCTTGATAAAAGAGTCTCGAATCATAATCAGGTATAAGAACAAAGAAGCTTTAGGCTTGGTTTCTTTAAATACCACTCTATCTATTGCCACACAACCCAACTTGTTTGACCATCCCAACTCAACAAGTCATTTTATCTTTCAATCATGACTTGTCCTAGGAAGGTCAAGCAGTGCATCCTTGGTTTGTATCTTAAAGCCTCCAGCTTGAAATTAGCCTGTCTTCTAAAGACAAAAAGAAAACAATATACCCATAGTCCAACCCTTTTATCTCTTTTTCACCAACCTCACTCTAGTGTGTCCATTACCCACTTTAAGGCCTTCTTCCTCATTCAAGTCCAACAACATTTTTCCCATCAAACCCAACAAACAGTCCATGATGCCACAGAACGTCCATACGAAAAGGAAAAAAAAGGTGTCATTGATTTCTCCACTAAGGAAGCCTAGGTCTATCTAGCGGTTGAGAATTTTCCCCTAAAGATGGCCTTAGCCCCATAGATGTACAGTACAGGCTCCCAAGTTGTCCCCACTCAAGCATTCCCTTTGAGTGCCAATATTGTTCTCTCTAACCCTAATAAGAGGGCAGATCCTAATATACATTTGCTTCTTTAATGTATAATACTCATCAAAAACCACCCCAAAACAGCATCACTTTAAAAGGAAAAATGTGCTTTCGAGATATGGCTTTAAATACGACAAAAAAGAAAAGGCATAAACTTTCTTACTCTTGATCAACCACCACAGTTCAGCATTTCTAGATATGTATAAAATCAATCAAACAATCATCATCACAACTCCAATTGGAGAACTTCATTAGTAAAACAAATCAGGATTTTCAAAATTCTCTTTCTGACAGAAATGTTCTCTTTATAAAAACACACTGGCCTCATTCCTCTGGGTTAGCACAAAAACTTCTCTTTTTCCCCTCCCAAAAATCAGAAGAGAAAGAAAGACAGAAACTTTCACAATCATGAATCGAGATCAACCACCAAATTTCAAAATTTCTAGATTCCAAAAAAACAAATTCATCAGCACACAGACGATAGAGTAATTGACAGGCAAACACAATTGAAAGCAAAATCGAACTCCGATTCATGAAATTCATCACTACAACAACTAAGAAAGCCACACAACAAAGCTGAAATGAGCAATCAAATAACAAGGGAAGTAAAAAAAATCAAAAATTAAAATAAAATCAGCACAGACAATGGTGTAATTGACAAGAAAACACAATTGAAAGTAAATTCGAACTACATTGAAGATACCTGAGTGCTGAGTGCTGATTGCTGAGTGATGCAAAACCTAGAGAGTTGTGAAGAAGGAAAAAGAGATATGCAATTGCTGTAGAAGGGTGAAAGGAACAAGGTTGAGAAAGTAAAGTTATTGAGTGTGGGGTGTCATTATATACAAGAAGACATGAGATGAGATGGAAAAACAACCTGAGTATTTGCTGGTCTTTTGCCACTCGCCACATGTCCCTGCATTTTCACATTTCGCGGCTTTCTTTCTTTCTTTCTCATTTTTGACTTTTTTCTCACACAAGAAGCGTAAAAGGTGCACCAATTTTAAACATTTTAAACAAAAAATTGCAAAAAAACCTTCACTTTCCCAGTTTTCCTCTTCCCCTATCACTATTAATTCTAGAAGCTTCTAAACGCTAACTCAATTGATCGACGAAATTCCCCTAATTTCAGCAAACCTCACGCTACGGAAACATCGCCGATTGAACCTAGCATCAACAATGATATCAACCACGAAATTGAATCATCGAGTTCTACATTATCTTCTCTATTCTACGTGAACGTGAATTCTGATTGAGTTTATCTTTGCTTCTATCTATTTGGAATGAAGATTGAGGAGAATGGCTTCGTAGGACGAGTTTTTTTCGCAGTGAGGGGTGAAGAATAACGCGGGTTTGGGAGGAGGTGGTTGTTTGAGGAAGACGGTGAGGTTGGTGTGAGGTTTTTGGGCGTCGTACGGGGGGAAGAGAAGGTTAAGTGACGGAGATGGGTTCGTGCTACGTGGTGGTCGGCTATGGAGGTTCGGTAACTGGTCATGGTTGTGGTTACGGTGGATATCGCTGTGGAGTTGGGTAGCAGCAGATTCGTGAGGAGGTTCATGGTTCCGATGGATTAGAGGGCATAGTTGCAAATAATTTTAAAGTGTGTAAAAAGAACAAAATAATTTCTACTTTTAAAATAAAATTTGGCTAAAATACAATTTGGTTTTTTTATAAGCAATACAATTTGGTTTTGGTTTTTTATCTTTCAATCTTTTTTCGGCTATGTTCTTTATCTTTTATCTTGTGCTCAAACTCGAAATATGACTTTTACAATAGTATTTTTATTTAAACCAGTATAGATTTCAAATTGAATATTTTATTTATAGAAGTCTTATTACCAATGTAATAGAGTTAAAAATTAGGGTGATGAGTAAGTAAATGATGGGTTGGGATGGGATATACATAACGCTAACCCGTCCCTAAATTTTGGTCAGACCAATTCTTAGACCCTAATCCATCCTTAGACCCGAACAAGCCCGATGTTTTGCGGGTTAAATGGGACAAAGACGGGAAGGTCTTAGGGTTGGAACGGGTCTTGCCCACCCCTAACAATGTCGCACATAATTTTGGCAGCCATCCAGATTACTGTTTTACTTTTGGTAGAGAAAGAAAAGCAAAAGCAAACAAAAAAGAACATAAAACACAAATACACATACTAGCCCCTAGCAATTAGGACCCAAGAGGCATCTGCTTGCAAGAGAGGAATGACTACCTAGGGTCCCCATAAACTCAGATCAAGCATCTGAGCGAGTTGCTCCAATTTTTGTCATACAGTCTGCGGCAGCATTAGCTTCTTGCCAATAGTGAGTGAGCTAAATTCTCCAATCTCTCTCCATCCCTTTCTTAATTTTGTTGATGACTGGAGCATAGTGGTGCCAAGGATTAAGCTCTTTAGTTACAAGATGGATGGCAAAGGTAGAGTCAGAGTAACAAATCAAGTCTCTAAGCCCTCTCTATCCCAAACAACCTTTAAACCATTATACATTGTTAGGAGCTCCACATGAAGGATTGTCGAGATACCAACACTACCAGCAAGCCCAATGAATCAAGTACCATCTGGCTACCTTAACACTCCACCAAACCCGGACGAACTAGAATTCCCGAAACTACTTCCATCTACATTGAGAACCATAGTTGTCCCCTACACCAAGTGCCACGCGACCCATTTATTGGTCGAGGTTTTTGTAACATGTGATGGGAAAGCATCTATTAAGAGCTTCACAAAGTTAAAAATCTGGAGTTTTATTTGATGGAATGACAATGTCTCGTTTGCCATGCAAAGTTGGTTCCTCGCCCACCAAATCCACCAACAAGTAGCCAAGAACAGGTGGGGGCTATCAGTATCAACTCCACTCCCGAACTAAGCTGCAATACTTTGCTCCAAAAAGAAATTTATATTGTAAAAACCAACAGAAAGCCAAACATGTCTAAAAAAACGCAATCGTTCAAACAATGCAAGGTGGTTTCATGTATATCAGTGCACCTAGGACGGATTGTAGTATTAATCTTGCCCCTTCTATTTAGAAACAATCTAGTTGGGAGAGATTCATGGCAAGTTGGCCATATAAAGAACTTAATTTTCTCAGGTGTCTCCATTCTCCAAATCCGTGAGGTTTGATTATCATCCACTCCCACAGTATCTATTGACTTAGTTAACCAAACATAGCCAGCCATGGTCAAATACTTGCCAACAAGTATTCCTTTCTAAGTGAACCGATCTTTAATACTATCATTTAGGCAAACTGAAGTTGTAGAAATAGTGTCCAACACAGTAGTAGAAAGTTGAGTCACTACAAAAAACCTGGTCATTAGCGAGGGAAATTTCCCTCGCAAAATGACCTACATCCGTCGCTAATGGTCATTTGCGAGGGAATTAGCGACGGACTGGTTCCCTCGCTAATTCCCTCCTCGCTACTGGGATTAGCGAGGGAATTTTAATCAGCGAGGGAATTTTCCCTCGCTAATTCCCTCGCTAAGTCTGACTGTTTCTGTTTTTTTAAATCTGCTTTTTTTCTATATTTATTATTATATTATTTTAATTATTATTATTACTATTATTATTATTATTTCCAAAGAGAGAGAGAGAGAGAGAGAGAGGAGCGGGAGTGGTGGTGGCGTGGTGGTGGTGGTGGTGAAGGTGGCGTGGTGGTGATGTGTGGATGGTAGAGAGAGAAGGAGAAGAGTAAGGGAGAAAGAGAGAGAGAGAGAGAGAGAGAGAGAGAGAGAGAGAGAGAGAGAGAGAGGAGTGAGAGTGGTGGCGGCGTGGTGGTGATGTGTGGATGGTAGAGAGAGAATGAGAAGAGTAAGGGAGAAAGAGAGAGAGAGAGAGAGAGAGAGAGAGAGAGAGAGAGAGGGAGAGAGAGAGAGAGAGAGAGAGAGAGAGAGAGAGAGGGGAGTGAAAGTGGTGGTGGCGGTGGTGGTGGTGGTGGTGGTGTGGTGGTGGTGTGAGTGAGAAGAAGAGGGGAGAAGAATTGAGTGAGGGAAGAAGAAGGGTGGCGTGGTGGTGGTGTGGTGGTGGCGTGGTGGTGTGGTGGTGGCATGGTGGTGGCGTGGTGGTGGTGTGGTGGTGGCGTGGTGGTGGTGTGGTGGTGGTGTGAGTGAGAAGAAGAGTAAGGGAAGAGAAAGGGTGAAAAGGAGAGAAGAAGAGTGAGGGTGTTGTGAGTGAGAAAGAAGAGTGAGGGTGTAAACGGATTTAAGGAAAAAAAGTAAAAAAAAATTGCGAGGGAATTAGCGACGGAACTATCCGTCGCTAATTGCTGCACATTTACCAACCCCTACACTGAGTCCCATCATCTGAAAAGTAAAAAAAATTAGCGAGGGACTGAAATTCCGTCGCCCAAGCCTTTAGCGAGGGAATTTTCGTCGCTAATGTCTAAATTTCCGTCGCTAATTCTCAAAAATACGACAACTCCTATTCCCTCGCAAATTCCGTCGCTAATCCCAATTTTTGCGAGGGACCATTAGTCCCGTGCTAATTTTCGTCGCATATGGCTTCTTTTCTTGTAGTGAGTATATAAATGAGAGAAATTCCACTTGCCATCTTGAACCACATCAATTATGGTCATATGAAGGTCATGAATGTCTACATATCAAACTTGGTACCTGATCCAAGGAGAAGACCAAAGGGGGGAGGAGCCATCACCCAGACTAAACTCATAACTAGCTCTCAACACGGCTTTCGCTTTCATGATAGAATTCCAAACAAAAGAACCCGACATCTTCGGAGCATCTAGGAATTGCTTGTTCCCTACATATTTGTGTCTCAGCAAATTCACCCACATAACTGTATTTGATTCTATTGCCATTCGAATGCCCAATCCACCCTCCTTCTTAGGCTTAGTAATTTCATCTCACTCCACAAAATGGATCCCCTATCAGAATTCCCTTTCCAAATAAAATTCCTGGAGGTTTTGTCAATTTGATCATAAACAGATTTAGGCAGCCAAGACAATTGCATGTCGTAAGTAGGTATGGAGGTCTAAACAGACTGTACCAAAGCTAACCTACCAGCTTTGTTCAATAACTTACTCTTCCATGAATTAAGACAATGATGGATTTTGTCGACTAGAAAGTCATAATATCTCTTATTTAGTCTCTAGTGAAAAATTGGGAATCCTAAATACTTCTCCAGAGAAGTAGTGTGTCTGATACCAGTGGTAGAGACAATGGAGTCAATCTTGCTTCTTGTTGTTCAAGAGAAAAAGGCTCTAGACTTGTGGACATTTACTCTAAGACCATATTTGCTAGTGAAATCTGTCAAAATACCTTCGATAACAGTTGCTTAGAAGGTAGTAGTTTTAGTGAAAAGTAAGACATCATCTGCAAATAATAAATGGGAGAGGGATGGACCATTCCTAGTAATAGTCACATGCTTGCACTGGTTTTTATCCATTGCCTTCAAAATAGAGTGAGATAAAAAATTCATACAAATAACAAAGAGATATGGGGAAAGGGTATCCCCATGGCGAATGCCTCTAGTGGTGGACAAAGAGGCAATCTCTTACCTTTCCAAATAATTGACAGGTTGGAGGCAATCACACGGTGCATAATGAGGCGGATGATATTTGGAGAAAATCCAAATTGTTGGAGACAACTTCTGAGGAACTCCCAATTGACATGATCATGAGCCTTTTCAAAGTCTATTTTATAGACTACATCACCTTTTTTCTTTTTTGATTTTCTCATAGAGTGGATGACCTCGTGGAGAATTATGGCAGTATCACTAGCCCCTTTATCCAGCTTCTCTTTGATGAAGTGTCGATCGATCTCTATGTGCTTTGTTCTGTCATGTTGAATTTGATTATTTGCAATGCCAATGGCTGATTTGTTTTCACAAACTAGTTTCACCAGGGTTTCGTATTATTTTCATCCATAGTAGCCCACAAACTCCTTGGGCCATAGCTCGAAACTCTGCCCACTACAACATTTTGACCCTACGGCAACGCTCGAAAACCGTTGCGCAAAGCAGAAAAACCGTTGCCTTATCCTTCGGCAACGGTTTTAAAACCGTTGTTTCTGCGAGCGTTGCCTAAACTAAAGGCAACGGTTTTTGGTGCCCAAAGGCAACACATACCATAAACCGTTGCCATTGATAAAGAAAACGCAACGGTTTTATTTTCCATGCTATGGCAACGGTCAATAACTGTTGCCATTTATGACAACACTTAGAAACCGTTGCCATAAAGGGCAACACGTGAAAACCGTTGCCATAAAGGGCAACACGTGAAAACCGTTGCCATAAAGGGCAACACCTGGAAACCGTTGCCAGATATGGCAACACTGGAAAACCGTTGCTTAATATATTATAGAATACGCTCAAAAACCATTTTCCTTGATAGAATAACCGTTGCAGTCATTAGCAACACAAAAAACCATTGCTATTAGTGACAACCACAAAAAAAAAAAGCATTGGTATCAATAGCATCACATAATAAACTTCTTAATTCTAATCATTCAAAGGAAACATCAATGTTGAACCTATAATTATTTTCAGTTTAAGACACTCATCCAAACTCTATTTTGTTATGCACAATGTAAAACTGAAAATGGATCCTTCATATAATATGAAGATTAGTTCAAATAATCATAAAATATACAAAGTATTTATGGAATCTGCATTAGCATGCATTGGAGATTGAAATTCCGCCAGAATGTGATGACCTTTTCGTCCTTGGATGCTTAGGAGAAGCTGCATAATAATCTCCAGAACTGCTTGTTGAATACATCGATGATGATGGTAATCCATGAATTTTAGGCAAACCAGTTGAACCAGGTAAACTATATCCTCTTTCAACTGTTTCAGCGTCCAGAGGCAGCTCCTCCAAGTCCTACCAGGATAAATACAGACATCAGACAGTGGCTATACTTTGTTACCACTAATTGTGTTTTTAGGTAGAAAAGTTAGTTAAGACATTTCTAGTTAAAGTATTATGACATTCCACATATAATGACAATAAATTTGTTAAGACATTTCTAGTTAAAGTATTATGACATTCCACCTTAATTGCCTGCTGATAAGCTCGCAGGAGTTCTCGGCAGTGCTTTCTTTTAATGGCTATCTCGTCAGGCTCTCTCTTGGTGTTGTTTACCTGATATCCTCTTCTAACGAACAGTAATTAGAGAAACTAAAAGCTCTGAAAAATAGATTTCCAGTATAGGGAAATGGACAGTTACAGTTGGGACTTGCGTGGTCCAAGAAGCCCCCATATAACAGATGCATCATAGAAGACATTGTCCATTGGGCAAGTCCAAGGGCTGTCTTCTGGCAACTTGGAAGTATCACAAAGGTCTGGGATCGTCCCCATCAACCACCATGCAGTTACTGTGTACACAAGTACTGATATGAATGTTCCTACCACCTACACATACAGTGCAGACATATTCAGTTTTTTTTACTGTCTCCAAAGGCCCTCTTACTTTGAATCCATATTTCCCTGCATAAATGCATAGTGCATATGTTAAGTGTAAATGAAATTATGATTTTACAAGACATCATATATTTTCCAAAAATCAAATTCGAAATATGATGGGGACTCTGCATATTTTCAAGTTTCATATAAAATTCAGAACAAAAACATCTCTACTTATTTGAACAAATTCAAACAGAAAATTTTGTTTTTGTTCTATAGGTATTGATAAGAAAATTTCATGTGGTTCTAGGATGTGAAGGTATGCCGATTCAATGCAAACTTCACTACAAGAAGAAGTACATTGAAATCCAGTTTAGAGAATAACAAGTTCCTGCAAGAATCTGACATGACATGTATAAGATCAATCACGTCTAAAATCATAAAACAGGATATTAATGATAAAATAAGATGATTCAAGGAGTCACTACCTTCCATGAAAGAGCAGAACATGCATAATTGTAGCAGTAAGTGCCGCAAATCCTTCCCAGTATTTTCATCTTCAACTATAATGGCTTCACAGAGTAGTTGTCAAAAATACCTTCCATTTGAGGGTCTATAGGTTCTCCGGTGTTTTGGCTCAATCCCACAACATTCCCCCTGTCATGCTCTCCCTGAAACAGCATTTAGCAAATATGAACAGCATTTAGCAAATATGAACACATATATAGTCACAAAAGGGGTTTGAAGACAAATCTATAATAATAAATTTAAACGAAGCATACCGGCCGTAAGGGAAATAATCACATCTTGAGTGTCAAGCCCAGAGTTTTCAGCAAGTTTCTTGGGCACCACAAGAAGTGCATCTGCAAAAGCCTCAACACCAAGTTGTGCACGCTGTTTCGAAGTTATTAAGATCAGTGTTGAAATATGCAACTGACAATTAAAGAACAATTAAAACATGGAACATGAGTCGCTCATATTACCCCTTTAACTGTTTTCTTAATTTCGTTCATCAGATGTTGTCTAGCAGCAACTTCAAATGCACCGGCCCCCTGAATATGGAAAATACACCTCATTTCTACAAAACACTACAGTCAAAAGAACTTTTTTCCCCTCCCAATTAGATACCAGCATCCACTCAAACATTAGAGGAAAACAATATGCACCTTATCACAATAAAGTGGGATCAATGTTTCTGGTTCAAGTTATTATATAACTCTGTTAGTGACTTGCCAAAATATGCCAAATTCTACATCAATCTTTCCTCATTTTAATTTTTAAATCAGGAGAAATAGTTGTCTAAATCACTGTACAACAGCTAGGTCCAAATTTTCTTATTTAGCCATACAAAGAAAAGAGGAATTCCTATTTGATTCATTAAGTTTTGCAACATCTAATTAAATCCTTCCCAAAAGCAGACCAAGTAATCTGTATTAAGGCTAAACCTTGTTGTCTGCATTTGAAAAACAGACATACTTTAGTTAGTTAATCAAGGAAATTAACACTAAATATAGAATGACTAAATAACTCGCACATGCATGTGACCACAGAAAGGAAAAAATTACATTATGCAAGTATCAAAATAATTGATTTGTTGACTAAACGAAAAAACTTACCAAGACAATAGCTTCATCCTCGGGTATTCTTTACTGCCCTCAAACCATCATGGACTGCATCTTTAATTTGAGCTATCGTGTGGTCATTAGGACCTGGATCATTTTGACAGCATTGCAGATTATCTCATCTTAAATCCAACACCGACAATAATATGAAACAGACTTTTGCTGCAAAGATGTACAGCAAGCATCTTGCAAGAAAAATAATAAAGGATCTGCTTGAGAAATTAACTATGGGTGCAAGGAAATGTACCTTTAATCAAGATTGTGCAAGAAAATGGATTCTTAACGTTTTCCACAAATGTATATTTCTCTTCACCAAGGACGTGCTCATATACCAACCCTGCCCAACCCAAACTTTCAGGAGTCAAATCATCTACAGAGTTTACTGCCTCGCCTCCACAGGCCAACACCAACCTTTCCATGTTTCTTCTCTTTGCTCTCCGAAGGATAATGGGAAATCTCATTAGGACCTTGATGCTATAACTGCAATTGAAAAAAATAAAAAGACAAGTAGCTCCAAAACGATGCAGTGAAACCCCCAAAACGATGAACAGTACAAAACAAGCCAATAACAAAATCGAACCAGGAGAGGGACGAACCAGAGAGAGGAAAACCAGGAGAGAGAGAGAGAGAGAGAGGGAAACGAACCTGAAGCTTGAAATCGTTGAAATCGTTATAGGGTTCACGATTTATGGAGTGATAGCTTGAAATCGTTAGATGGTGGAAGCGATTTATGATTTAGGGTTCACGATTTAGAGGGTGGAATGATTCTGGCTTGGAGAGGGTGGAACGATTTCTGGTTTGGAGCAGAGAGAAGAGCGTTCTGAGAAGAAGAGGGTTTGATGCACTGAAAGGGCTGCGTATGCGAAGGAGAAAGAGCGTTCTGCGTTTTAGGGATTTGCTATCTGCGTGGGTTTTTTTTTTGATGAATTGCGTATGCGGCGTGGTTAGAGAAAGGGATTTGCTATTTTTTTATATTTTAATAATTTTCACTACGGCAACGTTTTCAAACCGTTGCATAAAGCTTAAACAAACAACCGTTGCCGTAGAGCATATGGCAACGTTTATGAACCGTTGCCTAATGATTAAACAAAAAAACCGTTGCTGTAGACCATATGGCAACGGTTTTGAACCGTTGCCAATAAAAATATTTAAAAAAAAAATGATTCAGCAACGGGGTCAAAAAACCGTTGCCATTGATGTCTAAGGCAACGGTTTTTTTGGTGTTGCAATAATAGGCGTTGCCGTAGAGTCCAAATGTTGTAGTGGCCTCTGCACTTGACCTTGCAACTACATTCTACTTCTTGCTTCTCCCTAACACCAAGTTTTCTCCTAAGAAAATGCAATACCCTGAACTAGATATTCTATCCACAATCGACCCTGCATAATCTGAATCTGTATAACCTTCCATGAGAAGTTTCCCATCTTTCTTGAACAACAGTCCTCTTCCTGTACTTTTCTTCAAATAGTGGAGGATTCTATCAGTTGCATGTAGATGTCTTTCTTGTGGATCATGCATGAACTGACTCACCACACTAACTTCATATGCTATGTTTGGACTGGTGTGGGCTAGGTATATGAGCTTTCCCAGAAGTCTCTGACACTTAGACTTTTCTACTTGTGGGCTTTCCTCATCACTTCCAATTTTGTGGTTTTGCTCAATTGGGGCTCCAGTGGGTTTGCAACCCAATTTACTTGTCTCCTTACGAAGGTCAAGAACATATTTCCTTTAAGAGATAAATATACCTTGTTTAGAATAAGCAACCTCAATCCCAAGAAAGCATTTTAACTTCTTGAGATCTTTCATTTCAAAATTCAGTACCCAAAAAAGTAGCACAAACTTATCTAAAAACGCATTTTTGGTCGAAAAACGGGTTTGGATTCAGTGAGAGGCTAAAATACTCAAATATCAACCAAATTGCACCAAACCAATTGCAAAATGCTCTAAATTACTGCAGTAAGTGAATACAACAAAGAGATTTCAATGAAATTAATGCAAAATCAAACACGAAGTTGAAATAAAAAATGCAAAAGAAAATGGTTTTTTGTTTTTGATTTAAAAAAAATGAAATGCCACATCGTTTAATGAAATACACAACACTTAAGATGTCACGTCAGCAGTTAACTGCCAGCGTGACGTCTGTTAACTTATTTAACGGAAAACACCATTGAGAGACCAAAATGAAATAGAAATAGAAGATGAGCGACCAAAATGGGATAAAAAAAGATAAAAGTCAAAATGAAACCTAGAGCAAAGATGAAGGACCAAAAGTGCTATTTAGCCTACATTATATTATTTATTAGGCTTAATTGTATGTGACCACCAATTTTTTTAGTTTTGCGATTTTTATTCCCTATGATATCTTCGGTAATTTTGGTCCTCTAATTTTTGTCAATTGAGGTCCCTGTGTTTTTTAATTGCCCTTTTGGTCTTTAAAATCATGGTAAACACTTTTGTTTCCTAAAAGTTTTGAATTTTGGAAAGCTTAGAACTAATATAGACAATCAACGATAAAGATCCCTATGTTTTTAATTCCCTATGTTACTAAGGCTCTTAGAAGGTTCTCAATGCTATGATAAAAATCTAAAGGGACGTTTTGTGGGTATTAATGAGGGTGATAGAGGAACGTATTGGGTTGCTTGGGAGAAGGTGCGCAAACCTAAGAAGAAAGGGGGATTTGGTATTAATAATCTTGAGTTACTTAATATTGCTTTGTTATCCAAAATGAAGTGGAGGTATCTAGTGGACGCGAATGCTAGTTGGAAGGATTTATTGTTGTGCAGATATGGCAAACATGACTCATTATTTATCCCGTATTTTTTATATATTAGTGACAATTATTTGTCATTTTTTAGGTATTAGTCAGTTTAAATAGTCATTAAGCCTTCTTGTTTTTATAGATAGTAGGTTTATAGTAATCTTCAAAAAATATAATTATCAATGACAAATATTAATCCCGTGTTTTTTTATATATCACTGCAGTTATCCCGTGTTTTTATATATTAGTGCAGTTATCTCGTAGTTTCAATCGATTATTTTAGTTGATTAGTAGATTATAGTAGATGGTAAAAGTTAGATAGTAGATTATTAATAAGAAATATTTGTTTTAAATATTAATTAGTAGTTTAAATAGTCAATAACTCTTCTTGTTTTTTAGATAGTAGGTTTGTAGTAGTAGTTTTCAAAAAATTTATTTATCAATGACAAATATTAATATCGTGTTTTTTTATATATTAGTGCAGTTATCCCGTGTTTTTTTTTATATATCAGTGTAGTTATCTCATTGTTTCAATTGATTATTTTAGTTGATTAGTAGATTATAGTAGATAGTAAAAGAGGGATAGTAAATTATCAATAATAAATATTTGTTTTAAATATTAATTAGTATTTTAAATAGTCATTAAATCCTCTTGTTTTTTAGATAGTAGGTTTATAGTAGTCTTCAAAAATTTTAATTATCAATGAAAAATATTAATCCTGTGTTTTTTATATATTAGTGCAGTTATCCCGTGTTTTTTTATATATTGCAGTTATCTCGCAGTTATATATCATTTTTTAGTCCCTAGTGTGACTCATTTACATTTTTGTATGTAATTTTAGTAGAGTAGTGTTTGTATAAATTTAGTTAAAAATTATTACAGTGAAGTTGATAAGAGAAAGAGAAAAATTATTTATGGGAAAAGTAAATTATAAAGAAAAAAGGAAGAAAGAGAGTGCAAGAAAGAGTGAAAATGAAGAAATAGAGTGTAAGAAGAAAGATAAAAAAAGAAAGAAATAGAGTGTCAGAAGAAAAAGAAAGAAAGATAGGGTAATGGCATTTTTACCATTAAATTAGATATGTGTCTTGTTAATAAGATATCCAAATTGGTAATTTCATAGAAGGTTTGTTTGTATAAATAGATCTTAGATAAATTTAGAAATTTAGTTAAAAAAACTAAAGTGAAGTGATAAGAGAAGGAGAAGAATTATTTATGGGAAAAGTAAAAGTAAACTAAAAAGAAAAAATGAAGAAAGAGAGTGTAAGAGAAAAGTGAAAAGGAAGAAATAGAGTGTAAGAAGAAAGAGAAAAAAGAAAGAAATAGAGTGTAAGAAGAAAAAGAAAGAAATATAGGGTAATGACATTATTACCCTTAAATTAGATATGTGTATTATTAATAAGAGATCCAAATTGGTAATTTCATAGAATGTTTGTTTGTATAAATAGATAAATAGATATTGGATTAGATTAGATTAGTAGTTTAAATAGTCACTAAGTCTTCTTGTTTTTTAGTTAGTAGGTTTGTAGTAGTAGTTTTCAAAATTTTAATTATCAATGACAAATATTAATCTCGTGTTTTTTTATATATCAGTGCAGTTGTCCCGTGTTATTTTATATATCAGTGCAGTTATCTCATTTTTTCAATTGATTATTTTAGTTGATTATAAGTAGATTATAGTAGATAGTAAAAGAGAGATAGTAAATTATCAATAATAAATATTTGTTTTAAATATTAGTCAATATTTTAAATAGTGTAACACACCGGTATTTCTAAAACAAAGAAATACCAAGAAGTACCTAAACATACATTTTGGTTTACATCAGAGTATAAAAATCCCTACTTAGATAAACATCGTTGCAAGAAACGGCGGAAGCTCTTACACATTATTAATCAAATTCGAGTCACAATACCGGATACAGAGACAACATCAGAATCAAAAACAAGGATGAAAGACTAATTCTCCAACTTCTCCTCGAGCATGACAACTGAGCATGCCGCCTGCTATCCTTATTTCCTGTGCTCTGTAAAAACAACAACATATGATAAGGTGAGATAACATATCTCAGTGAGTTCTACCGTAACCCCTCACCATCACTTGGTTCAATTATAAAACCGTTGCAACATAGTTAAATTTATAAACTATTTGCGTATATACATTCTTAACATAACATCGTCTGTGAAACAGCCACAATCACGATATTTAATGTGCTATTAATTTATTTTAAGCCTTGTAAGTTACTTTACCATTACAAGCTTACCAATCGAAACACCGACTGTGAAACAGCCACAATCCCGGCGAATCGTGTATTGAACTTAGCATAACATCGTCTGTGAAACAACCACAATCACGTTAAACCCCCGTTAGTAACTATTCTATAACGTTTCCAGGGCCTAGGGTAGGGGCTCATGACTTCCCCGCCTAGTATGCTATTCGTTGGGTCGTCACCCAACTTGATATAATTTATATATCACACCCGCATTGGGCCAACTTTTATATTCGATATGATCTATATCTATCGTTGTTCTTTAACCCGTTTTGATGAATACAATACTAGAGATCCGGCGTTATAATACGATACCAAGTTGTACACATAGTCCGATTAGTTATTCAAAACATGTACTCACACGCGACCTACTTTTCGGTTTTTTGAATATTTATACTTTCAAAACCTTTTCTCAAAAATCAAGTTGAACACCTTCAAAACAATGATTTTATCAAGACAATATCATCACAATTGGCTGGGCAGAAGATTAGAAGAGGTTTGGAATCGAAAGGAGCGACGAAACGGGAAATTTGCACCCCGAGACAGAACCACACGCACGGTTCGTGCCCTAGGGGCGCACGACCCGTGCGTGATGCACCATTTTAATTAGTCATCCTGCGAAGCTGGCGCACGGTTCGTGCCACAGGGGCGCACGATCCGTGTGCCCTGTTCTGTCTTTCGATTTCATTTCGTTTCTCTCGTTTCGCTTCTCCGTTCGCGTCCAATCCCTATTCCGATCAAAATCCAACCTCAAAACAGATAATATATATATTGTATTCCAGTACATAATTCCAGTCCAAACATTTCAATCAACAATCCATAGAATACGCATATATTTTTATAAAAACCGTAAAACGCGAGTATTTTGAAAAACGGTTTTCGAGTCGATAAATCTTTCGAAATCCAATTTTAACCACAAAACCAGAAATGCCAATAGTTCAAAAACAGTAAACAAAACCCTAATCGTGAGTAAAATTCACCTAACGTGATGAAAATCACGTAATATCGAGACGTCGCGAAATGTTCGAAACTCGACACCGCTCCGAGCTTCACGGACTATCTCCAAACTCGATCCAAACGCCTCCAACCGCTTCCAAACCGAACCCCACTACTCCAATACCCTCTCCTACTGTTCCAAGCTGATCCAAACAGCAATGTGGTTAATTGTTTTGCTCCTACATTGAATGTGAAGCTCCAAGAATTAAGTGCAAGTCTTGAAGTTCAATCACCCACAAATAACATGCAAGAAGAAAAAGGGAAATGAAGCTTTACACAAATTCTCAGGTCCAAATTCAGATTCAGGTATTGGACTTCTTCAATTAATCCTTCAATCACCAATGTAGCTAGCTTTTTAGCTTTAAAATAGAACCTTGAACCCCCTACAAGCTTCCATTGCTACAAAACTCCATCATATTCTCCATTTGAGCTTGAAGCTCCTTCCATGGTGAATAGAGTTAGAGATGAGTGTGGTTTCAGAAATTAGCACCATTGAATAGAGGAAGAAAAATGGAATGGGATGGAGAAGAAATCACTCACATGCATGGAGAATCAAGGATTTTTCTTCCTCCTTTTTCCTCTCCGTCTTTGCCCCACCTCTCTCTTTCTCCACTATCTCTCTAAAATTTCTGTTTCAGAAATGTTGAATACCAGAATGATGATGAGGTGGTACTGTTTTTATGAGCTGAGGGAGTGTTGGAAAGTAAAAGGACTAAAATGCCCTTATGCACAATTTCCACTCAATCCTTCCCCTAAACTCTCCTTTCTTTCTCCACTCTCTTTTCTTTCAATTTCAGAATTCTATGTGAATGAGAGTGAGAGAAATGAATGAGATAATTATTCTCAGCTGAAGGGGAATTTTAGTAAGGGTGCAATTACCATTTTGCCCTTATTGCTAATTCTCACTTAAATTTTCATTTCTTTCACTTTCACTTTTCCAATTTTATTTCCAATTTGTTGAATGAGAGGGAAAGGAGTAGGGTCAGGTGATGATATGAACTGAGGGCTATTTAAATGAGGCGAAATGACCAAAACGCCATTGGTTCGTTAATATCCATTTAGGTCCATTTAAATTTTAACCCAAATAACCACATAGTTTGATCAATATAGTACTTTAACCCTATAGTTTTTCAATTATGCAAAGCTTTCTCAACTATCACATATCTGAAGCTCGATTTATCATTTAATCGAATAATAAATCACCGGTTAATTTTGAAAACCGAAATTAACGAACTAGGGATGTTACAAATAGTCATTAAGTCCTCTTGTTTTTTAGATAGTAGGTTTATAGTAGTCTTCAAATTTTTTAATTATCAATGACAAATATTAATCCTGTGTTTTTTAATTATATATCATTTTTTAGTCCTTAGTGTGACTCATTTACATTTTTATATGTAATTTTAGTAGAGTGGTGTTTGTATAAATTTAGAAATTTAGTTAAAAAAACTACAGTGAAGTGATAAGAGAAAGAGAAGAATTATTTACGGGAAAAGTAAAAGTAAACTAAAAAGAAAAAAGGAAGAAAAAGAGTGTAAGAGAAAAGTGGAAAGGAAGAAAGAGAGTGTAACAAGAAAGAGAAAAAAGAAAGAACGAGAGTGTAAGAAGAAAAAGAAAGAAAGATAGGGTAATGACGTTTTTACCCTTAAATTAGATATGTGTCTTGTTAATAAGAGATCAAAATTGGTAATTTCATATAGGTTTGTTTGTATAAATAGATATTAAATTAGATAGATATTAAATAGATTAGATGAGTAGTGAAACTAGCATTGCTTTTGCTAATTGGTGGGACAATCCAATTTTGTGCCTACAAACTTTTTTGTTGACTACTAACATTTTAAATAGTCATTAAATTATCAATTTTATTTTAAATATTAATCAGTATTTTAAATAGTAATTAAATCCTCCATCCATGAATTATTGCTTTTTTAAAAAAAAAAATCAACCGATTTTTACTTATAAAAAAAAAAGAAAAGAAAAACAGTCTACGAATTTTAGAGGACTAAAAGTAGGATTAAAAAATGATCGTATTTTTGTAAAAAAAATAAATTAAAATTACAAATTTACACTCCCCTTTATTCATTCCGTTTCTTCTTCACGCTCGAGCCCTAGAAGGTCTATCTCTCTATGCCAGCCTGAGCTCTATCTCTCTCTCTCTCTGCGAAACTGTAAGTGCCTCTCAAAGCTCTATATATCTCGCTATGCTCTCTATTGCAATATCTCTCTCTCTCTCTCTCTCTCTCTCTCTCTCTCTCTCTCTCTCTATCTCTATCTTGCTAGTTAAATGGTCGGATGTAATCGTTGTGTTGATTCGAGATGAGACGTTGACACTGTATTGATTCTGTTGTTGCTTGCAAATAATGCCTAAAAGGTGTTTGTAGAAATGTCAAAACCAAGTTCATTTAATTGATGATAATGGATAGAGTGATTTATAGTATTGCACATCATGTGTTTGATTGTTTGTTGCACCGAATCCATTTACTGTACCCATAAAAAAAATCAGTCATGAATCTGAGTTAACTAGTTGTTTTCTGTTGTGATGATGATCTCCTTGTAACCTATTTGTGTGATAATCGAAATGGGGTATTTTTTTTTTTGGTTTAGTTTTCTCTTCCTTTATTTGTTTTTTATTGAGTTTTGCTATAATCTGTTGTTTTCATTGACATAGTGCAGTGACTATTTTTGTATTATTCTGATTTGTCTTTTCTTTTCTCAGATTATGCTAAGTCCCTAATAATGTCTTCTAAGAGAGCCTCACTAGTTACTTCTAACTCTCTTTTAATGTTGAGCAATGGATGTCGTTCACGCAATGTTGCATATTGTATGAAAGGCCTTAATACATTGAGGGCTATATGTAGTGCTGCTGAAAACTGGGATTTTCAATTTTCTGATGGTCACCAAACAAATGATTCTTTGGGTTACCAACAAAATTGTGCCGGGTTTTATCAGCCAAATACAGTTGGGTCATATTGGAATAATAATGCTAGTTCAGAACAGATCTCTTATGGAGCTGGTCAAATTGCAGGTGGATGTCAGATAAATAGTTCTCAACATGTAGTTCAAAATAATTTGGCAGGGCATAATGGAAGTATCAATGGGGACTTTAGTAAAAGCAACACGAAAGTGCAACATGATGTTGGGGCAGATGTCAATAATTCAAGGGGATTTGCGATGCATCAAAATGCTTTTGTTGAGAAACATAACTGGACACAAGAACCTCGACTAAAGGTGCAATATCCCAATGCACGTAGTTTACCCGGGCCTTTAGAGTATCAGGGAAATCATAAAGGGAACCTTGCTCAAAATACTAGTAATTTTCAGCCGTTATCAAATGATTATTACACAAGGAGTAACCAGTACTCGGGTTATGGACAAACACAGCAGAGTCTAGAATATGGCCAGTATCCTCCAAACGTGAGTAGTGTTCAGAAATCAATGGTTGGCTCTCATCTATCTATGAACGCAAAACCTGGTGGCGAATCAGCTGAGGCCTCTAATGATAGCTCATTAAGAGGTACACTTGAGGAATTTGATAGTTTCTGCATGGAGGGTAAAGTGAAGGAAGCAGTTGAAGTTTTGGAACTGCTGGAAAAGCTTCATATTCCAGTGGATTTGTCTCGCTATTTGCAATTAATGCACCAATGTGGGGAGGCTAGGTCTCTTGAAGAGGCAAAAGTTGTACACAGACATGCTTTGCAACATCTGTCATCTCTCGAAGTCAGCACATACAATAAAATATTGGAGATGTATTTTAAATGTGGTTCTGTTGATGATGCACTCAAGGTGTTCAATAATATGCCACAGCGCAATTTGACTACTTGGGATACTGTGATAAAGAAAGTCGCTAAGAATGGACTTGCAGAGGATTCAATTGACCTATTTACTCAATTTAAAAACTTGGGACTGAAACCTGATGGCCAGATGTTCATTGGGATTTTTGCGGCATGTAGTATGCTGGGAGATATTGACGAGGGAATGTTGCATTTTCAATCCATGAGCAGGGATTATGGCATTATACCAACTATGGCTCATTTTGTCAGTGTTGTGGACATGATTGGTAGTGTTGGGCATCTTGATGAAGCCTTTGAATTTATTGAAATGATGCCAATGGAACCAAGTGCTGATGTATGGGAGACTTTGATGAATCTGTGTAGAGTTCATGGGAACACTGAACTGGGGGATCGTTGTGCTGAACTAATTGAGAAGCTGGATCCATCCCGCTTGAATGAACAATCAAAGGCTGGCCTTTTACCTGTAAAAATTTCAGACACGATAAAAGAGAAAGAAAAAAAATTAGCAAGCAAAAATCTGCTAGAAGTTAGGAGCCGAGTCCACGAATATCGTGCAGGAGATACTTCTCATCCTGAAAATGATAAGATATATGCTCTGCTTAGAGGTATGAGGTCACAAATGAAAGAAGTTGGCTACATTCCAGAGACGAAATTTGTGTTGCATGACATAGACCAGGAAGGCAAAGAAGAAGCTCTTCTTGCTCACAGTGAGAGACTTGCTGTTGCTTATGGTCTCATTAGCAGTCCTGCTCGTTCTCCTATTAGGATAATTAAAAACCTCCGGGTTTGCGGTGATTGCCATACTGCATTGAAGATTATTTCTAAGCTTGTGGGAAGAGAACTCATTATTAGAGATGCTAAAAGATTCCATCATTTTAAAGACGGGTTATGCTCTTGCAGAGATTATTGGTGAACGTTATGTAAGGTACTGTCCACCTTTGATAGTTAAATAGATTGACACTTTAGGCTGCAATTTAGACAAGCAAATTTTGATGTTGTAGATGTAATTAGACTCTGATCCCCACCATACTCTGACCTCACCTTTTCCTCTTTCTCCCCACTTCTCCGCCTCCTCCTCCTCCTCTTTGTAATATCGGCTATCCTGCTATCCGCTATACTTCTTTAGAGGTTTTGTGGTCTGGCACTCTGTGGAGGTGCGCTATCCGGGATTAACCACTTAGGCCTATTTATGTTGCTACTAATTCTAGACAAACAGGGAAACAATGATAAATACTAAAAAATATGAAAATTAATCCTAAAAGAGAATCTAATATACTCTACGATAAACTTATCCTACAAGAGAATCTAGGATACTTAAAAGGAATCATAAGATATTTTTCTTATCATCTAATAGAACAAAAGCCAAGGTAAATTCATTAGAACAAATGCCTGAGTATTACTCCCCTGAATCTGGATTCTCCCCTTTCTGAAGAATAGGATAGTGTCCCGATTTATAAAAGAGACAAAGATCGATTCTGTGTACCTTGCATAGGTAACCGTGGGTGCCTTCAATATAACTTTTGGTCAATATTTCATAGTAGAAAGACTGCTATTTCTAAACATTTGTGTCATAGAGATTGTTTAAACGGCAATTGGATGTTGAATAATCATTCAGCCTTGTTTTGACCATTGTTTGAATCCTAGGTAATTGTTTTATAACTTCTTTTTGTCTGAAAGTATATTTAAAAGCCCGTTTAGATTTTGTTACACAGCACCGACTTATGAGATTTGTGGCTTTGAGTACATTATTTGCTTGTTAGTTTGTATATAATGTTAATGTGGCTATATAGTATATACTGCTATATTCACTATTATTTGGCATTTTGGTTCTTTTGTTGACTGTTTTATGACCAAAATAAAGCAAGTCTCACAACAATCATGTTATGCAGGTCTATCCTCACTTCACGCTGGATTGAATAACATGGCTGTTGGGAACAACCTCCCAAATCTGCGCTACATATTAATAAAATCAATTGTTATATCCACGAGGAGATTGGAATTTTGTTTAACCAAGTTCTTCCGCACTGGGTATATAAATGATGAAGCAAAGGGGTGTGCATTCAAGTTAAGATGTGTTATTATTTGTAATTGTCATTGAATAGATTAATCTTATAATTGATTCTATTATCTTCCATATAAGTTAAATGATTTTTGTACTTTAGGTTGAAGTTTATGTGATTGATAGACAACATTGACATTCAATGATATAATTTTAGGCAATATTTATTAACTATCAGCAGTTTTATATGGCTGATCAAGTGGAAAACGGCTCTCTTCTTGTTACTGTTGAGACTTGAGATGAGAGTACAGGGGTTTAAAGGTCGAAAATGGGTACAAAGGTAGTACCAACTAGGGCAGTAACCCGTGGTTAGGTTGCTACAGTAATGGGAAGGACGGACACCTCTTTTTTTTTGGTCAACAATTGTTTGATTACTTTTGTAATGGTTAATTATGAGCGAATGATCCCCATACATATCCCCAATGTAAGGGTGATCGTCTCCTGTGAAAACCCCCCTCAAGTGAAAATCTGGGTCTTTGAAAATAAATAAAAGAGAGGGCTGTTGATATATAAAATTGGGTTTTTTTTTGAACGACTGAAATGGTTTCTCTTAATTGGGCAAAGCCACAAAACCAAGACAACAAGGAACAAATATGGGGGTGGTTCACAACGACAAAGCCCAACCCAACAATTCAAAGTCCAAACTGAATACAATACATAAAAACCAAACGGGCCCAATATGGATTTGGCCCAAAGACCCACATCCACTAACAAAGATAACCCGGATACAAACATAATGGAAGTGAGAGGGAAAAGAACTATTTTCACGAAAACGACATGAGAGAAACCCTAGAGATTCATCGACTTCAACCGCAACCCCAATCAAGTCAAACCTCCATTACTCACGCAATCAAAGCCCTCAACCACTAGATCGATCAATTTCCAGAAGCACAACAATGGATCTAGGCGGAGAAACTAACCAATTTCGAGGAAGATCACCTTTCGCTGCAAGTTTCGCAATCAGATCAGCCACAACATTTCCTTCGCGATGAGTCCACAAGAACCCAACCCATGTGAAGTTTTCTCTCAGCTTGTGAATGTCATTCATAATATTTTCTATTTCTCACCTTCTCATTCTCCCTCTGCATGTTTCAATAAGGTCCTTACAATCGGATTTGACCACAATCGAGGAGAAATTCAAGTTCACCGCAAGTGAAATAGCCTCCCTGAGCGCCAAAGCTTCGGCAACGAAGGCCGATGGAGCAAAAATCCTTGAGGTATTCCCTACAATAACTTTCCCTTTATCATCGCGAACAACTATTCCACTCATACCAGTTCCTGTAGCTAAGTTGAATTGAGCATCCGTGTTAATCTTGATGAAGTTAGCACGAGGTGGTCTCCATCTGGTTGAGCTCCTTGTTGAGCCAATCGTGACATTGATCTGCTGAGGAACTTTAGTTGTTCCTTGATTAAATTCTAGGGAAACAGCTTTGATTTGGAACAGAGTTTGATTAGGGTTAGGAGCTACATTCTCAAACACCATTAGATTACGAGCATTCCAAATGTACCAAAGAGAGTAGAATACAATAGAAATACATTGAGATCGCTCAGGTTCAGATAGCACCTCATTCTCAATTATCTGCTCCAACCAGCAATTCATATTAGACACATTAGTAATCCAAGGAACAGGGCAAACTTGAAGCCCAAACCACAGAGGAGTGGTCCATGGACATAATAGAAATAGGTGTTCAGCAGATTCCTCATAGATCTTACAAACAGGGCAAATAGTATCTCTTGAAATTCTTTTGATAGAAAGGTTAGGCTTAGTGGGAATTGCATTGTGTTTGAGTCTCCAAATGAAGTGTTTCACCCTTTCAGCAACCTTAGCTTTCCAGATTCCTTTCCAACTAGCAGCAGAGTGAGTGAAGAAAGATGAGGGGTTCCCCTTAGAAGAGTAGTTCCCATCTTTCTCTTGAGGCCAGTAGAGTAGGTCATCCTGCTTTGTCCAACTTATAGGAGTTTGTAGAGCTTCAATTGCAGAGTTAGGTTCAAGAGAACACCTCAACTTTCCAATGTTCCAGGAGTGAGAATCATGATCAATAAGCTCATTCACCTTTACCACAGGAGCATTGTCTTTGATATTTACCTTATTTCCAGAAGCCAACCAGGAATCATTGACAATGTCAATATTCTCACCATCACCAATAGCCCATCTACCCTTGTTCTTCAGTAATTCTCTACCATGTAAGATGCTTCTCCAAACCCAAGAGATACCAGTTTTAGGTTTAACCATCCAAATACTCTCTCTAGCACAATAGATTCCCCTAAGCATTTTAACCCAGAATTCATTTGGACATTGAATACACCTCCAGGCCTGCTTAGTTAGGAGAGAAGAGTTTTGTATAGAAAAGTCTCTAAATCCCATACCTCCTTCTTCTTTATTTGAACACATGAACTTCTAATTCTTCCGATGAATTCCCCTATTTCTAACTTTTGAGCCCCATCAGAACTTAGCCACAACAGAGCATAAAGACTGGCAAAAGTTCTTAGGAAGCCTCACAATAGACATGACATATGTAGGAATAGATTGAATGATAGATTTTATCAGGACCTCTTTGCCTGCCTGTGATAAATATTGCTCTTTCCACCCCTCCAGCTTAGATAGAATTCTCTCCCCAATCCATTGCAGAGCTTGAGTTTTTGAATTGCCCCATTCAGCTGGGATCCCCAGATATTTACCAGGGGAATTCCATATAGGGATATTAAGAATAGAGGACAATTCAAACTTCAGAACGGGATCCATCCCTTTGCAGCAAATTAGCCCAGATTTCTGAAGATTCGGTCTTTGCCCTGAGGCAGCAATAAAAATGTTGAGGATATGAACAATTTGAAACACCTCTTCTTTAGTAGCCTGGCCAAAAACAATAGCATGAGCCAGAATTTAACCTTTAATTATCCCCATAGAGTTAGCTTTTGTGATCATTCTAGATAGAACACCAAAAATAAGGATGATCAAGTAGGGGGAGAGTGGATCTCCCTGTCTCAACCCCCTACCTGGGACCACAACATGGCTTCTAGAGCCATTAACTTGGTAAACATAGGAGACAGATGAGACTAAAAACATGACAAGAGATACCCAGACAGAACAGAAACCATAAGCCTCAAGGACACTCTTAAGGAAAGACCAGTCAACACGGTCATCAGCTTTGTTCATATCAAGCTTTATGGCAAAACCTTGCTTAGAGATGCACCACTTCTTTCTAAGAAAGTGGAAAGCCTCTTGGGCTACTACAAGATTGTCTTGAATCAACCTTCCACCAACAAAAGCACTCTGCTCAGGAGAAATAAGAGACCCTAAGAATGGCTTTAATCTGTGAACTATTACCTTAGAGATGATCTTGCAGATAAAGTTACAGCATCTTATAGGTCTTAGCTGACTAATAGATTCAGGATCAGACACTTTAGGAGTAAGAGCAACAACTATTTCATTTATACAGTCACCAAGTTCCCCAGAGGCAAAGAACTTAGCAACAGCCTTAAGGACATCATCTTGAAGAACACTCCAATTTTTCTGAAAAAATTCCCCATTGAGTCCATCAGGACCTAGGGCTTTATGGGCAAATCAAAAGTAGCCTTTTTCACCTCCCCCATGTGAATAAGAGTAATTAAGAAATCATTCATAGCTTGAGTAACCCCTTGAGATATCACATTTAGGCATTCAAATTCTGTGCAGCTAGATGATTTTGAGTATATATCTTTGAAATAATGTTCAATAGCTAGAACAATATCCTTTTGCCCTTCCACCCACACATCATCTTTGTCTTTGATTCTATTGATTCTATTCCTGTCTCTTCTCTAAACTGTGGTGATGTGAATTTTTTTTTGAATTTTTATCTCCATATTTCAGCTATTTCAATCTAAACCTTTGACCCCAATACATCTCTTCCTGCTTCCATAAAGACTCAATCTCTTTTCTAATGAGTCTTATTGCCTCCCAATCAGTGTTATTACTACCTGCATTCAGCAAAACCTAGAGCTTTACCTTCAATTTACTGACTTCTACTGCAGCATTTTTGAAAGTGCTGTTATGCCAAGACATCAAAGCTTTCTTGCAATTTTTGAATTTACTCTTTAGGGAATCCCATTCATTCTCCTCTTGATTATCGCTTACCCAACCATCACTGACTGTTTACCTGCACTGATCATGCTCTTCCCAGAAAGCTTCATACTTGAAGTACCTTGCACATCTAACTGGAGGATTAGGGATGAGAACAATAGGAGAGTGGTCTGAATTCACAATAGGAAGAGCCAACCCCACAACATGCTGATAGTGATCCCTCCACCCACAGTTAACCAAAACTCTGTCTATTTTTTGTCTAGTTACAATTCATTCACTTGGATTACTGATCCAAGTATACTTACTGCCTTTAAGTTGGAGGTCCATCAGATCAGTGTTATTGAGGAATTCTCTGAACAAATTCATTCTGATTGGAGCAATAGGCCTCATATCATCCTTATCTATAATAGTTAACATCTCATTAAAATCCCCCATAAGGCACCAAGCACCCTCATGCCTAGGTATTAGCAGTTCCAACTTGTGCCACAAATGTCTTCTTTTACTGAAAAGAGGGTTACCATAGACAAAGGTAACCTCAAACATGTTACCAGATTTCTTCTCTCTCACAGTAGTGTGAATGAAATTTCTACAAGATTGTAGAACTTGAAGATCATAAGCATTATTCCAAAGAAGTCCCAAGACACCAGAAGTACCAAGTGCAGGGACACAAACAGTTTTGAAATCTAAACTTCCTTTTAATACGATCTAGTCTTTCCTTTTGGGCTCTGGTCTCGATAAGGAAAAAAAATGGTTGGCTTTTGACCTTTAACCAGGTCATGGAGCTCCCTACTTGTCGTGGCCGCCGCCAAACCACGACAATTCCAGCTTATCGTAGTCATTTGGGCTTTGGGGCATGCTTTGGCTCACCTCCTCAGCCTTAGTTGTGTAAAAACCTAGGAAAAAATGGCCAAAGAAGTTAGGATCGGGTGTGTGAGCTTCAAGACCTTCAACACCAGAATTACACTTTTTTGATTTTTTGTCACTGATCTAACAGCATTTGATTTTCTTTTTTCAGGCTCATACCAGCTGTCATGCTAAGGGCCAGAGCATCTTCTTCCACTTCTTCAATTTTAACCTGTGAGCTGTTGATATTATCATCCACCTCTTCTGGGAATTCTACTGTATACTCAGCATTGGTAATAATTTTCTTCTGTTCTCTCCAACCACCGAAGTCTAGAAGAAGTTTTGGAATAGTACTGCCTGGTTTAGTAGTAACCTCTGGTTGTGGAGTAATTGATGAACTAGCACCTTCTTCACCCAGGAGTTTAGGTTTATTTTCATCCCCAGAGGCATTGGGGATAACAGAAGATAGAAATACCTTATCAAGATTAGGGTTATACCAGTTTCCTTTTTGGTTAGGGCTTTCTCGGATAGTTGTTTTTATACGACCTGAGAAAAGGGGTTGGGCTGTTTCATTTTGTATTTCACTGGGAATGGCACTATAATTTAGGTCAGGGATGTTGGAGATGGGTGGATTAGGTATCAGGAGGGGGGGTATTGTGAAGATGCATAGCTTTATCATGGCAATGTTGTCTCAGGGTAGCAGCAGATGCTTCTTCATTTGTTGCTTGGCTAGATTGTTGGCTTGTATTAGTGGTAGGGTTTGAGTCTTGGGTAGATGTTTGGTGGTTTGTTTGGTGTTGGTGGGGTATGTTTTGTGAGCTAGGTTTATGGTTTCTTGTATTTCTACTTATGAAGTGTATAGATCTAGGGGCTTGGACACTTAGTTCTGGGATAAATTTGGGTTTACTTGGGTCAAAAGGTGACATAACACAGGGTTTGTTACAGTATTTTTGCTCATGACCAATAACACCACACTTATAGCACAGGGACTGAAGCCTTTCATATTTATAAGTAATCCATAGATTAGGGAGGTTGCTTCTAGGATCCCAACATCCAGTAGGGAGGGGTCTATCAAGGTCAAGCTTGACCCTGCCTCTAATAAATGTGCGACGAAGGTTTCCATTAACAATGGGGTCTTCAATTTCTAGAACTTCTCCAACTTTTTGTAGTTTTTTTCTGGCATTAGTAACATTTATATGCTCTAGGGGGAGACTATGAACTTGGATCCAAAAAGGTGACGTAATAAATTGGATCTGTTGGTAGGACACATTAGGTAGCCAAGATTCCAAACATATCAGAACTTCTAACTTATCTTCCTTCTTAGGAAAGCTGAACAAGAACATGTTTTTGTCTAACTCCGTAATCTTCAAGCCCTTGAAGTTAGACCAAGCATTGGCTATGATATCTATAGTAGCCTTCACATTTAGGGTTTTGTTAGCCCTAATTTTACCAACCAGAGCTCTGCTAGCTACTATTTCATTGTTTTGTGAATATGGTTGCAGGTTCTCACACAAGATTTCTGGGTTATCCCCAAGCAAGAAAGCTAGACTGCTACACTAAAAGATACAGAAGGACTGGGACCGATTCAATGGATGATTGTAATAACTAATGGATGGCTGTAATAGATTCTAAGTTTTTGCCCAAGAGGCGACATTTTTACACAATAATAAACTCTATTTATGAGAGACGCAGATGATTGAAGCGATTACTAAGGACTAGCCACAGCACGAGACGCTACTGAACCTATGTTTCCATGAACCTCGACAGAGAGAAACAACAGAGATGACATACTAGAAGATCACTAAGCTAACAGGTTAGGGAAAATCAAATAGTTAAATGATCCTTGGATAGACTCGCTCACGCCGCCACTAAGAACAAAACCCTAGCAGAGATAAACCCTAGGAACACGTCTCTTATTACGAGAATTTGGTGGTGATAAAATTTTTAAATTGGGTTAGACTTGCTAAATTGGGTTAGACTTGCTAAATAGGGACCTTGTAAAAATCGGGTCATTTTGGGTTAGACTTGATAAAATTTTTAAATTGGGTTAGACTTGCTAAATAGGGACCTTGTAAAAATTGGGTCATTTTGACTTCGCCCAACTGGCCTGTCGAGTTGGACCAGGGCTTTTTTTAATTCTTTAAAAAGTTTTTTTGTAGTTTGTTTTGTTAAAAAAATCAGGTTGGATCCCCTCAACTCAGACTTGATGCGCATTGGTTGCCCATATCGTGAGCACATTTGTTCTATTGGCAATTCCCACCAAGCACCTCACCCCACCACCACAAGTAACCACCCAACCACACCTCAGTCATGGTTTGCTGTCGTCCTCCGCCAGACCGCCAGTGTGACACCACCACCTCCTCCTTTATGGCTCCACTACCTCTCCCCTCCCCCACTCCACCCCCACATGTAAGTAATCCCACCCCTCTCAAAGCATAACCACCCTCCATTGCCTCACCACAACCGTCCACTGCCGCCCCACCTGAAGCACCACCACACACCAACTCTCCCCTCCACAACCATCGTGCCTCCACCACCACCTACCAGAGCTGCAAAATCATAGGTGCCGTGGTTTCTGGAAACTCAATTTCTAGAACACACGTGGTTTGCGTAGATGATGAACTCTAGGATGAGTTTGGATGACATCGGAAAATTAAGTTTCAGGAAGTATAAATTAAATAGTCGTCTGGAAACTAAATTTCCGTAAACTCAATTGATTTATATAAAAGTGATTGTTAAGTTATAGATAAACAAAAATATTTTTTCATGTAAATTATTAAAATAATCAAAAAAACTTTGGCACCATAATTATTTTTTAAATAAAATCAATGGAGTTCATCATTTACTTAACCACAAGTGTTTTGAAAACCGAGTTTTTGAAAACCACGATACCTATGATTTTGTAGCTCCAGTAGATGGTGGTGGAGGCACGGTTGTTGTGGAGGGGAGAGATGGTGATGCGGTGGTGTTTCAAGTGGGGTGGCAGTGGACACTGGTGGTGAGTAGAGCTGCCAAGATGGGCGGGTCGACCTGGCCTGGTACGGCCCACTGGGCCAATATGTACAATTGGGCTGGGCTAGGCCAGCCCAATTGTCGACTGGGTCGTGTTTTGTGTAGTCTACCCCAAAACACAAAGCCGATGGGCCAGCCCACGGCCCAATCTAACTTTAACAAAGGAAATCATAAAAATTGTTCAAAAAAACATAAAAAGTTGGCCCATGGGCCAACTGGGCTGGGCCAAAATGGCCTGAATTGTTTCTGGGCCTCTACTTAACGAGCCCGGCCTAGCCCAAAACACCGGGCCATGGGCCGGCCCGTTGGGCTGGACCAAAATTGCCAGCTCTAGTGGTGAGGCGGTGCAGGGTGGTTATCCTTTGAGAGAGGTGGGGTTACTTACATGTGGAGGTGGGGGTGGGGGTAGGGTGACGTGGTGGAGCCATAAGGGAGGAGGTGGTGGTGTCATGCTGGCGATCCGACAATGGACGACGGCGAACCATGATTGGGGTTGGGTTGGGTGATTACTTGTGGTGGTGGGGTGGGGTGGGGTGGGGTGGGGGTGTTTGGTGGGAATTTGGGTTAAGATTGGAGTGATAAGGGTATTTTTGGGTTTGCATAAGAATAAATGAGTTTTTGGGTGTGAGAGGGAAAAATGTGGGGTGTAAGGTGCAAGATCCTTTAGTTTTTTTGTCAACTGAATCTGGATTTTCGATTCAAATTTGGGCTAAGCCTAAATTGAAACAACATACAATAGTCATATAAGTGGAGACAGACCACAAATCGGCCCACTCCAACACAAACCAACTACAATAAACATGCTGCTGCCCACACAGCAACCCGACCCACTACTAACTACAATAAAAACTCACAACTGGTTAAACCAAAATAGACTACATCATCAAAACGGAAACACAAAAGTGACTAACAACTTAACCCTAAAAGGCAAACCCTATCCCTTCGCAAATCTACTCCTAAATCAGATCACAACCACAACCCAGCCAACAAAGATGACCAGAACAGCAATTGCAACGATCAATTTCTAAAAGAGAAGAGATCGAAGGAGGAGGGTAGATCGACCAATTACGATGAAGAGAGTTAGATGCTGAGAGGTTTGCAACCAGAACGGCAACAACATTTCCTTCGCGCTTTACCCAAAAGAAATCCAATAGAGGTAAACTTTTCCTTCATCCATGATATATTGGATTATTATCTCGAGTTCCCTTCTAATTAGATCTCATCGGCAAGTGTTAATCAAAATTTTGTAGTTTGACTCAAAGAGAACATTGGGGAACTGGAGATTGATGGCTAGGGACACAGATTCTCTGAGAGCGAGAGTTTCCGCTATAAGGGCAAAATTAGCAAATATCTTTGAGGTAACCCCTATAATTAGTCTCCCTTCACAATCTCTGCAATTAAGTCTTGTAGATCCTCGACTTGATGTCTCCTCAAAATGAGCATTTGAGTTGAATTTAAGAATATTAGTGCGAGGCGGTCTCCAATGCACAGTAGAAACGCTATTCATGGAGATACCCTCCACCATAGGGGTTGGATTGGGCTTTTGAGACTTTAGCTTAGAAATAGAAGCTTTGACAGAGAAAAAAAAGGACCTCCATAGGGTTAGGGTATTTATCTTCAAAGAGCTTTAGCTTTCTAGCCTTCCATTTTTCCACAGAGAGATAGATCATAGCAATAGCCACAACATCTTGGGAGTTAGGGTTGTTTATATTTGGAGGATCAAGGAATTGATCAAGCCAAATAGGTAAGCTAGTTGTCTTGCCAACAGTTGGAACAGAGAAAATTTGTAAGTTGAACCAAATTGGTCCATGGACACATAAGAAAAAGGTGTTCAATGGCTTCTACATCACACAGATTACTTCTAGTTGCCACCCTATTATGCTTGAGTCTCCAAATAAAGTGCTTCATCCTTTGACACCACAGCTCCCCACATATTGCCCCAAGAAGAGCCTGAGCAAAGATAGGAGGATGATGAGTTAATAGTAGGGCAAGGGATAGCTTCTAACAGACATCCATACCCTGATTTAACCTGAGCGGTTTCCATCCTTAGAACTAGGCCAAAACAATTTATCCTCCAAAGACATCCACCCAATTGGAGTCTTTATAGCATGAATAACACAATCAAGACTCAATGATTCTCTAATAGCAGAGATATTCCACTGGTGAGAAGTAGGATCAATCAATTCTCGCACCTTGTCTTAGTACACCCCTCTATATCACAACTTTTTTCCATGAAGGAAGCCAATTATCATCCAGAATGCTAACTTTAGACCCATCCTCAATGCTCCATCTCCCTTTGTTTTTCAACAAATCTCTACCATAAAGCATACTCCAAACCCAATACACACCAGCTTTAGGTTTCACGTGCTAAAACTCCTCCTTGCTACAATAGATCCCTCTAAGAATAGTTGCCCAGTAATCAATAGATCCCTCCAATCCACTCGGTCATAGACTTTATTCATGTCTAGTTTGATAGCATAACCCTGCTTGGCAGCAACACTTTTCTTCTTAAAGAAGTGGAAGGCTTCCTGAGCAACCACAAGGTTATCTTCGAAGAGCCTGCACCCCACATCATCACTCCGATCTCTCTATTAGGCCCCACATCATCACTCCGATCTCTCTATTAGGCTTGAAGGTGGATTGGGCCTCCTTTATTAATCCATAAAGTGGTTCCAGCTAGGTACTTACAAAGACACTTCAATGCTATGCTAAGTATGTATTTTAGCTTTGACCTGAGAATGAAACAAATTAACAAAGCATCATGGAGTTGATCAAAGGTCATGTTTTGCCCTCATGTGACTGAGGTCCCATCCCAACATTAGGTTCCTTCTTAGTATTCATCCTCTGTCACGCGCCATTACTTATGCATTATTTTTTGTCAATTCAAAGCTCCATTTGTTTAGTAGAAGGGCCTTGGTTTCTTTTCTCAATCTTCTTTCGAAAAAAACTATGATCAGCCATGGCAAAAATGAGGTGGGGGCGTTGAACATGAAGTCAAGTGTTTGATGTGTAATGGGGGTGAAATGAAAAGCTCGGCCTTAATAGCCAACTTGGGTAAAATCACACTCGACTCAAGGCCTCTTATCACTTAATCAGATATATGGAATCAAAATTTGCTAAGACAGCTTGATCCCAATCCTAAGCTAAGTTGCACCTTACCCTATCATCTACAACACATACCTTTTTTTAAAGATATCTACAATACATACTATATTGTCAAATACTTCAGCTTTTTACCACAATGAAAATTTGGCAGAAGTAAAACAGATCTTAAAGCATAACTTCCTCAAGATAACATACCACCAGAAAGCCAAAGAAACATAACTAATTAAGAAAACTACTTCCAAAATGAACATTGTTCGTGAACAATTTGATCAAAGTACCAAGGATGCCACAAAAACCTTATTTTGAAATCTATCCTATATTAAGCCTCTACAAGGGCAGCTCTATTGTAACCTCAATCCAACAGTGGTTGAAACCCAACCATCATCATAAAGCACAAAAATACAATCTGATTATGCTTAAGCATCATCAAGAGCAAGGACTCCAGGGAGTGGCTTCCCCTCAAGAAGCTCTAAGCTGGCACCACCACCGGTAGAGATGTGGCTCATCTTGTCTGCTAATCCAACCTTCTCCACAGCTGCTACAGAGTCACCTCCTCCAATGATTGTTGTCACTCCCTTACCACTTACTTCTGCCAGTTTCTTGGCTATTGCCTGAACAGAAGAAAAACATAGTCATCAATGCCAGTGCTAATAATGTATATGGAAGTTGAATAGCAGATTTCCAAGCTTCAAAGTTTAGTGCTTTCGTGAAGGGGAAAATTCAGGTGCAGTTACAACACTTGTTCGTGTTGTTTTCCAATCATAGGAAAAAACATATATACTGTTTGTTAAACAGTACACGTGTCGGTGTTGTGATGGCAAAACAGCACCAACAATACCTGGAACTACACTCAAGTTTTCTACTTTCGTGAATACATACAATGTTTTCAGATGCAGAACAGTCTATGAACAGTTTACATTGAGGATAAGGATTCAAAGTTTCAACTGAATGTGTGGTGTGTGAGCATGTGTGTGCCATGCAGGTAAAAAGAAGCAAGGATAAATATTGAAAAGTAGTTCTATTAAACCAAGAGCATCATACTACTCATTCGTACCTAACCCCATGTCGATTAAATCCGAGAAAGAGATGAAAGTTGTCGGTATTATATTAAAAAGACAAAACAGAAAAGTAGGCTGCCACTACTCTATACCAAAGCAAAATTTGCAAAGAAAAGGTGGATGATTAATTAGGTGCATCATTCATACCTCTGTTCCTGCAGCAAACTTTTCAAACTCAAAAACACCCATTGGTCCATTCCAAATGATGGTCTGGGTTGTATCCAATGCTTCATTAAATGTTTTGATGGAGTCGGGACCAATATCCAAACCCATCCATCCATCGGGGATGCTTGATGCAGGCACAGTCTGAGAACATATAAACAAAGCTAGGTAAATATCAACATTATAAAGTATTATAAAGCTATGGAAATAGTCATTTCAAGTAACATTTCCTTGCAAAACACATGCTAGAATTGTATCCCCAGTTGAGCATTTGTTTCCAGAATAGTTCTCTCAAGGGAAAGGGGAAGGGTTGTAAATAGCAGTGTTATCAAATAGTGGCAAAGGCGAATTTTTTGCCAGCTGCTATGGCCAATTTGTGAAGGATGACAGTGCCATGGCATCACTGGTAAATAGTAAAGAGCACAATACTAAACCCAACTCTCACATAAAACCCAATACCTTGCTGTTAGCATCAGGAGCAAACTTGTCAGCTATGACCACATCAGATGGAAGCAACAAGGAAACTCCTTTAGCTTTGGCCTTTTCAAGCAACGAAGTTGCAAGATCAAGCTTGTCTTCCTCAACAAGCGATGACCCAACTGAAAGACCTTGAGCTTTGTAAAAGGTAAAAATCATCCCTCCACCAAGCACAAGAATATCAACTTTCCCCAACAACGATTCAATAACTCCGATCTTGGAAGACACCTTTGACCCACCCACAATAGCAGCAAATGGTTTCTTAGGGTTTGCCACGGCACCAACTAGATAATCAAGCTCCTGAAACAAATAAACCAACAACAAATCAATAAACTACACTAATCACCAAACATATAATGGAATTATCTGTAAGACCTAGCTCAACTCGCAAATGCCGAAATTGTTGGGCTGAATATCATGTTCAAACCCAAGACTGTGCAGTGCAGTTCTGTATGTATCCGTAATTTCTTACTACATACCTTCTGCATGAGGAATCCAGCAACGGAGGGTTTCAAGAATTTAGCAACGCCTTCTGTAGAAGCATGAGCTCTGTGGGCAGTACCAAATGCATCATTCACATAGAGATCAGCAAGGGAAGCTAACTTCTTTGCAAATTCAGGATCATTCTTCTCTTCCTCCTTGTAGAACCTCACATTCTCTAGAAGCAAAACACCGCCTTCTGGAAGTTGTGCAACCAAACTCTCAACTTCCGCACCAATAGAATCATTAGCCATCAGAACCTATAATCAACAGAAAATGAGATCATCAATATAAAGTAAATCCAGAAGAAGGATTGGAGGGAACACCTAAACATAACAAAGTAGTTAAGTAGACAAACCTCAATTCCAAGAAGTTCAGATAGCCTTGGCACAAGAGGCTTCAAACTAAACTTAGGAGTTACTCCCTTTGGACGTCCCTGAAAATACCACATTCAATGAAAAAAAATCAGCTTTCAATCACTTCACAGATCTCTGACAATCTCGTGGTTTCATAACTCTTTAACCACTACCTCTAAACCTTTAAAAGTCAAAAATTGCAAACTAAAATATTCGAATGAGTAAACCTTCAGATTAACACATTATGGGGATCTCACTTAAAACACAAAATCAAATCAAATCACAGCATATTCAACTTAAACGGAAACAGTTCACCACAATCAGGATCAACACCAATCAGACTTAGAAGCTGTAAAATCCTTTATAAAGGAAATTGCGTTCTCACTTGCTATATTCACTAAAACAAGTAACAAAAACATAATCAATCTAAAGGAAAAACCAGTGATCATAGTACAAATCCAAGCAAACTACAAACACAGAATCCAATTTCCAAATCATCAAAAGACTAAAATAAGACCTGCCCAGATACAAAAAAAAACACATGAAATTAATGAAAACACATATTAATAGAGAATTAGAGAGATAGAAAGCTTACCAGATGGCTAGAAAGAATGACTCTAGCACCAAAACCAGTCAAGTACTTGATAGTGGGGATAGCAGCACGAATTCTAGTATCATCAGTGATGTTAAAGTTATCATCCAAAGGAACATTTAGATCAACCCTAACAAAAACTCTTTTTCCCTTCAAATCATCCTCTTTCAAAGTTCCAACGCTTCTCTTTGTCGCCATTTCTTTCTTCTTTGAACAAATCGAAAAGAATAACCTTCAAGTTCAAAAACAAAACAGAAATAAGAACGGATCAGAACAGAGTAAGGGAAATAGAGCAAAGATTGAAACTTTGATGAAGAAACTTACAATGGATTGTTGGGATCTCAGTGGGGGCGTTAGGACATAGAGAAAGAAGTAACGTTCTGGATGATTTAAAGAGAGAAAGTCCGGTTCGGTCTGATGGCACTCGTGTGAACCACACGTGTGAGGGGTTTTTCGTTTTCCTTTTTGGTAACGCTTTTTCTTGAGTAGCACGACGGTGGGCGCATGAACTCGAATCTGTGGTCTGTGATGTGTGGACCAGATATGGAAATTAAGTGCTAGCCAAAGGGCTCTAGAATTGTTTTTTTTTTTTGTTGTTGTTGAAAACTAGAATTGTTTTGGTTTAGAAGTTTTTTTCTTACAATGAAAAGTTTAAATTTTTGGTAAGGGAATGACACTAAAGTATAATAAGATTGAGAAAAAAATGTATAACATTAGGTAGTTCAGTTGACGACTTAAGTGACACGAATGAATTGCAAAGTTGTAAGAAGGAGATTCAATATTCAAATCCTGAAAAATAACATTTTTCCACCCTACTAACATTTGCTTATAAAAAAAATAGGGAAAAAATTGTGCTCTTTGACTATTTTTTTTTAAAATAAGGGATCAAAGCCCTCAAGCAAAAGGACTATGGGAAAACAATATTCCTGGAGGAGAAAAAGTTGGGAGTAATGTCATGAAAGTTGCAAGTGATAATCATCATATAGACGCGTTATTTATTATTATTTACTAAAGCAATTGTGACTTGGTTAACCTCTAATAATGTTTATATTGGAAACACAAGGTAAATATAATTCATTTTGTTCATACACACTCCTTCCAAGTGGGGGAATGTGATCGAAACAAGTGTGACGGCTCTGGTGAGACGGTAGTGAATGCCAGAGTTAAACGTATTGAAATAAGAGTGCGTATTTGAAATTTGAGACGAATCTGATATTCATAGAGCCTTATCAAAAAATATAGGGGGATTCTAGTAATTACAGTAGGATACCTATCTGAGATTTGAGTCTTTTAGGCTTAGATACTTGACTGACATCCCACTAAGCCAAGCAGCCAAGATATATTTATATATAGGTCCAAACTCAACTCCTTCTTAGGCTACGCTATGGTTCTACATGCGAACAATTTGGTTTGCCTCTTTCGGCATCAATGGCGTCGAGCCCTACCTAGACCACTGCTAAGGCTTTGTATGGTTCACACCATGGCTTACTCCTTTTCTCTTTAGCTCTGTGCAGTTATCTCGTATTTTTTTATATATCAGTGCAGTTATTTCGTAGTTTCAATTGATTATTTTAGTTGATTAGTAGATTATAATAGATAGTAAAAGTTAGATAATAGGTTATCAATAAGAAATATTTGTTTTAAATATTAATTAGTAGTTTAAATAGTCATTAAGTTTTCTTGTTTTTTAGATAGTAGGTTTGTAGTAGTAGTCTTCAAAAAATTTAATTATCAATGACAAATATTAACCTCGTGTTTTTTTATATATCAGTGCAGTTATCCCGTGTTTTTTTATATATCAGTACAGTTATCTCGTAGTTTTAATTGATTATTTTAGTTGATTAGTAGATTATAGTAGATAGTGTAAAAGAGAGATGGTAGATTATCAATAAGAAATATTTGTTTTAAATATTAATCAGTAGTTTAAATAGTAATTAAATCTTCTTGTTTTTTAGATAGTAGGTTTATAGTAGTCTTCAAATTTTTTAATTATCAATGACAAATATTAATCTTGTGTTTTTTATATATCAATACAGTTATCCCGTGTTTTTTTATATATCATTGAAGTTATCTCGTAGTTTCAATTGATTATTTTAGTTGATTATTAGATTTTTTTGACCAAAGTTGATTAGTAGATTATGATAGGTAGTAAAAGATAGGTAGAAGATTATCAATAAGAGGTGATAGAAGATTATCAATAAGAGTGTAAACAGATTTCGAGAGAGAAAAATTAAAATTTTAAAGTGATAAATTTTTCTAAAAATGTGAGTTTTTTTTTTTGTTTTTAGTGTGACTCATTTACATTTTTATAGGTAATTTTAGTAGAGTAGTGTTTGTATAAATTTAGTTTAAAGAAACTAAAGTGAAGTGTTAAGAGAAAGAGAAGAATTGTTTATGCGAAAAGTAAAAGTAAAGTGAAAAGAAAAAAAGAAGAAAGAGAGTGTAAGAGAAAAGTGAAAAGGAGGAAATAGAGTGTAAGAAGAAAGAGAGAAAAAAAAAGGAAGAAAAGAGAGTGTAAGAAGAAAAAGAAAAAGAAAGAAATAGGCAAACTTTTTTAAATAGGAAACGATCATCTAAAACTTTTTTAAATTTAAAACGGATCAGTACACCAGGTATCCACAGATTTATGCACAAAGAACAGGCAAACTTTCGAAGTCTGAATTCCATATTTCCGTATGTGAAAAGAAGTATAAATATCTTCATAGACCAGGCGCTCACTAATGAGTACAGCATCTTCAGAATTGACCTTATGAAAATTGATCATTTTCGCGTAGAAGATGTAAGATATTTGGCGCAAGAAAAGGAATTGATCCATATACTTTGTTCTGATTTTTCTATTTTTATTTAAGAATTAAGATTAAGACTATCCGCTCGGGTTCTTTTCTTACCCATATCGAATAGAACATGCTGAGCCAAATCTTCTTCATGGAATTTACTATAAACGAGAGGCTGACAACGGGAGCGGCAACAGGAGCGTCAACAGGGAGCGCCAACGGGAGCGAAAACAAGAGAGGCAACAGAGAGTGCAAATGGGAGCGACAACTGGGAGTGGCAACGCGAATATGGCAACGAAAGCGAGTGCATATCTTATATTAGATCTCATTTTTTTCTTCTGAATTTTACACAATTATTAATTTCGGAATAATATACGGACTTTTTTAGCTTTTTACAACACGAATTTTTCGAACAACTTGAAATATAGCTGTTTTATCGAGTTTTTCATTTTTCTTTTATTAAATATTACAATTTTCAAAATATTTATAGGGTCATAGCAAATTATAACAAATATAGTGTCACACATGCGGATGTACGGGTAAAATACTAGTACTGTTGAAAAAAACGTCCAAAACAGTAATATATTCCAATTTTCTATTTTAAAAGAAATAGATTATAGCGAATGAAAAAATTGGATTTGGATACGTTTTATACTTCTAAAGGTATAACTTGATGCAATGTTTTAAAACTCGAACCGGTGACCGACTCGGTGAAGGTACCGGGTTACTGGGTCAAGGGTCGGACCGAAGGGTCGACAGTTGAACCGCATGACCAAAACCGGAACCGGATGACTCGGACCCGGTCTCTATTTCGAGAATTTTCAATACCTATATAGTATATAATATAAATTTCGTCCCTGTAAAATTAATAACTATGTTTATTTTATATCTACTAAAATATAAAAAATTCCCAAATTTTTAGAACCTATATATTTCATACTTGTAAAACTTAATTTGCTAAAATTACACACCATGCTTATTTTATTTTTATTTGCTTGGTATATATTAAATAAATTTTAAAAGTTCATATCATGCTTCAATAAATATTTAGAACAAATTTCATAAGTTAACAACTTAATATTAAATAAATCTTTAAAAAAATACTTAATATTAAATAAGTTTGTTGAAACATAATATTAATATTACAAGCTAATGCCATGAGGATGAGCATACTTGACTTTTAGGAAAAGATGTACCAATTATATATATTTGAAATAAATAATATTCTCAATAAGATTGGTAGCCTCATGGTAGTGCTCAACATTTGCTTTCAATAGGTCAGGGGTTCAAACCCCACTAATGACATTTTTGTTGAGGGTTTTGAGTCTCTTTTGTTTTAAGTAGTTTAGAAATAGTCCCACATCGGATAGAATGAACAGAACATGGAGGAAATGAGATATAAAAGTAAGGTGTATGTCAATGGGAAACATACTTACCTAGATGGCAATCACTAGTGGGGACTTGCGTTCGCGCGGCCCCTCCCAATTATAGTTCAAAGATTTGATAAATAAAAAATAAAAAAAAATGGACAACCCGGTCCGGTTTGAGCCGGGTCACCGGGTCGCCGGTTTTCCCCAAAACCGGCCGGTTCCCACCGGTTTGGTGCATAACCGATCCAAAGGCTTGACCGGCTCGGTTACCCCCCCGGTTCCCGGTTCGACCGGTGCGACCGACCGGGCCGAGCCGGTTTTTAAAACACTGACTTGATGTATTCATAGTAGAAAATAAGTGGGAGTCTATCGATAATTTCATTTTTTAAGGAATATTATTAATCTCTTATCAAGATTATTATTATTATTATTATTATTATTATTATTATTATTATTATTATTATTATTATTATTATTATTATTATTATTATTATTATTATTTAGACTCTGTTTAGTGCGTCCCATTCGCTAACAGATAGCGGATGAGACTAGCGTATTTGGCTAGTAGGTGAGGAGTACATGTGTTTGGTAAGCACTAGTGTTTACCGTTTTTCGGATAATAGCGTCTCACTTTTTTTTTGGTATTTTTACCTTTATTATTTTTCTAAAATTACTTATCTTTCCTTATTAAACATTTTGTCATTATTAAATAATTTAATCATTAGTTAGATATTCTTTTATGTCATTTTACATTTATCAATTATTTAACCGCTAGTTTAAACAAACACATAATTTGCTAACTCCAAGCTTGAGTGCGAGTGGTTAATGCACTCCATCTAAAGGGGCAGGACTCGGCTAGTACTCGGGTTCGATCCCTGACGACCGAACAAATAGGAGTCAGACTTTACTTACCTCCAAGCCGAACTCCGGATTACTCAGGGCCCCTTTCCTCAGGACACAGAAGGGGGGTCAAAGACCTCTAGACAAAAAAAGTCATATAATTTGCTATCAGCTAGCTCATCCGCTATCCGCTACTTTGAACGGAGTGTTAATGTATTATTTTTAATTTTGATTACTAAGTACAATTCAATTTTTTCTCTAAACATTTTCTCCTTCGCTTAGTGAAATTTGAAAGTGGCTTTCCTAGTAAGGCAGATTATTTTCTTTTTTTGCACTAAAATGGAAAAGTTGGATTCATCAACTGATCTTTATTTTATTTTGATGACGTTTTTTCTAGTATTAAAGAGGGCATTAATCTACCTGAGAGCACTTAGATGAGTTGAGGATTAGTCTCTATAGTTGCGCGCAGAGCCTACTCAGTTTATACAAAAAAAGGCATTAAGCTCAGCGAGAATAAATACAAGAATTTTTATATTTAATTATTTTAAAAAATGAATTTAATTGAAAAATATTATTTTGAGTTTGGATCCTCATAAGTACTCGTCGGACAATATATAAAAGTGACAAATAAAATAATAATAAATACAATAAATATCATTATCTTTTTTTGTTATTCTCTCTCCCCATCTCATAACTTATTCCACAAGTCGTTATATTGATGAGTTTTATATAACGAATTGAATGTAGATTATCACATCGAAGTCAATTTATGTGACTCAATAAACTTCTAAAAATAAATTGAATGGTATTTTTTTTGTCTGGTATAGAATCATGTGTTGTAGTTGAACCCAAAAAAAAAACATGTGTTGCATGTCTATCGATTAATTATCAAAAACCGAACTGTATCAAATTCGAAATATATTCATTTAGTTGGTCAAAAAAAAAATATATTCATTTAGCAATAATTTGTAACTTGATGAAAATTCAAAATAAATTCATTTAGAAATAAACGACTTCTTTGGTCTAGAACATCTGGCGAATTGTGAGAAAACAAGAGAAAAAAACATTCAACGTTCACAAAGGGATATTCCATAAATGAAAAGGACATATAAGACGAGGGATAGAGAAATTCCAAAGAATATTCCATTCAGCATGATGCTCTTTCACTTTATATTTTTTTTCTTTGAGTTCGAAATTGTTAATATAACATATATAATTATATAATATTAATAAATAGTGATTGGCTGCTTTAATTATACGCAGTTTGGTATGGACATAATGTTGTCATGTTTGTGCAGTGTGGCACTCTCCTCTTCGTTATGATTCATGCCACCTGAAGCTAGGTCATTCAATAAACATTTTAATTTATGATCAAAGGAGGAAATTTTATTCTTGTTTTTTGGTTACATTAGGCAGAAAAAAAGAGCAAAAACAACAAAAAAACTAGACTATAAGGAAACTCATTCCTATAGCATCGGTCAAAAGAAAGTTCACTAGTGGAAATTTGACATTAAAAAGCACCATTTAGCATCGGTTATTTGAATAATCGGTGGCATTTTTGAAATTAGGAGCAAAAATTTTAGTTCACGTTAGACCTTTAGCATCGGTTGTTGTAACAGCCGATGCTAAATGTATAAATCCTCTTTTTTCTATTTCCCAATCCCCTCGCACAACCCACACTTTATCGCACTCTTCTTCCTCGCGAGGCTACGAAACACTCCTCACTCTCGTCTCTCGCTCTTGTCTCTTTCTCAACTCTCAGATCTCGTTCTCAGCTCTCTTTCTCTCACCCTGAACATCTCGCTTTCTCACTCTCCATTTTCCTTGCTCTCAGAACTCTCTCACCCAACCTTGCTCTCTCAGCTCTCTCCAGCTCTTTCTCTTCTCCAACAAAAACCCTAAATCGATTTGAAGAACAGCAGCAGCGCACACGGCAAACACAACACACTGAGAAATCAATTTCACAGCCACACAGAAGCCACGCCATCAGACAGTGTCACTTCATCGCAACAGTTAGGGTTCGTCTGACTATTTTCCTCAAATCTTTATCGTCGCGATTTTATTTTTCTCGTTCTTGATTCCGTGATCGCTATGTTTTGGGGATTTAGGGTTTTTATTTTTTGTTTGGTTCAATGTGTTGAGTATTGTCCGGAATCATTCTGCTGCTAGGGTTTAGGATTGGTTCGTACGCTGGTTGTGATTTAGAAACCATATCCACGTTTTCGTGGTGTTTTCAGGGTTACGCTTGAAACCTGCTTCGCATGAAATGTGATTATAATATCGATCTTGATGATTTTTGTGCCTTACTATAATATAGTCGGAATCTTTTTGATATTTCTACAGCCACAATGGAGTGGAAGACCACTGATTTAGATCAAGGATGGGAGTATATGCTCATTGACTTTGTTCCTGACACATCTGGTTTCATATGATTTTGTTCAATATATTTTACTCTCAGATTTTTCTTCAATATATTTACACTAAAACTAATGTACATATGATTTTGTTTTTGTTTTGGTGTTCATAGGTTTTGCTTTGAGTTGAAACACAACTGTTTGCTGAAATTTAACTAAACCCTAAACCCCTCATCTAGGTATGAAGTGTTTTATTGTTACTAGATGTTGTACTTCTGTGTTTTTGTTTTGTTTTTGTTTTTGGTTTGATGCTCATACTATTTCTGTTTCTCATCTAAGAACCAAACTATCCATGGACATACCGTGTCCTTCTTGCAGGGTTTATTCCCTATCCTTAGTTGGTTAAGAGATTACAAAGTCTCCAAGTTTAAAGATGACTTGTTAGCTGGTTTAACTCTTGCCAGCCTATGCATACCACAGGTATTCATTCACAAAAATCACTACTACTGTCTTCAGAAAAATGCATGAATGAGAAACTGTTACCTTCATATACCTCCAGCTTTTTTCACATTATTCTTCTAATTTCCATTTGAATGTTGCAGAGTATAGGATATGCTAATATGGCAAATCCTGTTGCTAACCCTCATGCCTATAGGGATTTTGTCTTTACTGTGACCTTTTTTACAGGACTCTTTCAACTCGCCTTCGGTGTTTTCAGGTGGTTTCCTTAGTAGTTTTTGAGTGAATTTTTTTTCCTAAATTTGTAGTTTTCCCTTATAAACCAAGTAATTTATCTTTTGACATTTGTAGTGTGGGTTTTCTTGTGGATTTTCTTTCACATGCTGCACTAGTTGGATTTATGGCAAGAGCAACAATCATTATTGGTCTTCAGCAGCTTAAAGGGTTGTTGGGGATTACTCACTTCACCACCAAAACTGATGTAGTATCAGTATTGGTGTCTGTTTATAAGTCATTACATCAACAAATTACTTCTGATGAAAAAGTGAGTTTCTTCCCCATTTGATTTATGTTTTAAGTTTTGTTTTTTTCCCTTCAGAAAACATTACAGTTTCTTATTCATAAATATGAATAATTGAATTTGTATAGATAATAGATCTTCTTGTTGATATTTGAGGTTATTCTTTGTTTATTTGTTTGCAGTGGAGCCCTCTGAATTTTGTCCTGGGTTGTTTGTAACAGCCCAAATAATTTATTTAATTATTTAATTGATCTAATGATTTAGTTGATTTAATTATTTATTAATTGATTTAATTATGTCCTGAAGAAAATAAAATAATTAGAAAGGTGTTATTATATGTGAGCCTAGTTGGGTTGGAAATAATTGAATTAAGGAGTGGTGTGTAGCATTTGGGCTTAAGTGGTGGAAGAAGGCCGTGATCCATGGGCCCATGTGGTAGGCGCATAGTTGAGGCATTAGGGTTGGCTAGGCATTCGCGAACTCTTGGAGAAAAAGAAAGAAAAATTAGCGTGGAGAGGAGAGGAGAAGGAGTAGGGGCGCGGCGCCCATGGAGAAAAAGAGAAGGGGAGGCGCGACTTGGAGGAAGAGTGAGAAAGAAGGGGCGCGGCGGTGCTAGGGCAAAGGAGGAGGGTCTTTCGCGTGGAGCCTAAGGAAGGAGGAGAGCTTAGATCGTTGGTGGTGTTGGTGAATTTCTAGGGTGCCTTGCGAGTTCTTCACTTCTAAAAGGTTAGGGGGTTCTTCTTTCCATTCTTAATAGCTTATGTGATGAGTATCGTATGGGGTTAGGTTTTAGAGTGATTTTCTTGAATGAATGGTGTATTATGATGTTGTTGTCATGCTGAAAATCGTATGTGCTGAAAATATATTTGTTTTGGTGTTGAATTGGACACAATAGGAATTGTGCATGCCAATTGTTTGGTGTCATGACTGAATGAATTCTTGGTGAAAAACGTGATGGTTAGCATTCATATTGATAATAGGTGTTGGTGATTTAATTTGGTATTTTTATGTTGAGAGGAACTCAAAAAGTGTTGGTGCCTTAGGCGCCCTAGGTGTGTGTGTGTGTGTTGCTGGAAAATTCTGCACCTAGGTTCCCTGTGCCTGGGCGCCAAGGGCGCCTAAGTTTGGCTACCCGTGTTGCGTTCCTAAGTTGTGTTTCCGTGTAGTTATGTTGCCTGGATGTCATTGGTGCTGAGTTTTGGTCGTTAGGTTGCGTATTCTGAAATGTCACTGGGATCCCCTCCCTTGGGCGCCAATGTTGCTGCCTGCGCCAGTTTTTGTGTTGCTGCCTGTGTCGAAGTGCTGAGACAGAAGCTGTCGAAGTGCTGAGACAGAAGCTGTCGAATTTGTTGAGACAGAAGCTGTCGAAGTTGCTGAGACAGAAGCTGTCGAAGTGCTGAGACAGAAGCTGTCGAAGTGCTGAGACAGAAGCTGTCGAATTTGTTGAGACAGAAGCTATCGAAGTTGCTGAGACAGAAGTGTCGAAGCTACTGAGACAGAAGCTGTCGAATTTGTTGAGATAGAAGCTGTCGAATTTACTGTGTCTCAGTTTTGTCCCAAATTTGTTTTTGACGTAACTTTTGACTCGGTTATCCAAATTTGACGGTTCAAAATGCGTTTTGAAGCTAATTCCGATGTCTTCTTAAATATTCTGGTCTTAGGCAAAAATGGATTATTTTCCTGATGGTTCTGGACTGAAGTTGTTCAAGGTGTCTAATTGAAATTTTTATTCACTTTCTCCTATTCCGTGTCAATGTCCTAAAACGGTTTAATTAAATTGGTACTGATTTATTTGGAGTTTTATTGGTGAGTTTTATTGGTGAGTTATTTGGTGAGTTTATTGGTGAGTTTATTTGGTGAGTTTATTGGTGAGTTATTTGGTTGGTTTATGGTGAGTTGATTAAATGGTGAATTGGTGAATTGTGTGGTGTGTTGTGGTGTATTGTCATGGCGTCTCATGAACCATGTGCATTATTGGTGAGCAGAGGCTTCGGCCTAATTTTAATTGGTGAGCAGAGGCTTCGGCCTAATTGTATTTGGTGACGGATCCGACATGCATGTGCCCGTGGCGTTTTGGTTGCATTTCATGCATAACCACACATTTTGTAATGTTGTTTGGAATTGTAATTTTGATGTGGTTGCTGCCATTGTTGTGAATCGGTGTGCCTAGTTACTTTCCTATGCAGTGCTTATTCCATATGTTATTAATTATGAAAAGAGACTCACCCTACTGCTTTTATGTTGCTTCTCATGTCGGCAACGTGCAGGTATTAGCGAGTGAAGGTTATCCTTATGCCTTCGTCTGGTAGGGAGTGTCATGCTCTGATACGTAGCACCGGGGGGGGGGGGGGCGTCTTATGTTTATGTGTTATTTTATTTATACTGTTAGACTGTTATTGGTGATGTATTGGACGTGTTTCCGAACTATTTATTATTCCGCTGTGGTAGTGACTGTATTTAGTTGATGCAAACTAAACAGGTATTTTATGGTGCTATGTATCTTGTGGCTTTTAGCCGAACTATGCGATTTTGAAGTTGTTGATTTTAATGAAGTAAATGTAGCACTCTCTTATATTGTTTTTCAAAAAAAAAAAACTCTGATTTTATTAAATAGTAAGGTTATTAGAAGGGGGTGTTACATTGTTCATTCTTGATTTTTCTTCAAGTCACAAGCGCTCCAATAGGTTTTTATTGACAGAGTTCCAATCCTTGATTGAAAATTTGCTGTTCTTTCCTTTTCCAGCTTGTGTCTGTTTCACATTTCACCAAATAATAGTTTCTTTTATCGTATAGTTTTGAAGAAAGACAAGGTTCAGTTTTCATACTAATTTTATCTACAATGCTAAAAGCAGTGTTATGAAGAAGTTCTTTGGATTAGTTATGCAACTTATTATGATCAATGTTGACTTTGATCAAGTTTTATGCCTCACTCCCTATTATTGATATTTTTTAACTGTTTGGCAGTGACCCAATGAAAAGGAGAGTCATGGAAAATGAAATAGAGAATATCTGTGAAGCTTCTTATAGAGTGGTATTGCTCTCTCTCTCTCTCTCTCTCTCTCTCTCTCTCTCTCTCTCTCATACACACAGTTCCCTTCTTGCTGCATATTTGTGAGCACTATACATGAACATTTTTCTTTTATTTATTTGTTCAGGCTTTAATATTCTCTCTTAAAAAAAGGACCTCCAGTTCATAAAAGTGAATATTTGTGTGTCTGACTTTCTGTTATACTATACTATATAGTATAGAGCAGGCAAATTAATGGTCATTTTTATTTCACAAAAAAGGAACTAGGGGATCCAAGGCAAAGCATTGACTCCAAGAAGAGGCAGTACCACAACATGGATCTTCAAAGTTCTTTGACTAAAGAGGTATACATCTTCAATTATTACTAAGCTGTTACTGTATGCATATTTTTCTCTACTTCTTCCAATTTTACACGTTATCTCTTTTATTGTTGTTGAGGAAAATCTAATGTTGGTAGTACTGATACCTCTATTATTTGTTGTTCCTAGGTTGTTTTTTGCTTAGTTTTGCCAGTGTATTTTGTGTTGCAGTGTGTGATGTATACTGATTAATTAAAAGACTTAATGACGTCGATGAAATCGTGGAGATGGTTGATGAGAAAAAAGAGTGGCCTATCTGATGGGGTCTGTCCTTTTTTCTGTTCAGTTATTTATCTTATTGCTTGGAATGAGTTTCTGTTCAGTTATTTATCTTATTTCTTGGAATGAGTTTCTAGACTGATTTATGATCTCTTACTGTTAGGAAGGATGCTAACAATAGTAACAATCAATTGTGATCGGCCAACACAAGGTAATGATTATCTTTTTTTATAGAACGGGAGCACTTTATTTCTATTCAGTTATTTATCTTAAGTACTGGACAATTTTGTTCCTTTTATGATACAGCATAATGAGTATACTGATATGATACAACATAATCTCCATAGTGTTGCATATACTAATCTGGACAACTGGATTTGCTTAAAGCTTTGACATTTCATTATGCATGCCAATAGAAAGATTAGAGAAGATTATGAACAAGTTTGTTACCCGAGTTTCACTAATATTGATGGTGAAAAGTTTGTTACCCGAGTTTCACTAATATTGATGGTGACAAGTTTGTTAAAACACATATACTCTCTTTTTGTATTCTAATGATACAGTTTAGATGTTGAAGAAGGAGGTGAGACGGTGTTCCCAGCTGCCAAGGGAAATTTCAGTTCTGGGCCTTGGTGGAATGAGCTTTCTGATTGTGCCAAAAAAGGACTTTCAATAATGCCAAAGATGGGTGATGCTTTACTTTTCTAGAGCATGAAGCCTGATGCAACTTTAGATCCATCAAATTTGCATGGTTAATTTCTCTTCTATACTGAGGTCTTCTATAGAAAGGTCATATATTTAGAGTCAAATGTATATTGAGTGGAGACGTAGTTTAGAATCTTGTGATATCTGTATTATTCTACCCATGATATTAAGTCTTAATTTTTGACCATCATGTATTGCCATTTAGACGAACTAAGCTCATTTGGACTATCTTGAGGGGGAGGGATAGTAGTGTGTGGTAAGATGTGAATTGAGAACCATTTTTTTTAAAAATAGACATTTAGCATCGGTTGTTTTAAACAACCGATGCTAAATGTCTATTTTTTTTTAGAAAAAACAACCGATGCTAAATGTCTATTTTTTTTAGAAAAAATAGACATTTAGCATCGAGTGTTTAAAACAACCAATGCTAAATGTCATTTTTCAGGACATTTAGCATCGGTTGTTTCAAATAACTGATGCTCAATGTCATTTTCAGACATCATAAACAGTGATGAAATGGACATTTAGCATCGGCTATTTAAACACCCGATGCTAAATGTGACATTTAGCATCGGTTATTTAACCGATGCTAAATGTCTCACTTTTAGCATCGCGACATTTAGCGTCGGACGATAACCGACACTAAATGTCCAAAATAACCGACGCTAAATGTCTTTTCTGCACTAATGTTGTTTAATCCTAGTGGAGGTTTTTGAAGCAGGACCAATCATTCCATTGAGTTAATTTCCATCTTTGCTAGGTAATCCGCGCATTGATTTCCCTCACCACAATTTGAGTAATAACACATTGCCAATTCCTTTTCAAAATTTCTCTTATAAAATGTATCTCATTACTACACTTATGGTAATATATCAAGCTTTTTACCCGTGTTTGTTAAAATTGGACTTAGAATTGAATTAATGATGGTTTCTGAATTTGTCCACTGCGAGAATCGAACCTAGAGCACTGGATTGACCCCCGTGTCACAGGGGTAGATTAAGCCACTGGGCCAATGATGTTGGTTGGTTTATGATTTAATGGTTCAATCGTAGATATTAATTTGATTAAAAATATAATTTTTTAATTTACAAAATTTCTTTAAATTTAAAAAGTTACAAATCATACCAAAATAAAAGAAATTTGAAAACGAAAACAATATATTCCTATTATTACTTGTTTAAGCTTTTTATGGAAAAAAACTCGAGTTGTTCCTATTTATTTAATTAAAAAAGGATGAGTAGGGTTGGACATAGATCATACCGAATAAAATATGTACTTTATTTTAAATATTAAATTATAAATTTATCATCGGTAAGACTTAGTTCAACTAGAAAATACCAATATTCTTAGGTAGATAAATCTGGCGATTTCAAATCGACCTCTCCTTATATTTAGTCTCCTTAGTTTTAGATGGTACTCGTCACTCCGTCTTTAGACTATTTTTTTAATAAGTTTACCAACATTTTCTACAACTTAAACATAGTAACCTACATCCACTTTTGACACTTAAGGGTATTATTATACTATAAAATTTAGGTTTAAATATCTTTTTCATTCCTGCAAATATTATCATTTTTTAAATAAGTCCATGCAAATTTTTTAAAAAAAATGTCCCTGCAAAATAACTTTTTTTTTAAAAAATACCCTGCAAAATATTTTTTTTTAAAACACCCTTATGTTATTTTCTTTTACTTTAAATTGCTGACTTGGATTTATTTCACTATTTTACTCTCCCCCTCTCTTGTTCTTCTCTCCCACTTCTCCACCACCCACCATCACCAACTCTCCACTACTCAGATTCAGTAGAAGCATCATAGCCACCATCTTCATCACATAAGGTAAATGAGTCCCTATACAGCCGAAAGAACTATTGCTGCTAAGGTTGCTTTGGGAGTGAAATATATTGAACTATAGAACCAAGTTAACTTTCACTTCAAGTTTGTATCAGTTACTATTTAACAATGTATAGTTACTAGTAGTTAGTATACTATTTACTTTTCTAATGTATGGTTAACCAAGCTAGTTAACAGTTAGAGTAGTTTAACATTTTGTTTTGATTCTTCACTGCATATGCCGGATATATATTGTAAACCTTCACTGTGCAAAAAATTCAGTTGAATTCAATGAATTTTTCACTTCAATCATCAGTTTCAAGAACTTCAATATGGTATCAGAAGGAAAACGATTCTCTGCGTTCTCCACTCTGAAATTCGTTGTTTTCCCTTTTCGCAATTCTTCTCTGAAATTGCGTCTTCTTCCGTCACTCCTGAAATTTATGTGAGCGTAATCTTCTCAAGCTCTGTCGCAACCATTTGGAGTGATCTGAAAGCTCGTTTTCAACAGAAAAATGGTCCACGCATTTTTCAACTAAACCGTGCATTGCTCAGTTGCATCAGGGTTCCCTCTTCGTTAACGCTTACTATACGAAGTTCAAAGCTCTTTGGGAGGAACTAGGTGAGTACAAAGCAATTAATACTTGTAATTGTGGTGGTGTTGATCCCCTAATCAAAGAATATGTCATGAGTTTTCTCGAGATTGAGCGAGCACCATGCCCAAGCCCGTGGACAAATCTTGCAGTTAGATCTCATTCCTTCCATCAATCAGGTTCTGGCCATGAAAACACAAGATGAGACTCAGAAAGAAATCGGTGCTTCTGCAATTCAAGCACAAACCGAGGTTCTTCAAGTTTTTGCCATTCAATCTGATGCAAACAACACCCGTTCCGGAAAGCGTGATAGACCATTATGTGCACATTGCGAGATTCTTGGTCCTGTCAAGGACAAATGCTATAAACTTCATGGATATCCCCCTGGATACACACTAGCTAGGCTTCAAGAAAGGCAAGACTTCCAATGCATCTGCAAATGTTGTAAATCAAGTCACGGATTCTGCTACAACCGAGGTTTCCACAGATGCTGCATCGATGACTTCCAACCAGTGCATTCAACTGATTAATTACCTTCAAGCACACATGGCCCAAACATCAGTCTTAGAGTCTGGTTTGTCAAATTCTTTTCCTCTTTTAGTAAGTCTCAATGTCTTAGCTGTATTTTTTACACACAAACTTGATAGTTGGATAATAGATTCAGGTGCCACAGCGAATATCACACACACACTTGAACTTTTTTCATTATATACCACACTATCAAATAGATTTATCACCTTACCTAACAATACTAGGATCTATGTCAAAGCCATAGGTTCCATAAAACTCAGTGAAGATCTTATTTTACATAATGTTCTCTATATTCCTGATTTTCATGTGAACCTTATTTCGGTTAGTTCTTTGATGATTTTCTCTCATTTGTCTGTTTTCTTCTCTAACCATTCAGCTTTCATACAAGACACCCCCCAACCAAGGTGATTGGCAAGGGTGATCTTCACAATGGATTGTTTATCCTACTCAAGGATTCCTACAATGGCCAAGACACCCACACACTCTCATGACCCCATATCTCAAATGTTGTCTTACACACTTCTAGTATATCAAATAAATGTGCATTTATGGCACAATAAGTTAGGCCACTTGTTTGATAAAATTCTTAATTTGATTAGTAGCAAAGAGTCTATTGATCTTTCTCATTCTTACTCTAGTCATGATTGTTGTGTATGTCCTCTAGCTAAACAAAAATGTTTACCCTTTGTTTCACATAATAATCTCTCTTCAAATGCTTTTGATCTCGTACATTGTGAGGTTTGGGGGCCTTTCTCCACCCCTACTTATGATAAGAACCAGTTTTTCTTAACTAGGTTATTGATTGCACTAGGTATACCTGGACCTATCTATTATCACTTAAATCTGAGGCATCCCTCAAGATTAAACAGTTTTTTGCTTTTATCAAGACACAATTTGATAAAAATATCAAAGGTATACGAACTGACAATGCCAAGGAGTTAGCCTTGGTAGATTTTCTGTAGGAACATGGAGCCATTCACCAACTTTTGTGTCCATACAGGCCTGAACAGAATTCCGTAGTGGAACAGAAGCATCAACACTTGCTCAATGTGGCAAGAGCTTTTTTTTCCAGTCAAAGGTACACATTTTGGGGGGATTGCATCTCCACTGCCACATATATCATAAATAGGTTGCCCACCAAAACTCTCTCAAATATCTCACCCTTTGAAAAGCTTTATACAACACAACCTAAGTATGATAGCTTGGGAGATTTTGGCTGTTTAGCTTATGCTGCAACCATTCCCCAATTTTGAAACAAGTTTATCCCTAGAGCTTCTCCGTGTGTTTTCCTTGGATATCCAAGTGGTTCCAAAGGCTATAAACTCTATGACACCACATCCAAGGAGTTTCTTATATCTAGAGATGTAGTGTTTCATGAACATATTTACCTCTTCCATACTTCACCAATTTCCATTCCAATCGTAGAACCTCAACTTGACATCATTCTGCCGCTTCCTATACATGACCCATAACCTAGTGTCTCACCTTCTCCAACCACAAAACCTCAAACAGCCACTACCACAGAACATATTATCACTAACACTCTGCTACTATTCAAACTCCAACAACACCTATTGTCATTCTTGTTGAACCAGATTCTGTCCTTACAGAGCCTTCAACAACAACCACCCCTCTTAGGAGATCCACTAGGCCTAGGCAGCCACCTAGTTACCTACAAGATTATGCCACTCAAGTCACTTATCCTATCCAAACTCACTTTACCTATGACAGGCTTACTACACCCTACAAAACCTTTGTTATGCAAGTTTCTCCCATTTATGAGCCTCAATTTTACCATGAGGCAATCAAGTACCCACATTGGCAATAGGCCATGTCTGAGGAACTTGCAGCCTTAGAAAGCAATAACACGTGGACTTTGCAATCCCTCCCTCTAGGAAAAAAAGGCTATTGGATGTAGATGGATATTCAAAGTTAAGTACAAGTCTGATGGCTCACTTGATAGGTACAAAGCTCGCTTAGCAGCTAAAGGCTACACTCAGCAGGCAGGGATAGATTTCGTTGACACTTTCTCTCCTGTGGCAAAACTCACCACTGTTAGAATTTTATTGGTTGTTGCTGTTTAGTGCTCATGGAATCTCTTCAATTGGATGTTAACAATGCATTCTTGAATGAGACATTAGATAAAGAAGTGTATTTGCAACTTCCTCTAGGTTATCACACTAAGGGGGGAACCTAGTATGCAAGCTTACGAAGTCCCTCTACGGCCTTAGACAAGCATCTCGGCAATGGTTCAACACATTCTCACATGTCCTAGCAGACAATGGCTTCAAGAAATGTGAAGCAAATCATTCTCTCTTCACCAAAGGTACAAGTACTTCCCTTGTAGTCTTACTAGCTGGCCCAAACAAGTCTCTTTTGCAACAAACACAAGCCTTATTGCAACAACACTTCAAACTAAAAGTTTTGGGCAAGTTGCAATAATTTTTAGGCCTTGAGATTGCTACTTCCCCAAAAGGGATTCACCTATGTCTACATAAGTATGCCATTCAATTACTCCAAGATACTGGATTTCTGGCAACCAAACCTGTCACTTACCCTATGGATCCAAACCTCCATCTCAATGATATAGATGGAACTCTCATTGATGATCCTTCTCAATATAGAAGACTGATAGGCCGCTTGATGTACCTCACTATATCACGACCAGACATCAGCTATACAATGAACAAACTCAGTCAATATATGACTCATCCTAGATCTCCACATCTAGCTGCTGATCACCATCTCCTCCAATACATCAAATCTACTCCAGGAAAAGACATCATGTTCACCTCAACACCTTCTTTTACTCTCTCTGCATATGTTTATGCAGATTGGGGGAGCTGTGAGTCAACCAAAAAATCAACTAGTGGGTTCTGGATCTTCCTAGGTGACTCTCTCATCACCTGGACATCCAAGAAACAACCCACTATCGCTCGATCATTTGCAGAAGTGGAGTATAGGGCCCTGGAAGCACTGACATCCAAACTCCTTTGGCTGAAGCAACTGTTACTGGCTTTTAAAATCACTCCCAACAGCTCCAAAGTATTATGTGACAACCTCTATGCTATACAACTGACCACTAATCCAATTACTCATCCCAAGTCAAGCACATTGATATCGATTGTCACTTCATTAGAAAGCATGTCACCTCGGGCTTTCTAAAATTAATACATGTTCCCTCCAAACATCAACTGGCTGATCCGTTTACAAAAGCAGTTCCTATCTCTCATTTCCAAGTTAGGATTGTATGATATCTACCATCCAACTTGAGGGGGAGTATTGAACTATAGAACCTAGTTAACTTTCATTTCTAGCTTGTATCAGTTACTATTTAACCATGTATAGTTACTAGTGGTTAATATACTATTTACTTTACTAATGTATGGTTAACCAAGCTAGTTAACAATTAGAGTAGTGTAACATTTTGTTTTGATTCTTCATTTCATATGCAGGATATATATATTGTAAACCTTCACTGTGCAACAAATTCAGTTGAATTCAATGAATTTTTCACTTCAATCATCAGTTTCAAGAACATCAATGTGGTATCAAATGGAAAACGATTCTCTGTGTTCTCCACTCTAAAATTCGTTGTTTTCCCTTTTCGCAATTCTTCTCTGAAATCGCGTATTCTTCCTGCTTGATTTCTGCAACCCCTCTCTGAAATTGCCTTTCGTTTTTGCGATCTCGTTTTTCTGCAACCTAGCGTTTCCCCCCGCGTTCTTGCACCAGTTCATCGCAGTTTCCTTTTCTTGCAATTTCATTGATGGAGAATCTTGCAAATCCCTACTAACTCCATTACTCTGATCATTCCGGTTTGATTCGTGTTACCAAGCAAATCCCTCTCTGATTGATCCGTTGAATACAATATAATGGGTACAATATATATCCTGCATATATATATACAAACAAAATTATTTTTATCTTCAATAGAGAGACATTGTCGCCAATAAGCAGAGACGGGTTTAGGACTGGGCAGGCATGGTGGCCACCCCTCCCTATGCGGTGGTTTGGAAGTGGCTTGGAAGAATTGTTTAGGGGAAATTTGTATATTTATTAAACGGTTCAGCAATTCGAAGATAGTCTCCCTTGGTGTGATGCTAAAAGTCTTGGTACACCAACAAGTCTTGAAATCGAATCCAGCTGAAGGAATTTTTGAAATCACGGAGAATTTTATATTTCATTCAAAAAATGCAAAAAGCAACACCATGGAGATTGATTTGCACACGTCAAGGATTATGAGTCTTAAACTTAACCGCTTTCCCCCCTCTTATAGATTCCTAGACCCATCCCTGCCTATAAGTCATTTAAGCCTACCTTTATAAATCTATGAGGGAATTTTCAAAAAAACAACCCATGATGAAAGTGTTTATTTATTTAAACTTGACAATATATGAGATTGGTTGATTAAGTGATGTCTTAGTTTATATTCTTTGATGGAAGAAGTGTATCAGAAGCCACTACATAGTGAGATTATATCTCTAATGCATGTGAGGTCAAAAATGAGTTTAGTAAATTTTCTCCCAAAGCAAAAGAATGTAAGTTAAACATCAAGGAGAATGAGACTTTATAGTCATTTTGAAATTAATAGTGATGAGAATGCAACATTTGTGATTGGAGATCTCATAAGAATGTTCATATAGGTAAAAACAAGTCATTTGTTAATTCTGTTAGCACTAATATTTTTGCTTTTTCATATGATGTAAAAAGTGCTAGACTACATTATCGAATGATAAGTTTAAAAGCTTTAAATCAATTCAATATCCTCTATGGGTTTATTTACAATAGGCACTTAGTGCATTTCATTAATAATCAAACTGAAAATACATGTGGGAATATCAATGTACTCTTGAGGAGTAACTGTCAATAAGGTCACCTCCGCCAGAGAGCGAACAATCTTATTAGCATTTCTCCTAGCAAACTCAACATGAGAGTTGTAATTAAAAAAAGACTTTTGCAAGAGTCAACCAAACAAGCAAATTAAGAAATAGCAGAGTTGTTGCAATTGAAAGCATCGACCACACACTTGACATCTAGTTCAAAAACAACATCCTCGAAGCCCATCTCTCTAACTCAATTGATAGCCAAATATAAACCTATTGCTTTACCAATAAGCACATCCATTAATGGAATGTGTTTTAGCTCCGATAAAATTATCATGGACATCTCACAAACACATGACAACAACGGCCTTATTATCACTCATGGAAAATGAGGCATCAACATTACATTTCACCCAACTAGAATGCGGTTTACACCTCTTACCAACAACCTGAGATGGTTCAGTTTGATGATTAGGAGCAAGAAAATGATTTTCCAAGCTGCGAGCTTCATGTCACTCTAAAAAATACTTACTGCCCTCCCATAAAATCAACATTGCATTAGCGTTTTTGTTCTCCCAATCAAGATAATTCCTACTTTTCCAAATTCTCCACAAAGTCATACACCAAGCACACTTATCATTGTTATTAAGAGAAATTAGCACATAAAAGAAGATAACACTAAACTTCTCATGCAGTTCGTCTTGGCTACTGATAATAGTGTGCAACTCGAAAGAATTTTGCAAGTCGATGCTATACTGCATAAAATAAACAAGTGCTTCAGTGTCTCACGTGTATTTGCACACCACAGACAAACGTCCTCCACAGCAACATGTCTATGCACCTTATTTGAGCGCGTAGGCAAAGCATCTCTACACAGCCACCAAAGAAAATGCTTGACCTTCAGAAGAATCTTCATTTTCCATAGCACACGTCAGTCTCCAACACCTTGCAAATGAGTAGATCCAACACCCTTTCCATGATTAAACAATACACGCTATGCACACTATACAACCCAGAAGTTTTTGGCCACCACACGCGACGATACGAACTGACAGCAGCAAACAGTGGCGTGTTCAAAATGCACTACAAAAAAATGCAGTATTAGCGACGGATTTTAGCGAGGGATACCAAATCCGTCGCTAAATCCAACTTAGCGACGGATTTAGCGACAGCCAAATCCGTCGCAACAAGACGCGCCATTTTTTTTTTAAAATTCAAATCCGTCGTTAACAGGAAATTCCGTCGCTAATGGTCCGTCGCTAACGCTGACGTGACCGTTGGCAGACCTTGGAAATCGTAAGATTCCCAAATCCGTTGCTAATCCCCAAATCCGTCGCTATTGTTTCGGAATGCGTGAAATTTAAATCCGTCGCTAATATTCAAATCCGTCGCTAAATATCCCTCGCTAATTTTAATTAAATTTTCCTATTCTGTAACACACTCTTCTCTCACCACTCACTCTCACCTCACTCACACTTCCCTCCGTCGCAGCACGCCACCACCACGCCACCACCACCCATTCCCTTCCCTCCGTCGCAGCAAGTAACGCCACCATTCTCTCTTCTCTCACATTTCACTTTCTTTCCTCTTCTCCATTCTTCTCTCAAAACAGCGAACCACACCACCACCGTCCACGCCACCACCGTCCACGCTACCAAGGTTTGTTTGTTCTCACTCTTCTCTCTCTTTCTCTCTCTCTCTCTCTCTCTCTCTCTCTCTCTCTCTCTCTCTCTCTCTCCGAACCTTCTCTCTATTTCACTCTAATCATTTATCTCTCTCATTCCTCACCATAGGCACAAATCTATTTCTTACCACCCACCGGAGTTCGCATAGTTACCGGACAGCCACCGCACCGGAGTTCGCATAGGCACAAAACAGTAAGTTTTTATTTATTTTTGTTTTTAGGAATAATGTTTGTTTAGTTGTTTTTAGTTGTGAAATGTGAGTTTTAAATGTGTATGTTATTATAGAATAAATTTTTGTTGTTTGAAAGATTAATATTAGTGTTTAGGATTGTTAATTTTGAAAGGTTGTTGTATGTGTTTAAGATAGTGTTTAGAATTGTAGAATAAAATTGTTGTTGTTGTTATTAATTAGAAATGTGTAATTGGAATTGAATTGAAATTGAAAAATGTAATTGAATAACGTATGAAAAGTGTATGTTGTTGGAGATGTTAATTGAAAAATGTATGTTTGTTAGAGTTGTTAATTGAAAAATGTCTAATTGGAATTGATAATTGGTGACAAGTGTATGTTAATTTTGAAATTGAAATTGGGTTAAATTGTTGTTTTGATGTTTGATGAACCCTAGGTTAGATGACTATTTGATGTTGTTATTGTGTGTTGTTGATGGAAAAGGGTGAGGTGCCTGCTGTCCTTCACCCCCATATTTTGCTCGAAATCATCTCCATTGAGATAATTGCGAGACTATACTAACAATTTTAAGGTTGAGAGTTAGAGATAACTTCCTTCACTACTTATATGGAAAAGGGTTTTGTCTGATCTGTCCTTAACCCCCATATTCGGCTCAAAATCATCTCCACTGAGATCATATCGATGCCACTAACTTGATAGGTTATATTTTAGGCTTAGTTGTGGGAATCTAACGCGTTTTTTTAAATGCGTGTAGATGAATTGGAATCAATTGAATCGTAGTTGGGTGTATGATCGGTTATATCCGCGAAGAGCATTTTTGAAGGAAACTTTTGTAAATGGGGTTGAAGAGTTTATTAGGGTAGCGTGGCAACATGATAAGGCTAAAAAGGAAGGGGGGATTAAATGTCCATGCCTTAAATGTGACGGTATACCTATTACACCTGATGATGAAATTAGGGTGCACTTGTATCGTATCGGGTTTAGGCCTAATTATTGGATTTGGGTGGACCATGGAGAACGACTTCCAAATTTTGACTTAGGGGCTTCTTCAAGCAGTTCTAGTTTTCATGTTCCATCTAATGAACAATTTGAGTCGATGGAAAGCATGATTTGTGATGGTCTCGGAGTGAATGTGCCATTTGATGAGCCTTAATATGACGATCATGATGAACTTCCAAATGAAGAAGCACAAAGATTTTATTGTTTGTTAAAAGAGTCAAACACACCGTCGTTTGATGGCTCGCCAGAGTCAAAATTATCTATGTGTGTGAAGCTTTTATCTCTCAAGTCTATGAGCAATATTTCTGAGTTGGGTTTAGATTTTGTGACTCAAATGATGTTAGTTTACCAAAAAGTTATCATGAAGCAAAGATGTTAGTTTCGAAGTTGAGATTGGAATGTAAGAAGATTGATTGTTGTGAGGATGGACACATGTTGTTTTACGACAACGAATTTGGTAAAACCGATGGTGCGCTGCAGGCTTGTAGATTTTGTGAAAAGCCGAGGTATAAAGTGCGTAAAGGGGAAAAACGTAACTATAAACCCATTCCTGTAAAGTCGATGTTCTATTTGCCTATAATTCCAAGGTTGCAGAGAATGTTTGCATCGCCTGAAATTGCAAAGAAAATGACGTGGCATTATGAGAATAGGAATACCTCGGACATTTTATGCCATCCATCTGATGGTGAGGCGTGGAAACACTTTGATCGAGTTCATTCAGATTTTGCCTCCCGACCCACGGAATGTTCGACTTGGTTTGTGCTCTGACGGATTTACTCCATATATCCAAGCATCAGCGTCGCCCTATTCTTGTTGGCCAGTCATTGTTACCCCTGACAATCTTCCTCCTGAGATGTGCATGACTAAACCGTATATGTTTTTGACTTGCTTGATACCTAGTCCATCCAATCCAAAAGCTAACATTGATATCTTTTTGGAACCTCTGATTGATGATCTCAAGAGATTGTGGCAGGGTGTTGGGACATATGATGCAGCACGAAAGAAGAATTTTATGATGAGAGCGGCATTGATGTGGACAATTAATGACTTCCCGGCTTATGGTATGTTGTCAGGTTGGGGGACTCATGGTAAATTAGCATGCCCCCACTGTATGGAACACACAAAAGCGTTTACGTTGAAATACGGGGGAAAGAATTCTTGGTTTGACTCGCATCATAGATTCTTACCGCCAGATCATGTATTTAGAAAGAACAAAAGGGCATTCAAGAAAAGGGTAGTTGAAACATATGTCCCACCGCCTTTGTTGACATCGGGTGAAATTTGGAGTAGAGTTATGAATTTTCCACAAGCCACGGAGGTTATGGACGAGTGCATAACTGAACAAAAAGAAGCATATTTTGGAATCTCCCATATTGGAAAGATAATCTATTGAGACACAATCTCGATGTTATGGACATTGAGAAGAATTTCTTTGACAACATATGGTTCACCGTGATGAATGTGAAAGATAAAACCAAAGACAATAATAAGGCTAGAATGGATTCTGCTCTTTACTGTAGCAAAAGTCGTTCCAATTTGAATTTGGTGCCAATGGCTAATGGCAAGATGTCAAAACCCAAAGCCAAATATTGTCTTACACCCGATGAAGTAAAAGATGTTTGTCGATGGTTGAAAGGATTGAGGATGCCAAATGGCTATTCTTCTAATCTTGCAAGATGTGCAGATGTGAACACCGGGAAGATGTATGGGATGAAAAGTCATGATTGTCATGTATTCATGGAGTGTTTGCTTCCAATTGCTTTTAGTTCATTGCCAAAGTGTGTTTTGGAACCACTTACTAAAGTGAGTCAATTTTTTAAAAACATGTGCTCTTCAACATTGAGAAAAGATGATCTTATTAAGATGGAGCTGAATATTCCTTTCATTATCTGTAAGTTGGAGAGAATACTTCCTCCTAGTTTCTTTGATTCTATGGAGCATCTTCCGGTTCACCTTGCATAGGTGGATGTATCCATTTGAGAGGTAATTATCATTTTCAACATTTTAATTAAAGTGCATATTTAGTATGACTATTTATTTAATCAACTCCCCTTCCTCCATATATTTAGAGTGATGGGTGATTATAAACGATCGGTGAAGAATAAAGCTAGAGTTGAAGGATCGATCTGCGCAGCTTACTTACATCGTGAAACAATTTATTTCTGTTCTCATTATTTCAACAACTTTATGTTGTCAAGAAATAATAGAAACGAAATAGAGGTTGAAGAAGAAAGACATGCCCTCACTTTATCTGTGTTTAGCAAACCTGGGCGCCTCTCGGGAAAGAAGTCGACTCAGTGGTTATCAGATATGGAGTATAAATCAGCACATATTCATGTCTTGATCAATTGCACTGAAGGTAAACCATATCTTGAGTAAGTGTGCTTCAATTCATTTTTCAATACATAGACATTTAGAGTATGAAGTTATATCATGCCTTGACCAATTTTCATTCTAAAGAGTATGGATAATTCTTTTTCAGTGCATTCTTACAAGTTGAGGGTATACGCACTGAAGATTCTTCTATTCGTATACATGAAAGTTTTCCATCTTGGTTTAATGATAGAGTAAGTAATAAAATTAATGCTTTAATGTCTAAAGTTCAAAGTAGATATGAGAGATGACTTATTTTTTCCATATGTGATTACTTAGGTTTATGAAGCGGAACCAACTCCCATAATCCAACATTTGAGGAACTTAGCTGATGGTCCTTTTCGTGAAGTTAGTGAGTGGCACACGTACCTCGTTAATGGTTATAAATTTGACACCCAATCATGGAGTGAGGGAAAACAAACAATTAATAGTGGGGTATATGTAAAAGGGATTGCAGAAGGAGCTGAAGATGAGTACTACGGGGTGATCCAACACATATATGAACTTGAATACAAATATTTAGACTATCAAAAGAAAATTGTTTTGTTTTATTGTAGTTGGTTTGATCCATCGGTTAGAGGAACGAAATTGAATCCAAAATGTAATACCGTGGACATTCGAATGGATAGAAGGTATAGAGCCTATGATCCGTTTATCATGCCTGAAAATGTGAGGCAGGTATATTATGTTCCATATCCATCAACTCGGGAAGGATATTGTGTTGCAATTAAGACAAAACCATGGGGTCGCATTGAAGCCACTGATGTGGGGGAAGAGGTTCCTTATCAAGTGGATGAAATGTCGGGCGTCAATGAGGTAATTGAAGTTGAACCAGTTGATACCTTATGTGATGATCGACTCCACATTGAAGAAGTTGAACCAGTATTAGAAGAAGAAATTGGAGTATATGAAGAAGATGAAGATAAGACTGAAGATGTAGAAGATGTAGAAGATGAAGAAGATGAAGACTTTTCTTAATCTTATTAGTATCACATAGATAGTTTGATTAGTTTTAATCTCTGCATGTTGTTGATTGTTCATCTAATTTTAATTATTAATATATTTCACATTTCGTTTATCATTATTGTACGTTGTTGTTGTATTTAAATTTATTTATTAATATATATCATTATATATTTTTCTTGCGTTTCGTTTTTCATAGATATGCATGCAGGAGGAGGTTCTGACCCGCCGTGAGATGTTAGGGGGAAGAAGATAGTTGAACCTAGAAGGCGGCGTCGAGTTCGTGAGAATGTACTTAATCCAGAGGATACATTTTTGGGGATGCCCCAGACCACCACTACTGCTAGAGGAGCTGGGACTTCACGTTCTGCTGCAGCTGCTCCACCTGCTGGTCATTCTCCCTCCGGCCCCAATTGGTATCCTATAAACCCATCTGGCACACCAGCATCCTATGGGTATTTTCCACCTCTACAGCTTCTTATGGGCACACTGGGAGGGTATATGGGCACACTGGGAGGGTATATGGGCCCACCTCTGCAGCATCCTATGGGCACACCGGGAGGGTATATGATTCCACCCCTGAAACATCCTATGGGCACACCAGCAGGGTATATGGGCCCACCTCTGCAGCATCCTATGGGCACACCAGTCGGGTTATCTATGCCTACACCCAAGGTACATACTGATCAATCCCTGCAGGATGATCATTCTGACCCCATGGTCATACTGATTCAGAGCCATTATCATCCGGGTCGGAGGATGAGCAGGTGGTTGTCGACCCTGATGGTCGACGTCGCAAAGTCATATATCCCTTTGGCGATGCGTAAGTATTGTTTGACTTTTTTTTTAATTTAAATTAATTGTTTGTTTGACGTGTATATATGTTTGTTAATTATGCAACGACTTAATTAGGCAGGTTTGTTAGATCGAAGACTGCTCCATCAGCAATCACTTATGTCATTACGAAACTCTATTTTGAAGAATACCATGAAAAGGTGGCAAAAATTGATAAGAGGAAAAAGAAAGATTTTGTGGACTTGTTTAGGGTAAGTATCAATTATGTCATTACCTATATTGATAATTTATTGTTTAATGTTTAATATAATTACTAATACATATTTTGATTATGTTTAATACAGACGAAAGTGACTTGGAGACCGGAAGATGATGAATTGGTGCATCAAATTTTTTTGGACTAGATTTGCAAAGCAATTGGCGGACTTGCTCTACAAATTGCACCGTAAAAATGAAAGGCTGAGGTATATCCCTCAAGAAGTCTAGGATCAATACCAGGAAGTTTGGAGAAGTCAGAAATTCAAAGCCAATGCTGGAAAAGCGAAGGAAAATCGGAATTCAGAAAAGGGTGGCTCACTTCACACTTGTGGCACCATCAACCAAGCTAAGCATGCTATGAGATTGGTAGGTTATTTTAAAAATATTTGTACTATTTTAGTTTAGTTAGGGCGATTAGTTAACAATATTTCAGAATTTGTTTCATTTTTACAGAGTAAGAAGGCTGGACGCCCTCTTACTATTGCTGAGCTGCATAGGGCCACACATGTTAGGAAGGATACCCAGACTTATGTTGATGAGCGCTCGAGGACCACTCAGGTAAATACATAACTTGATTTGTATTATATAATGTTTTCTTAAAATGGAGCGCTTATTATGCTATGTTTTGTGGTTATGCAAAACGGGAGAAACATGCTGAGACGATGTTTGAGCCGACTCAGGGGAGCTGGAACCCTGAGTCACTTGGTCCAATGTCTCTTGAGATCATGGCTTTGGCAAACCGCAATTGGGAGAAGTTGGTAGGGGGGATGTACAAGAAACGTATGTATGGTACGGGGCCCTTGGCTCCAAATTTGAGATTTGAGGATGATCAGTTTGACACCAGCGGACCCTCCTCTAGTAGTCGACCTCCTCGTCCTTCAGGTGAGACAGAGCAGCTCAGGCAGCAGATGTAGGAGATGCGTGCTCAGCACCAGCACCAGATACAGGAGATGTAAGCTCAGCATCAGCAGGAGCAGCAGAGTCGGACTATGAAAGATATGCCGACAGACTTCTTTAGGTTTGCACGTCAGCAAGAGAAGCTGTTAAAGTACTATAAGAGCATGAAGCCAGATGTCTCTGAGTCTGAGGAGTCCGAGTCTGATGATGGTTCGTTTTAGTATTATGTTGTTATTTGCTGGTTTGGACATGTTTAGGATTTGGATTGTTATTGCTGGTTTGAAGTTGTTTAGGGTTTGGATATTTGGTATTGTTGGTTAGTTTGGATGGATTTTATTTGAGTACTCAAAATTTTGGATATTTGGTATTGTTGGTTAGTTTTTATATATTTAGTACTAGTTTGGATTTTATTTGAGTATTCTCAAAATTGTGCTGCATTTGATATATATAGTTATTAAAAGAAAAAAACAGGTTTTCAAATTTGGACACGTGGCATAAAAAATAAAATCCGTCGCTAATTAGCAAGGGAAAATCCGTCGCTAAAATCCGTCGCTAATTAGCGAGGGAAAATCCGTCGCTAAAATCCCTCGCTAAATTCCGTCACTAAATATTAGCGACGCCCTTTTTAGCGACGGAAAAATTCTGTCGGTAATTCCCTCGCTAAGCCACTTTAGCGACGGATTTTTGAGGTTTAGCGACGGAAATTTCCGTCGCCTATCCTGCTTTTTTTTGTAGTGATGGTACCCACATCTTGTGGAGCAAATAAATAGTTAACAACATGATATCTCCAAGTTTTGGAGTCATGGTCCAGGAGATATGAGACATGTAGAAACATGTTGAAATGTGGTGAACCAATCTCAGTGATAGGAACATAGTTAGAGGTCCATTTTTCTCCAAAAACATTGATAAGAGAGCCATCTCCAATCATCCAGTGACATCCTTAATTAAGAACCAAACGGGCCTCATGGATACTACACCATATGATATAAGGTTTAGTTTTTTTTTTTAATTTAGAGTAAGATATAGGGTTTACGGAAGAAGATGGATTGGGAATTGGGATTTAGGGTTTTTTTAATTTAGAGTATGATATAATATCCTATGTGGCATGCCAAGTCGTCTTTAAAAAGAGTTAAAAATAAAAAAATAACACATCAACCATCCGTTAGACACCTCAATTTTTTTAACGGAACACAAATAAAAAAAGTTAGTTTGTAGGGACTTATGTTTTTTAAAAAAATTGTAGCGACTTAATTGAAAAACATATATATTTACAGGGACGAAAACATATTTAAACCTAAAAAAATTACAGCTGCAGAACTTGTAGGTTTGAAAACTTACATGTTTCAAGTTGTTTTTCGGTATGGAGCAGCTTTAAATCCCTGGGCCAGCTGTCCCGCCCTTTGAGGTGCCTCCAATCCAGCGAGGGGATTAGTCACTGCGTTCGGCGGTGAATACCCTGGTATATAAAAAAAGTTGTTTTTCGGGAATAAAGAGGGCTCAAAAGCCCAAGCAAACTACAACGAAACAAATCAGGGAGAGATAAAACTCTCAAAACATTCTGACCAAAAAAAAAAAAAAACTCTCAAAACATTAGCTAGAAGCAAAGAAAACTAAACCACGTGAGGGATGCTCATAAACAAGCAAGTGAGCCTCCTGACTACAACTCATTGCACCATCTGCGTTTAAGCCACCTGATATCTGATACGAAGGAGAGTTTAAGGAAAAAAAGAAATTGCTTAACCAAAGACATGGCCAAATAGATGGAAATTTTTGCTTGATAATGTTTCCTGACTACAACGCGCTTATATTTATTGTTTTCAAGATCTACAAAAAGATGGAAAATTTTGCTTGATAATGTTCTTGGTTTAACTATGAAATATTTGTCTAATACTCTTTGGGAAAATCGAACTAAGAGTGTTAAACCATTAGATTTCAATGTCCCCAAATAAGATTAGATTTGTCGAAATTATATGAATGTTGTGATTATGATGCACTAGAAAGTTTTGAATTTTTGCTTGGTGTGGTTATTTGGCATGATATTTTATTTGCTATTAATATGGTTAGAATCTAAGTCTGTGTGCATCAACGCCACCATATATAAAACAATTGGAAGATGTGTTATCTTATTTTGAAAAATATCAAGAGAAAGGTTTTACACAAAGTATGAATCTTGCAAAAAGTATTGCACTTGAAATGAATGTTGAGCCCATCTTTCCAACAAAAGGTTGTGTGATTAGAAAAATATTTTGAAGAGAACAATGAAGAACACGAAAGTCAGTCACCTAAGAATCATTTAAAGTCAACTACTTACTTATTGTTGTTGATATGATAATTACTTATTTGAAAAACAGATTTGAGGAATTGAAGACATTTGAAAGTATCTTTGGATTTTTGTATGATATACAAAAGTTAAAGTCATTGGATGATAATGAGTTGAAAGAATGTTGTGTTAAATTTCACTCAACTTTTCCTCATGGCATTTTATTGGATGTCGAAGTAGAGGATCTTTTCTCTGAATTAAAAGTGTTACAATTACTTTGCCAATTGAAACAATATCACCCATTGATATTTTTAAATTTGTCAAATAAGTAGATTGCTATCCGAATGCAACAAATGCTTATAGAGTTTTACTGACGGTTCCCGTGACCCTAGCATCGGTGAGAGAAGTTTTTCAAAACTAACTAGCGATATACCCGTGCATAAACATGGGTACCATCGCGTTCTTTGCATGAATTAATTAAGTTAGAAATTAATAGGCCCGAATATATAAAAAATAAATACATATAAAAAACCAAAAATATAAAAGTATTATTTTTCGTAACAACAATATATAACGTCTCCCGTCAGAACTCAAAAACTATATATATATATATATATATATATATATATATATACACACACATAAAAATATAAGAAACTATTTGTTCCGTTATATGCACAAACTTAGTGAAAACCATTATATGATTCTCCGTCAAGAATCAAAGGTAAAATAATAATAGATTATTTGTCTCAATTTTTGTCCCGTTTTAAATTTGTACATGAAATTATCTTTATATTTTTCCGTGCATTTTTATGTATAATTAAGTGACCATTATTTGTCTCGTAGTTTCAATTGATTAATTGTAATAGATTATAGTAGATAGTAAAAGATAGATAGTTGATTTATAGTAGTCTTAAAAAATGATAATTATCAATGACAAATATGTATCCCGTGTTATTTTATATATGAGTGCAGTTATCTGTCTTTTTTAGGTATGAGTCACAAATATTTGTCACATGTATTTTAAATACTAATCAATAGTTGAAATAGTCATGAAGTCTTCTTGTTTTTTTAGATAGTAGATTTATAGTAGTCTTCATAAATGATTATTCTCAATGACAAATATGTATCACGTGTTTTTTTTATATATAAGAGTAGTTATTTGTTCTCTTTTTAAGTATCAGTCACAATTATTTGCTAGGTGTGTTTTAATTATTAACTAGGTGTGTTTTAATTATTAATCAATAGTTTAAATAGTTATTAAGTCTTATGGTCTTTTTAGATAGTAGATTTATAGTAGTCTTCAAAAATGATAATTATTATTGACAAATATTTATCCTGTGTAGTATATTAGTAAATTATAGTTGATAGTAAAAGATAAATAGTAGATTTGTAGTAGTTTTTTTAAAAATTATAATTTTTAATGACAAATATTTGTGGTGTGTTTTTTTATATATTGTTACAGTTATTTGCTCTTCTTTTAGATATCAGTGACAAATAACTGTCACGTATTTGTTGAATATTCATCTCTCGTTTAAATAGTTATTAACTCTTCTTATTTTTTCCTAATATATTAAAAAGTTATTTTGGAATAGTTATTAAGTCTTATCCCGGTGGTTAAATTGATTTATTTTAGTAGATTAGTAGATGATTGTAGATGGTAGAAGATATTAATGATAGTTATTTGTCCTTTCTTTGGGCATCAATGATAATTTATCAGTAGTTTTAATTGTCATTAAGTCTTTTTTTTCTTGTAAGAGATTAAAAAGTTAGATTGCAAATTTTTGCTAGTGGTTAAAAGATAAATAATAGATTTATAGCAGTTTGTATCTCTTTTTTGCTAATCAGTTACCAAATTACCCCTCAAATGATGTTGTGATAATTTTTTCAGCTATAGGTATTTTAGTAAATTTGGTAGTGCGTGTTTATCATATAGCATATAGTTGATTGATGATTGATGTTGATTAAAACCTACTTGAGATAATCAATGTCACTAGAAAGATCGAACGATTCGGCAACTTTGTCAATTGAGAAAGATATATTGGAGAACATTGTTGTTGATGAGATTATAAATGATTTTGCATCTCTAAATACACGAAGAGATCGCTTCTTATGACTTTTCGAGAAAAGAAATTTTTTTTCATATTTTGTAAAACTATTATTACGTTAAATGAAATAAGTTATTTTTTTTATTGAAATATTTTCAAATTAAAAAATAGATATGTAAGGGGGTCATTTTCTCACAATTTGCCTAGGACCCATAAAATATCCGAAATTAAGTTCCACTCACCCATAGGATTAACAAGGTTTGCAAGGAGTGTTCACAAACTCAAGAGGGATAGCTAAATCAGGATTATTAATTCTTAAACCAGGGGCATTCCCATTGCACTCTCATGCGGTAGAATGAAACTCAAATTCTCCATTGAGTTTCCAAACTTTCGCTATATTCTTCCATAAGCTAGAATATGATTTTTTTGCCACTTCCACCTCAAGATTCAACACACCTCTGTCATTCTATCAATTCTAATATCATTCTCTCTGTTAGTTTTTTTTCCTCATTTTTGTTTGGCTCTACCGTGCTACTCAACAATTGGAGGATTTTTTTGGTTAAATCTGAGAAATAAGCTTCACTTTTTGTAAGGACCTACGAGAATTCAAGCTCTAATGTGGAAAATAGCTCTGTCATTCTTACAAAAGTGGCCGGCATGTACAAATCTTTCCATTCTTGTGCTGATGAAAAACAAGGAATGCAGCTCAATTTTGTGGCTGAGGATCACTGAGAGAAAACAATAGACACAGTTTAATGTGATCGATCACGTAAAATCCATTTTTGTGATAGTCTTAAGAAAAGGAAGGAATGCAGCTCAATTTTGTGGACTAGATCATTGGGATAAAAAACCAAAGGGCTATAAAACCTTTTGTGCCAACCACAGACTATGCAGCTCAGGTTTTCTACTCTTTTAGACCCATGGGAGCCACTTCTTTTTCAATCATTCAATGCCTTGCACTCCACAAACGTGATTTGTCAATTGTCATTGTATGGCTAACACCCAACCAACTACTAGTGATGTAGACTAGAGAGTTATACATTCACATGAATTCATTTGGTTTCCATCATTCCATATAACATGTCCACCTCCACAAGCTCAAGGCATGAAATGCCAGTGAAACTTGATTTATAATCAAATATCAAAAGCGTGACATAACTCAAGCAGGAATTAATGGATTTATTTGAATTTAATTATGGCTCTCAGCCTGGGTTTACAGTTACACGCAATTTATGTGTAGAATAACTCAAGCATGATAAATTTACACTAACAAACTCGGAAGGGTCCTACAACATAAGCTCTTATACAAGGTTGTGAGAACATTAACACGAGTAGAAAAAATTTTCAAGCTGAAAATTGCCTTACACGGCGACTGGTGTGGCTTCGTCAAGAGCAAGGACACCTGGAAGTTCTTTGCCTTCCAATAACTCCAAACTTGCACCACCACCGGTAGATATATGGCTCATGACATTGGCAACTCCTACTTTCTCCACAGCCGCAACGGAATCTCCTCCTCCGATAATAGTTGTCACCCCTTGTCCACTGAGGTCAGCCAGCTTCTTTGCAATAGCCTGAAAAAAGGGTACAAAACGTAAATTAAGCAAGAAATTGAAGAAACTAGAAACTAGAGTATGTTTAGTAATTGCAGATGACATCTGAACCATCCCAACTCCAAAACAATACTACCTCCGTCCCAAAGTATAAGCACCAAAAGTACATGTATCTGGACTAAAATAGTCCAGATACATGTACTTTTGGGGCTTATACTTTGGGACGGAGAGAATGAAAAAGCATACAATTTGCGAGATGCACTAGTCACATTAGGAAGACTATCTTCTACCTCATACCGAGAGTATGCATAACCTTATGAGTGGACATATTTTGCTGTAAACATATTTAAACATATAATTCTTGCATACCTCTGTCCCAACAGCAAACTTGTCAAACTCAAACACTCCCATTGGTCCATTCCATATGACGGTTTTGGTGGTATCCAATGCTTCGCTGAATGTTTTAACAGAATCTGGACCAATGTCCAATCCCATCCAACCATCGGGGATGGCAGATGCTGGCACAACCTGAAAGGGTGAATGCAGAATTTAGCTTCTTGCAGCAAATGTTTTCTGAATGAGTAAAACACATACTAATGCTCGTTGTAATTGGTACAAAGCAAAAGTGGTTTAACAAACCAAAATCTTATCTAAAGTAGCTTAGAAAACAAACCTTACTGTTTGCATCAGGAGCGAATTTGTCTGCAATCACTACATCACTTGGTAACAAGAGTGACACCCCCTTAGCCTTGGCTTTCGCAAGTAGTGATGTAGCAAGCTCCAACTTATCTTCCTCTACAAGGGATGAACCAACTGAAAGACCTTGTGCCTTGTAAAATGTGAAGATCATCCCTCCACCAAGAAGAAGGATATCAACATTTTCTAGAAGTGACTCAATCACTCCAATTTTAGATGAGACCTTGGAACCACCCACAATGGCAGCGAATGGCCTTTTTGGGTTTGATACTGCCCCAACAAGGTAGTCAAGTTCCTAAAACATGAAAGGGAGAAAAACACTAAATTATCTCTGAAGAATGAATGACATTTGACATGAAAATTTACTTCACGTCAAGCAATCAAACTTATTGAAAGACAAATTTTAATGAGTAACAGTTATGAGATTCGAGGACCTTATTTTGATAGTTTGCGGAAAATTTGGATTAACTGTTGATAATAGTTTAGTATAAGAGAAGAAAACCCACCTTTTGCAAAAGAAAACCAGCAACAGATGGTTTCAAGTATTTAGTGACACCCTCTGTTGATGCATGTGCCCTATGAGCAGTACCAAATGCATCATTTACATACAAATCTGCTAATGAGGCAAGTTTCTTTGCGTGTTCAGGATCATTCTTTTCCTCCTCCTTGTAAAACCTCACATTTTCTAGCAATAGTACACCTCCATCTGGAAGGGAAGCCACCAACTTTTCTACTTCTGGTCCAATACTGTCGTCGGCCTTGATAACCTGTTAAATATCCACGTGCAAAGAAAAAAAGATTGGAATATTGTAATTATCCACCACACATCACAAATGTTGTAATTTATTAACATTTTCTATCCTTTAAACAATTCCTCAATCATCAAGATAAAAACATACCTCAATGCCGATGAGCTCAGAGAGCCGGGGAACAAGAGGTGCCAAGCTGTATTTGGGAGTGACACCCTTTGGCCGTCCCTGGAAATTTCATCAAAAGTCACAGTGATTCAATTTACTAGTTCAAAGTTCAAACCACTGTGTTCATACAAATCTAATCCGCTCTTGCAAGGATAAATTACATTTATATTATATTTCTAAGTATACTGGATTATTCCAACCATCTGAATGTTGAGTTTTGACTATTAATCTCACAACTAAAATAAGAAATTCATTTTTTCCACAAACATCGGTACCCCTGTTCATAACCATATTTATATACACAGGCTAACTGAGCAGAAATAAAAAGTGAAAATGCAATAACAGGGTGGGAAAAAGATTCTGTTTTAAATACAGAACTCAAATAATAGACACAATCGAAAACAAAAGACCCAAAACCTTAACTTCAGCAACCAAAAAACATAACAAAAGAAACAAACTTTTCAACCATAAAATTTTGTCAGCCCAATCTACCATTTAAAGTTATAGACAATGGTCAGATAATCCACCAAACATCCATTGATCTACAGATTTGGCTCCTCTAAACCGAAAAATGCAGTTTAGATAACGGAATACAGAATCCGTTAATTGAAACTTCAACCACTAAGACTACGATAGAATTCACTTACACTGAGTTAGGAAAATCTACGATGATTTTTCATCCAGTGATCATAGCTTTACACTCTATCCTCTAAAATGTGCCCCTTACTCAAATCGGGTTCAAATTCAAATCCAAATACTTCATCAATTTTCTGTCTTAGCATCTCCACAATCATCTTCAACACCTCTTTTTCGATTCAAGACTCAAGAGAGATGCTTTAAGATCTACTGAACTCACAAGTATTCTGCATTTGCTCAATTTTCAATCCCTAACCTAAATTCAGTAAATTTTCTATTCAACTGTCTCAAAACATCCATTATTTTTTCTCTCTCCAGTAACACTTTAACTTCCACAAACATTATGATTTCCATTAAAACACACACAGGAAAGAAAAACAAAGCGTTTTGATTAGAATGATCCGCAGGTTACTCCTACATGCATCATAATAAAACATCACATAGACTCTAAAAACACAAAATAAAAGAGAGAATTAGATACAAAATGAGTAAATACCCTACTTGGTCTCGGAAATTTTAGAATCATTTCAACTTAGCACCTTACACTAGCAATATTTTAAAATGATTCTTGAAATTACAAAAAGTTAATCAAGTTCTTCAATTGATATTCGCAAGGACTATAATGATAATAAGCTCAATGTGACGAACTTGAGTAACAACTTATAATTCCTACAATTTGAGGATCAAATCGATTATTTATTTACAAAATTTTCACAAGAGTATTGAAATGAGACATACCAAGTGACTGGAAAGGATAACTTTAGCACCATTTTGAATGAGATGTTTAATAGTAGGAATAGCAGCACGGATCCTAGTATCATCAGTAATATTCTGATTATCATCAAGAGGAACATTAAGATCAGCCCTAACAAACACTCTCTTTCCCTTCAATTCTGAAGCAGACAAATCACCAACACTTTTTTTCGCCATCGACACTACTCCCCTCACTCCTCTCCCGCTCACTGAGCGCACTCTCTCCGCCACCTGCACCGCCAACAGAGGGTCCGCAGCAGCAAATCCAAGTCGCCGGAGTGGACGAGCACCGAGGAAAGAAGAGAGGTGGACGCGGGTGGAGAATACGGCAGCGGTAGTGGAAGAGGATTTTGTTGTGGGAAGGAAAGAGAGTGTTGTTTGTGCCGCTGCTGAAGCCATTGTTGAAGAGATTTTTCAGTGTGAAATGAAGTGAAGTGAAGGAAGCAATGGAATTGAAAGGTTTGAAGGTTTTTTTTATTGTGGGAGGTGGAAATTGGAGAGAAAGATGTGGACGTGAAGTTCAAAGGTAGAACGATTGGGTGTGGTTTGGGGATTTTGGATTTCTCTTATCGTTGAAATGAGGCTCTAGATCTTCCTTCCTTTTTTCCCTCACATTTTTTATTCTTTTCTGTTTTCTATTCTATTTCATTTCACTAGTCCATAATAAAAATCAAACCAAACGGTTAAATTAGTTAAATCATGAACCGTTACGGTCTATGTCAGTTATTTAAGCGGTTCGACCATGGTTTCATTCTGATTTAAAGCGATTGAACGTGATCTAGAGATCTCACTAGTTCGATGTTTGATCCAATTTAAAAAACATTGATTTCGGATTGGGCCGAACCCAATCCGGACTAGGGTCGGCTTTAATGGCCCATATCCATAATCAAATACATGAACATAATCAAATACAAGAACATAATCAAATATTGTGTCTCGTATGGTGGATTTGCCTAGCCACGTGGATTTCTAGATCGGCATCAAGGTTGTTGCTCCGGCGTCTCCTCTATCTGTTGTAGCGCTGGGTTGCAAGTGGTGCCCTCCTTCTACCGGTTTGGTGAAGCTAAATGTGGATGTTACGACTCTAGGCTCTCAGCTTGTGGAGTTTCGGGTCAGTGATAAGGGACGAGGCGGGTGGTGTTTGGGCTACTCCATGTTGGCCTGCTGCCATCGTCGAGGACCCTAGCTTGGCCGAGGCAGTTGCAGTTTCTCGTGGGATGCACTTTTCGTTTGAGTGTTGTTTTAGGTAGCTTGTGATTGAATCTTATTTTTTAGTTGTATAATTTCTACTCTTCGTAACCCTAGCCCCAAATTATCCTATCTGGGTCGGGCTGTGGAAGAGATTCAGGGCCTTGTTTCTATTTTTGGTTTGGCCCATTTCTGTTTTGCTAGTAGATCTTGTAACTTTGTTGCTCACACTTTGGCTAAATGGGCCTTAAAAGTTCCTGATAAGGTGTGGCTTGAGTATTATATGAGGTATTTTTTTCAAAAAAGAAAAGCTCTTCATCTAGAGAATCTTGATAACCATATTCATTTTTTGTTCAGCATTTAGTGGGGATATCACTGTGATCACGACCTCCTCCAAACATGGAATCACAAATCCTGTATCAACAATGTTTTAGACTGTTCCTCTGGCATAGTGCTGCAAGCATGGCCTCATGTATATCAAACTTGCACAATTTGGGATGGCTGTTGAAAAAATCAACAAAATCAATCTCTGGAAAGGGTTGAAGAGTCCGTCCCCAGTGAATTCAACCTTCATGTAAAGACATTTTAGCATATTCCATCCTAGCACCATTAATTGGACCTCCCCCCCCCCCCCCCCCCTCATAGATAGGAACTCCAGGGCTATAAGGTTTCCAAAATCAATCATGTATACTCTCTCTACACCATTCAAAATTGAGAGATTCATCAAAAGCTCGGTTTCAGTGACCCAAAATCAATCATGTATACTCTCTATGATATTTGGAAGTGACGATGATTTTGTGGAGCATGAAATGGTTAAGTTGTGGAGATGAAGATGAAGAATATGAGGAGAATTTCTCTAGTTCAGGTTTAAAAATATATATGAAGTGGTACTAATGCCATGGTGGATAAATATTTAACACCTCAGCATTTTGCAAATGGAGTTACTAATCGAATGAGTTAAAGGAAAATAATGATATTTGCTGCGATTTATTTTTAAAAAATATTTTGCGCGGACTAAAATTGAATGACCTCATATTTACAGAGATCATGAACAAATTCAAACCTAAATAGAATTAGTATTTTAGCTAACCGATTTTATTAAAATTAACAATATATATTTGAAAACAATATTTAAAAATGTAATACAGTTAAGTCAAAAAAAGTGTTTAAATTACTATAATTTATAATATGAAAATAACTTTATATTAAATAGTTAATATTTACAATATTTAGTATCATTAATAGTTCTTAAAAGTTTTAGTCAAAATATACACACATATAATCATAAGAATCAAAATTTGATAGTAAAATAAAACAGTTAATTATATTTACATAGTCTTATATCGTAAACACACTTATATTATTTCACTTTCAATAATAGTAGCAATACAATGTGGATTATAATAATGATTGCTAATGAATGTTGGCTCAGTTGGTAAGGAGTTGGCTCATTCCCCACAAGGACGTTGGTTCAACTCCCGCTGCCGATGTAAGGACCTCTTTGGTAGGTGATCTGTGAGGACCTCTGTAAGCGCTCAAAGAGCCGTGAGGCCCCATAGCCCAATAACTCATCTAAACTTTTTGTAACCAAAAAAATATCGTAAACAACGGCTAGTATTGTGGTTAACCAAATTTAGTTAATAATACAATTTTTAATATTTTAGAATAAGATTTAACTAGTATGTATGACCCGTGCCCTGCACGGGTATACATTTTTTTTGAATTTTTTTTGTAATTTTAATTTTAAAATATGTTTACTTTGAGTGAAAATAACAAAATTGGTTAAATATATAATTATATCATATTAAACAGAAGTATGTATATTAAAATAATGAGTATGTTAAATAATATATAAATATATCTGTAAGGGCATTGAAATATACATCTTCTTTTTTTAATTTAATTTTAAAGTATTTTATTAATCAATTTGTATGTTTAGAGCATTGTCTGTATTTATTTGGGATGTTTAAAATTATGTATTAATAATTAATATTAAAAAAAGTATAGGTGTATATTTGATTATTCGAATTTAAAAAATAAATACGATATTGAGATTATGTTAAGTGGTGATACACAAAAAAGGCTGATGTAAAAATAGACATTTTCTGTTAAGTTATTTTGTAATATAGTTTTGGTTGAACTTAAAATAGATAATTATGTGTATTATGTTAGATATAAAAAATGGGTATAACATATTTTGTGTGAACTTAATTTCGTAAAATAAATATAAAAGAATTGTCTTATTTGTTGACGAAACAATTTTGATGAAATAAATATATTTGAATTCGTTTAAAATGCATTGTGTTATTGGACACATTGTGTTATTGAACTCGTTTAAAGAATATATTTCCAAAACTAATTATATATCTTACCTTCTCTTTTTAACTCACTCTATAAAACATATCTCTATTAAAAACATATATATTTTTTTATCAAAATAGTTTATTAAACATTTACCATGAAAAGAGATATTTCAGTACTCAATATAATATACAACATAGTTTTCAGACCACGTGGAACAAAATATATAAGTCTATTTACGATAGAGGTATTTCTGTCTTTACAAAAATAATTAGGGTTATTTTTGGTATTTCCTTGTAAGCTCTAATGAATACCGAAACCCTATAGTTCCATTTATTCAAGAACCGATAAAGAAGAAAACAAACACAAAAAGATTATAATGTTTACATAATGATTAAATTGTTAAAACTCTGGGCACAAATTGATAAAACTCCGCTGAGACTAATCCCACGGACAACAGTGACTAATTCTTCGCTCATTGTATGTGGCTCGAGGGGCAGGACAGTTGGCCCAGAGTTTTTATGCTGCTCCGTACCCAAGACATAATATATCAGTAGGAGAATAATAGTCATTTTGTCTTAAAAACTTAAATAGTTGACATAATATATGTTCATTTTGTCATTCTAATGAGGCATGGTGCATATGTCATTCTACCTTCATACTCGTATATAAGAAATAAAAATCAGCAAGTAGTATAAACATAAATATATTTGTTTATTGGTATTGTCATATTTTAATGTTAATTTTGAACTCAGCTGGAGAATAAATATTATATTGCTTAATTATAAATTATATATATATATATATATATATATATATATATATATATATATATATATATATATATATATATATTCGACATGATTTAGTCAAATATCCTAGCATGAATTACCATAGTGTTCATATGAATATTAAATATTTGATAATTAGATGGTTATTGTAGTAACAATTTGATGATTATTTATTAAAGTTTCGTTTAATATTATATAATATTATACATTTTTGAGGTATACAATATTATACTTTTTAGACTGTACTATTTTCTTTAGCATACATGTAATATGAAAAGCCTTTCTTCTATTAAAGTAAATGACTATATATTTATTTATTTTGGTGGAAGTAATGATCATTTATTTTCCATATTAATTTACTTTAAAGTTGATAGTTGACACTTGAAGTTTTAAAAAAAAAAGGAGTGCAAGTCTCCTTTATATATATGTAAATGACTATATATATTTATTTATATAATATGTTATTAAAGTCTAGCCGCCCAATTTGACCTCATCGTCTCCCTATTATTTTACCTTACATTTCTATAAAAGAGCTGACATCTAAATACATATTAAAAAGATCTGACAGATGAGAATCAAGGAAATAGAAAAGAAGAAGGAGAAGGAAATAATCAAAGAAAAGAAGTATAGGAAATAGGAAATGAAGAAAATTTTGAAAAATTGATAAACACAGATGTTTTGAATTTGTAGATCTTTCTCAGAAAAAACAATTATTATATTTTTGATTGTGCCATGTAACTAAATTTTCTTAAAACCGAAAGCATGTCATTATATTCATGAATTAAATAATTTAGCTACCTAAAGCTAGAACATGCAAATGCTCAATGACCACTTCACCATACAATAAAATATATAAAATATTTTAGATAAATAGAAGAAACATATTTTAGATAACATGTGGCTTGATTAAATAACTTTGCTCGAAGTTTGCAACATTATGAACACCAATACAACTTATAACAACCTTTAAGTATGTTAATGAAAAGTATTCCAAATCGAAAAAGAAAAATAAGCAAATTTTATCATACCCCATAAGAGATGGGTCAAATCGGAAAAGATGTCAACCCCAAAAGTGCTTTAGAAAATAGAATGCAAACATATTCACTGTAGTCAAGCTTCAACAATATCAATAGGAAAAAAATGCAAGCCAAGACTCAATATCATAATAACAACTTTCATTCACATTCTCATATACTGTTACTCTCTTGAATATTAATTGGAGGTGGGATTTAGAAACAGAAAAAAAAAAGAGAGAATAACATCCAAAATCAAAACTAAATTGAAATATTTGAACTTAATTGCAATATTCAAAACAAAATTTAATATAGTTTTAATATAATTAATTTTATTCTTTTAAAATATAAGTTGACCATAAACGTATAAGGCAAGAAATTATAAGTCATTATAAGTCATAATTATTAATGATGATTTCAATTTTTTTTTTGAAAAAGTAGCAGCCGCAATTTTAACCATTGTGAGCCGTCCAGATTGGGTTAAATTTTGAGAGTGATTTTGAGCCGTCCAAATTGTTCAAAATGGTGAGTTGTAATACACATAGCATGTTGGACGCCGAGGTGGCTTTTTTTTGTAGTGCTTATGTAGAATTTTAAAATGGTGATGTGTCATGCTTATGTGTACACATTCTTGAATGTGTATAGTTATGATTATGATAAGTGTATTTTAATTATATTTCTTGAATTGTAATAAATAAATAAAATTATTTAAGTCGTTGAAATATATAATAGAATGTGTGCGAATTTTTGTATTTAACCTAGTAAATTAATATAATACGTATTATATTAATAATATTAAAATTTAGAAAATTATTAATAATATTAATTGAAGGGTTGAATTTGATAAAAAAATATCAAAATTATCTTTTATAAACCTATATTTAATCATATTCTGTTTATTTATTGACATTAAAATTTCTCCCTCCAAGAATATACCTATATTTATAAAATTTAATATTTGATAATACACAATTTTCATTGAATTTCTTTTGAGTTAAGTTTGAAATAATAAATAGAAGTTAGTATTGTAGTTAACTAATTTTAGTAAATTCAAAAATATATATTTGAAAAAAATATTCTTTTGACATCGATAACATTATTTAAAATGTATAGGATTATATATTGTTAAAAAAATGCAAAGTATTAAATATATATATATATATATATATATATAAGTATATAGTGTATAATAATACATCAAATTAATAAGTTATAAAGTAATAATCTAAGTTATATAAGTTATAAAATAATAATATAAGTTATATTAGTCATATAAGTTACAAATGCAGCTATATTTTGTTAAAAAAAATGCAGCTATATAAATCGAACAACCAAAGCTAGAAGAGTCACCCAGCAAGCATAATGGCAACAACATTCAAGTTTCTTATTTGCATTCTTTTCCTCACTTTTGTCATTGAAGGTAAATATGCTTTTATATTAAATTTTCCGTTTTGTTTTTCACTTCTCACTTTTCACTATCTCTGCTCTCTTTTTATTTTATTTTATTTTATTTTTGATGATCAGCATCCTCTATCTGTTCTGGGAACGATCTCAAAATCCAACAATCAAAAAGTGGGAGAGTAATACAGGGCAAGACTGAATGGACAGTATCAGTTACCAACAAGTGCAATTGTACACAAAGTCAAATTTTGTTAAGCTGCAAAGGGTTTAAGTCTGCAAGTTTTGTTAACCCTTCAATGTTATCTGTGAAAGGTGATGTATGCCTCCTTTACAATGGACATCCCTTGGAGATGTTAAGTATCGATGCATTCTCCTATACTTGGGATCCTCCCTTTCCTTTCCGGTTTGTAAGCTCTGTTGCAAGTCCTCCTTGTGGGCGTCATCCTAAAATAATAAAATGAAAATAGTGTTTTGTAATAAGAATCTTTGAAAGGTGGGTATACTGTACAACAGAAAAATGAAATTTTTCAAGCGAAAATAAAACTCCCGTGTTCAACTTACAAGTTTGTGAGAGTCGGATTAATTATAATATTCTTCTCTTTATATATATGGTTGTTCCTTGTACACAGTTTATAATATATATATATATATATATATATATATATATATATATATATATATATTATTTTTCCTTTTAAAACAATAGAAACACAGATATGATCCCGAACATTGTAACCAACTCCAGCCTTGGAGTGAGTTGGGCATTCAGGTAATGCTCCCCAATCTTTATCTAATGACCATTTGCACATCACCCCGAACATAGTGAGCCATGAAAGTATGAAACCCAGCCAATAGAATTATAATAAACATATTTTAACGATATTTGCAAACATACTTACTGTGTGAGGTATGGAAAACACCTCTCAAGCATATATAATTTGTTTTTATCAGACTCAAGCCAGTGGCGGACCTAGCATACAATGAGGGGGTTCAGTTGAACCCCCTGGAATTTTTTTTGCACTAAACACCTTATATAAATAGCCTAAATCTCTGGAAATTTTAATTTTGACCCCCCTGAAATTTTTAAATTGTACTAGTAGACCAAGTTTTGCACCAATTTGACACCGACCTTAAAAAATTTGACACCCCTGACCCCGGGGTCCTGGGTCCGCCACCGACTCAAGCATATATAATATACTACCACACAGATAAATTTTAGGGTAAAATATGTTTTTAGTCCCTACAAGATCGGGTCCTTCTAACATTAGTCCCTACATTAACGAAATAAGCGTTTTGGTCCCTACATTTTTTTCCCGTTTTCATTAAGAGTATATCTGATTAGGCAACAGAAAAGTGACGTGGCTTTTACAAGTGGTTTTTTAATTACGTGGCATATCAGATTATTACAATGGTTGTCAGCTGTTCCTACTAAACAATGGTGTAATCATAGTATTCTCAGATTGGTAACAGCAAAATCAGTTAAATGGCTAAATTCAATAAAATCCCTAAATCATAGTATTCTCATATTGGTAAACAACAACAAAATCAGTTATATCCCTAAACCCAAAAATGTTAAAAATACAGAATTTGATTAAGGTGTGAAGAGCAATACATAAAGAGAGATGTCCATAGAGTGGTTTCCTCTTTCTTGTTTTCCATTCTGGTTCCTGTTAGGGTTTGCAAATCCTTCATGTTCTTCTGATATTGTGTGAGTGAATCCCTTTTCTCTGTTACGAACTGGAAATGAACACAAACAAACAAAGCAAGATACATGTTAATATCAAGTTATACTCACATACAAAGAGAAATAAAACAGAGTCAGATTACAGTGTTTCAGTGACTGAAACAAACCCAAAAAAGAAAAACAGAGGGAAAGAGGGGAGAAAGTACCTATTCTAAAGGTGAGAACCGAAGCTGTCCATAGCATCTTCAAGGCGTGAAGATCAGCAGCCCAGAAACGTAAAAAACAATGTCAAAATCATCTCAAACAGCAACAGATCTTAAAACAAATTAAAGGAAAAGACTGAAGTGCAGTTTTATACCTGTTTGGAGATCTCCACAAGCAGATCTTTGCAGATCTGCAATCAGAAACAAGATTCAGAAGGTTAGGGTTTTGTGTTCATAGCAAAACCTTAAAACCGAAACTAAAAAGGAGCAAGTACAGTGGTTCTACCCTCGTTGTGCAAGATCCGTGTGTGTAGCGTCAAGATTCATCAAGATCGCACCAGAAACAGTAAAGAAAACAGGCAAAATCAGTGTTTGAAAATTATTAGGGTTTTCAACTGTGAGAAGCAAAGAGTTTTGAGAAGGAAGAAGTATTATACCTGTTCGTTGTGTTGGAAGAGACCTTCGCTGAGAACGGCGTGAGAACGGCGACGGTGAGAACGGCGTGAGAACGGCGACGGTGAGAACGGCGTGAGAACGGCACGGTGAGAACGGCGTGAGGGAGAGAAAACAGAGGGAAGAATGGAGAATGAAGAATGGAGAATGGAGAGGGTGAGAAGAATGCTTCGTGAGAGTGAGTGAGATTCTGAGAGTAAGAAGGGTTCTGAGAGTTTCGCGTAAGTGAAATTCTTTTTTTCTATTTTAGTACTTTAGAAGTCAAGCGAATACACACCTGACTTCTAAAGTACTAAAATAGAAAAATAGAATTTCACCCTTAATTACAAGTTTGCCACCGTGTCTGCTTATGTAGTCTGGCGAATACACGCCTGACTTCTAAAGTCTAATTTTTTTTCCTATTTTTTAACTTTAGAAGTTAGGCGTGTATTCACTTGACTTTAAAAATCACGAGTTTTGCCTCTTAATTACAAGTTAGCCACCGTGTCTACTTATGTAGTCAGGCATCTGAGCGCCTGACTTTAAATGTCTAATTCTTTTCCCATTTTTGCACTAGTGGTCCCCAGTGAATTCAACCTTCATGTAAAGACATTTTAGCATATTGCATCCCAGCACTATTAATTGGACCTCCACCCCCCCCCCCCTCATAGATAGGAACTCCAGGGCTATAAGATTTCCAAAATCAATCATGTATACTCTCTCTACACCATTCAAAATTGAGAGCTTCATCAAAGGCTTGGTTTCAGTGACCCAAAATCAATCATGTATACTCTCTATGATATTTGGAAGTGACGATGATTTTTGTAACACCCCGGTATTTTTATCGAGTAAAAATACCCAAGTGCACCATCCCTAAAACATCAGAGATATAAAATTCTGCATAGATACTGAACGCTACAATATAGTTCTCGCTGAATAACAACAAAACAGTCTTAAATACAAATAAGACCCAAAAAGGTTCCCTGACCATAACCTTCAGCAAACTATAGTGCTCAATATCATACAAGAAAGCGGAATAAAGTCATAACACTAAGACATAGAGTCGTAGTACATAGACAACAAAAGGAAATATAAACTTAAGCATAAAAGCTAAGTCATCAGCAGTCGCCCGAGCTCAACCTACTCGTGCCTCTTGGATTTCCGCTGTCCCTATTTCTCTGTAAAACAACGACATTTAAACAGTGAGATACAATCCCAGTGAGTTCTACCGAGACCCCTATCTACGCTCGCGGTTCAATTATACAACCTTTTCAGTTCGGAGTTTAATTTATAAACCACGTGCATTTTATTTCAACACGACATCGACTGCAATCCAGTGCTAATCCCGGTGAACCATGTTATAACTCAGTACGACACCGACTGCAATCCAGTGCTCAATCCCGGTGTATCGTACAAAAAAACATTCATCATAACACCGACTGCAATCCTGTGCTAAATCCCGGTGAACCCCCTGTTATACCCTAATTTTGTCCGCTTCGTTATTTATCGTTTAATCTGTTCGTCTAAATTGCAACTAGTTTTTTGTGGTTTAATTGGGTCTGCACCTCTTATTTGGGCCTAAGTCTAGTAGTTTATTTAGTTGGGCCTATACTTGTGTAATTGGGCATGCTATGCAACTTGTGCATGTATTTATGTGATTGGGTTTGTTTAAGCCTTTTTGTTTAGGTTGGGCCCATTTATTTCTTTTTACCATTCTCTAATTGAGTAAAAAAAACCATAAAAGGTTGCTGCCCATCAAAAAAGTACAAAAAAAACAATAATAAAAAAAAAACAAACAAAAATAATCCGAAAATACAAAAAAAAAAAAAAAATCAGAAAATGCAAAATCAAAGGGAGAGGGGCGCAGCATGCTGGCTTGTTGCCCTAGGGCTGTCCTTTTGATCCTTTTTCTTCCCCATTGTCCTTTCCTTGGCTGTCCTTGGCACCCTAAATTTGCCCCAGCTGCTGTCCTTTTGATTCCTCCCCAATAGCTGTCCTTTTGCTGACCAAGATGGAGCTGTCCTTGGAGCCCTTGACTGTCCTTTTCCCTCCTCACCACAGCACCCTAAATTTGCCCTAATTGCTGTCCTCAACATCACACCAATCTGCCTATAAATATCAAACAGTAGCACACAATTAGGGCGGAGACAATCAACGAAATTGATAGCAAATAGACACAAAAATACCCCAAACACAGTCACTGAGATACACAAAAAAATACACACAGACAGAGTCACTGAAATTCGCACACATCAGAAATTCAGAGCAATCGATCAGGGTTTTACGCTGAAACCCTAATCTCCAAAACATCAAAAACATTTCTGAAACAGACCAGAAGCAGTAGCAGAGAAGCAGCATTCACAGCAAGCAGCAAGTGAAAGAAGTTTGTTCTGAAACCTGAAGTAAAGGTTGATTTTATTTTCTGCTTTGTTCATTATTCTGTTTTTGAAATGAAATGTGTGTTTAAACTATACGAGCCTCTTTGAAATAGGGTGGATCTTTTTTTCATATAATTTGATAAAACAGAAACGTATGAGCAAGGAGATCAAGTTAGTGTTCAGATTCTTCAAAAAATTTAGAAATTAGGTTCAGTTTATGTTTAGGTTTTTTTAAAAATCACAAACAAAATGGAGTAAAAATAAGAAAGAATTAGAGTTTAAAAAATGAATAGGACTAGAAGGAAGAAGGAGAACCGGAACCATACCCGTTAGCTCCGACCACCGTGGACGGTGGTCGTCCTCCGCGAACCAGTCGTCGACACAGCCCCCATCACACCTAACCCGTCACCGTCGCCGTCACCCTCCCTCACGGCCAGCCACCACCAAACGGCCACTCGCCCCAAAAACGGCCCACACCACCGTACCGCCACTGTAAATCTCCCTCCAACGCCGTTGTGAACCGCCGTGCTCCACCATTAAAAAGCTCTCTTCGCCACCCACACCACCGCGTAGCCATCGCGTCAACCCTAAACCACCAAACCGTAGCCCAAACACCGCCATCCACCACCGCGAACCTACGACCACCACCAACCCACCACCCCGTAACTGTCGTTCTCGAAGTTCTCCCTCCTTCCACGTCCTCTGTCGCTGATGCTATTAAAGGGTAGAGAGAGAGAGATTAAGGCGAGGGCTAGGATCGGTGAGAGAGAGGCGTTTAGGGTTGAGAGGGGGAGGGCGAGCGGCGCTGTCATGGGAGAATTGAGAATAGTTTTGGTGATGAGAGAAGAGATTGTTGCGGCTTGGTGAGGAGAAGATAAGGGTGTTTCGGTTTGGAGAAAAGAAGAGAAAACAAAAGTCAGGGTTAGAGAGAAAGAGAGCACAGCGGCGCTGAGAGAGGTAAATTAGGGTTAGGGTTTTGATTTGTTTGGGTTCGTTTTATACGGCCCAGTTTTATTTTTTTTTATTAAATCTGATTTCTAATTCCACCCCCTGCAACTCATTATCACAGGCCCCATGCAAGCCCATCTTTCTAAGCGCAGCCCAGCCAAAAAAAAACCAGCTGGGCTCGCTGTTTACACCCCATTTTTGTTTTATACAACCCTGTTTCTATGTGCACTCATTGTTTTAATAGCTTGCATCCCCCTGCGGAAGCCCACCTTTTAGAATACAGCCTAGTTCACAGAAAACGAACTGGGCCTGTTTTCTGCACCCACTATTCTAAAACACAACCCTTTTCTGCTAACCAAACCCTATTTTACTACTGCACCCCCTTGTTTCTTTTTTAAAAGATTTTCTTTTCCCTAAATAAATATTTTCGTTCACAAACCCATTTTTTCCCAAATAACGAATAAATGTTTTCCTAAACATAAAAATGGTTTGTTACCAATGGTCACTCTGAGCTTAGCTTGTTTGACCGTTAATAACAGCTTTAGTTTTCCAACGAGCCATGAGTGACGACCACTCTGAGTTTTACTTGTTTGGTCTTCACGAATACCTCTCCCAATTCCAAAATAATTAAAAAAAAAACACCAACACACAAACATTTTCTACCCAAGAACTACGTAGCTTTGATTTCTCCATCGCACCTGGAGATACGTAGGAGCAGGGGCCCGCTCCTGTCAAGCGCAAAAAACTAAAATTTTTATTAAGTCTTCCTCTTCAATTTTTGCAAGTAATAAAAAGGTAAATTAAAGTATTTTCTTTAAATTAACTTTCTTTCTACACATTAAATTAAATGGTAACCTTTCTTTTGAAAGGATGCCGTGGGGTGCTAATACCTTCCCCGCGCATAATCAACCCCCGAACCCAAAAATAAAGGTTTTTTTAGTGTTTTCCTATTTAATAAATATTGATGGCGGCTTCATTGCAAAAATGTCGAAGAATCCCTCCTCCGGATTTTTCGGTCGCTACAGCTGGTGACTTCACTGGGGACAATTTTAGAGGGTCAAGCCTAATTTAATTAAATGTGTAGATTATTGTTAATTTAATATTTTTTTTTTACCTTAGCGTTCATATTTGCCAGTCTATTTTTTTATTTTTTATTTATTTGTTTATTTATTTATGGCCTTATTGAACCTTAGGGTAGAAGACTTTTGTACTATTATCTGTATTTCTTTTGCAGCTGGTGTGGTCTAGGTATTATGCCCGTATCACACACGTCACCTACACATGTTTATTCACACACTTCTGAGTGGGGCCTTATACCCGGGTCTGAAAATTAACCTAGGACGAGTGGAGATTATTAGTGACAGTCATTCTGGATTTTATCTGTCTGACTCTCATGAAAGTCTCAACCAGAGTATGTCCTTTCATGGTATCCCACACCAGGTAGCTCGCTATCGTTGTGGATCATATCATGAAGGGGATTTTAGCTCTGGAAACCTTTGTGAGGAAGTGAATAGAGCCACCTGAGAGGTTGATCACGTAAGTGACTCTAGACCGTGACCTATATAAGACCTAGCCTGTTTAGGACACAAGGGCATTTCACCTACCCGCTGCATCATTACAGATAATTTTTTTTTTCTCAAAAAAAATCAAATCATCAAAACCATTTATTATTATTATTTTTCTTCCTTTTGCGTATATAGGATGTGACACATAGTTAACACCTTCTCAAAGATGAATCACCAAGTTTTTCCTTATTTTTTCTAACACGCGTGACATCATTCTTTCATCCATCATATAGCATCATTATTTCACAAAATGTAAAAAAAATCCTCACATACATGTTATTCATCTCATTTAGGTTTGCCGAGAATTGTAAGAGGCTCAAAAATTGTGTCATAAACAAGGCAATATGGGATCAAACGGTGAAGCAGTTCAAACCCTGAACTACCCTACAATGAAACAGCCCAATCTGACTAGCTTAAGAGAATGTGCGGGTTGGTTGCCGCCCATCGAGCGCAGGTCTTTCGATAGAACTTATGGGAAGATTATTATGTTACTACGGTTGGAAGTGCAGACAAATGCCATTGTTGCTCTGAGCCAGTTCTATGACTCTCCCTTGAGATGCTTCACCTTCAAAAATTTCCAAATGGCGCCTACCCTGGAAGAATATACACAGATCATTGGTTTTCCTCAACGGGACATTAGGCCCTACCAGTATCAGGGGCATTACTACACAGATGAGAAACTTGCCTCAATGCTACAAATCAGCAAGGAAAGTTTGAAGCTCCAAAAGAAAAACCGAAATTGCATTGTAGGGTTCCCGCAGGAGTACTTGGAAAGTCAAATGAAGTCCTTCGCCGATGCTAGAAATTGGGGTCCTTTCAAGCAAGTGTTAGCTTTGACCATCTTTGGGATTGTGCTATTCCCACGCCTTGAAAGATATGTGGACAACAGCTATTGGTGTATTCCTATCCTTCAAAGATGAAGAAAACCCAACCAACCCAATTCCAGCCATTCTTGCAGACACTTACTGTACCTTCACTCATTATAGTGAGCTAAAGGGAAAGAGGATATCTTGCTGCCTACAAGCCTTGTATGTCTGGTTTCTCACCCATACCTTCTTCAACAAAGTTAAGGTAGAAGGCCCAATTGAAGACGCTAGAGGGTGTGATGTGGAGTCAATGAACACTGGTGAATGGTTGCAAGTGCTAAGAGGCCTTCATGAATACAAGGTTCGATGGCACCCATCATGGTGGAAAGATAGGCCTGAAGTAGTTTTTCAATGTGGAAGCTTCCAAAATGTCCCACTCATGGGAACAAGAGGATGCATAAATTACAACCCCTCTCTAACTATAAGACAGCTGGGGTACCCCATGCGAAGTCCGCCCACCGAAGACATGTTAATCCCTTTCTACCTTTATGAGGGAGGCCCAAAAGAGGTTGACATGCTCCGGAGGATTTCTCAAGCGTGGGATAAGGTTGCCCGCAAAGGACAAGAGCTTAGCAAGAGGAGCGGCGATGAGGAACCCACCTTTCGTCAATGGCTTCACAAAAGGCTCCAAGACACCCGATTGCCTTACCGAAGCGCACTACGGGTTGAGGAAGAAGTACTTGAACCTACCCCTCCCACTGTCGAAGAGTTAGATAAGCTCAAAATGGCCTTGTCAAAAGCTGAAGAAGAAAAGAAGGGCTTACAGGCAGAATTAGAGAAAGTGCTTCTAAGAAACCAGAAATTGGAGGAGGAAAATACAACTAAGTCATCGGCCATTGAGGATAGCCGCAAGCAACTTAAGATTGAAGAAAAGAATAAACAAGAGGTCCAAAAATACCTAAGGGGGGCAAAGGAAGAACTAAGGCGATGCAACCTGAAGATAAACCAAGCCATTGATGATGCGCATAAATGGAGAGAGTTATGGGAGGAGTCAATGATTGCGGAAAAAACCGCACAAGGCTTGTTGGTGAAATCAAAGAGAGAGTCTCGGATATTGACAGCTGAGTTTGAAGATCAAGTGAAAAGTATCCGGCGGGATAAAGAGGCCATTGAAGAAATACTCCGAGAATACCAGCAAGCCTTGAGAAGGGAGCATGAGAGATCTGATGAGCTGAAAGACCATATCAGATATCAAGAGGAAGTTTACCACCAGCTGAAGATTGAGAGCATCCACTGGGAGAGCCGCTTTGTAGAACTGGTCAGCAAGATAGAAAACCATGAAGTCTTCATGGAGTTGAAGAATGAAAGCTTATACTGGAGGGACAGATTCTCAAAGTTGGCATGGCTGGCCGACCAAGCTATCATGGGCATCCCGAAGCGTCTAAAAGAGGCTGACGCGGCAATGCACCCGTTCAACACCCCGGTCCAAGTTTCCGAATTTATGGAATTCTGCAAAATCCTGATTGCTGAACTTAGGGAGAAGCCTGGTAGCACCACTAGTAGAAAAAGAGAGAGGAGTGGAAAAATGAAAACCATTATGTATTTGAGCGAAATGTAAAAAAGCATTGTACTGTTTTTTTCGAACTTTTATTTCAAAAATGCTGTACTTTTCCCCCATCAATGAAGTTTGTTTGTTTCACCTATTGATCCTCCTTTTGAAAATGCTTGAAACGTTAGTTTATGTACCTATGACAAATCAAGACACGCTTACAATTCTCGGCCTAAAATAATAAAACTCATGCACACGTGCATCACTCATCTTTTCATCCATTCACATACTCATATCATGTATCCCGTCAACAGAGAGTAAAAGACAAGCTGGTGCGTCAACATCGCTATTGGACTCGTTCTCAGGCCAGATACATGGAAGCAAATCAGGACAATCCGCCTCAAGATAACCTGGATCAAGGCGATCCACATCAGGACGATTTAGGTCAGGGTAACCAGAACCTAGGCAATCAAGAGCTTAGGGCAGAAATAGATGTGATGAAGCAACAGATGGCTGAGATCTTAAGGGTCCTACAAGCTTTGAAGAATGGGAATACAGATGAAGATGTCTCCGCTGGGAACACTGAAAATCAAGCTACCAACCCTCCTATTCCCAATGGACCCGGAATCCCCCATACAGTGTACCCTACTGGGGCTAACGAACAGGGTTACCAATGGCCTCCTTATGGACTTCCGCAAGGTTACACACCTCCGACAGTCGCTGCCAATTCAGAAGATGGTCCCTCAGGAGTCGTGGGACAAGGACATCCTGCGCCGATAGGTCACAACAGTAATCCGGGGGCACCGCAGATGCACAACCCGAGCCCTGTTGTCGCACCGCAAAGATTTCCACTCGGCTACACTCCACCGCTGATAGTCGATGCTCAAGCTCAAGGGTCCAACCTCAGGAACCCCGCTCATTCACATATCCCAAATGTGAACCCAGCCATAGTTCCGATGATTCATCCTTACTATGGTATGAGTGGACTCCCTCACAACTACTCTATGGAGAACCCTCAAGCCCAAGACAAACTGCAAATGCTGGAACAAAGGTTGAGAGCAGTTGAAGGATTCAATGTTGGTGCAAGAAATGCACACGATTTATGTCTCGTTCCCAACGTGATTATTCCCCCTAAGTTTAAGGTGCCAGATTTTGATAAATACAGAGGAGCAACATGTCCGGCAAGCCACCTAACTATGTACTGCAGGAAAATGGCTGCATTCGCAAATGACGATAAGCTGCTTATCCACTACTTCCAAGACAGCTTAGCTGGGGCAGCTTCAAATTGGTATATGCAGTTGACACCCACTCATATCCGGTGTTGGAAGGATCTCGCTGATGCTTTCCTTAAGCAGTATAAGTACAACACTGATATGGCTCCTGATAGGACTCAGCTACAAAACATGACTAAAAGAGATAATGAGTCCCTCAAGGAATATGCTCAGCGTTGGAGAGGACTAGCAGCACAGGTAGCACCGCCTCTGTTTGAAAGGGAAATGGTATCTATGTTCATGGAAACTCTTCCTTCACCCTTCTATGAAAAATTGATTGGGAGTGTATCGTCAAGTTTCTCGGATATGGTCGTTATTGGAGAAAGGCTAGAGAACGGAATGAGGAATGGGAAAATCGCTTATACCTCCCCCGGAAACACTAACCAGAGAAAGCCCTTCTCCGGATTTCCTAAAAAGAAAGAAGGAGAAGCCAATGCCATCACAGGAACCGGAAAAACTTCCTACTCCAATCCCTCTCACACCAATCCGTTCTCAGCACAAACACTATCTACCCCACCTACCCAAAATAACCAAGGCCATAAACCACAAAACTGCTCAGTCGGAAAGTTCGTCCAGTTTGATCCAATCCCAATGTCATACTCCGACCTATTCCGCCACCTGCTCAGCCATAATTTAATCACCACCCGCCCAATGAGACAGATCCAGCCCCCTTTTCCTAGAGGCTTCGACCCAAACACCACATGCGAATTTCATTCGGGAACGGTCGGCCATTCCATAGAAAACTGCAAGGCATTGAAGTATGTCGTCCAAGATCTAATCGCCTCGGGCTGGTTGAACTTCAAGGAAAATGGTCCTAATGTGGCTACCAACCCATTACCAGGACATGGGATGCCCTCAACTAATGCAATTGAGGATTTTGCAGAACCGTCCCTAATCAGGAGGGTAGAATGCATCCAGACACCCCTGGAAGTGATTCATGCTAATCTGTGTTCCTTTGGGATTATTGAGAGAGAATGCACTGGAAAGAATCCATGCAATGACCATCACTGCATTGGAAATTGTGAGGCGTTTAAACAAGTGCTCCAGGACCTGTTGGACCGACATGTAATACAAGTGGGCTTTCAAAAGAGGGAGGACCAGGTGTCAACTATCCTATCGAGCAATGGCCGAAACAAGGATACTCGGAAGCCGCTAGAGATCCGCTATACTAAGGACTCGAAGTCGTCCCTGAGTATGCCTAAACCAATCACTATCCAAGTGCCAGCTCCCTTCCCCTACAATGACACCAAAGCAGTCCCATGGAACTACAACGCGAAAGTCCAAGTGAAAGGTCCTCAGAACAATCCTGATGTCACCAATATCTCGGGAAGCAGCGGAATGACTCGGAGTGGGCGCGTCTATGCCCCGGAAAGACTCGGAGGAAGAGAATCAAATGAAAGAGGAAAGATTGATAAAGGAAAAAACGTAGAGGGAGAGTCGTCTGACAAAAATACGGGCAAGAAGGCACTATCTGAGCAAGAAGCCAGTGAGTTCCTAAAGATTATGAGGCAGAGTGAGTACAAGGTAGTGGATCAGCTGAATCAGACTCCTGCTAAGATATCCATGTTATCACTATTACTCAATTCTGAAGCCCATCGAGCAACACTAATGAAGGTGCTGAGTGAAGCTCATGTCACTCACGACATCACAGTTGGTCAGTTTGATGGGATCGTCGGAAATATCGTCGCAAACAACTACCTCACCTTCACAGATGACGAGATCCCCGTCGAGGGAAGAGGGCACAACAAGGCTTTGCATATCTCCGTGAAATGTGGAGAATACTCTCTAGCTCGAGTACTCATCGATAACGGATCGTCCCTGAACGTATTACCCAAATCAACTATGAACAAACTAGACGTAGATTGTTCATACATGAAACCCAGTTCTACACTGGTCAGGGCATTCGATGGGTCTAAAAAAGAGGTTATCAGAGAGATGGAGTTACCTGTACAGGTAGGTCCAGAGGTCTTCATAGTGAGTTTCCAAGTGATGGACATCAATCCGTCTTACAGTTGTCTTCTGGGAAGACCTTGGATCCATTCGGCAGGGGCTGTGCCCTCTTCTCTACACCAAAATCTCAAGTTCATAGTCAACAACAAGTTGGTGGTCGTTTCAGGAGAAGAAGAGTTGCTAGTCAATAAGCCGTTTCCTATCTGTTATGTTGAGGCTGCAGAAGAATCTCTCGAGACCGCCTTCCAAGCACTAGAAATTGCAAATGCTACCTTTGTGGGGGACGGGGCCCCATCATTAAAACCAAAGCTGTCCAAAGCTGCATTGATGATTGCTAAAGTCATGACAAGCAAGGGTTATCAAGCTGGAAGTGGTTTAGGGAAGACTGAACAAGGGATCCTAACACCCATACAGCTGCGTGAAAACAAGGACAGATGTGGGATAGGGTACCGGCCTAGTCGTACTGACAAAGGAAGGATCGCCGCAGAAAAGAAGGAGCGGAGGTTGGCTAAACTTGAGGGTCGAGAGCCAGATATGAAGAAGATTTTTATCTGCGACATAAAGCAAAGCTTTCAGAGCGCAGGGGTGCAAGACCCTAACCAGGTTGCGGCTATTGAAGGTGATTCAAGCGCTGAAAATGGCAGTGCCAGTCTTGTGCGCCGTTGTCCAGCAAGCGAAAAGCTCAAGAATTGGGAGATCGTCAATTTTCCTGTAGTTTTTAGTTCAAAGTAATGTTTGTGTAATGCAATCCTATGGCTCTGCCCAAGGCCTTAGGACATTTCATTCGGGCACACATGTTTCCTTTCAATATCAATATCAATAAAATGTTATTTCGGATTCTCCAATAAATTTCAGTTTTCTTTTGCACTTGCGTTTTATTTTCTTTTTGCTCGTTTTTCATTCCGTCAATTTATACTAATGCAGATTCGAAAAAAACACCGTTGAAAATAACAATGCCAATAATTCATACTGTGACTTTGAGCACCCCATTAATCAAACTAAGGAAGATGTTGAAGATAACTGGGAAACTCCTCCAGAATTAATGAGAATGATGGAACAAGAGGAAAAAGTGATTCAACCCCACGAGGAACATACGGAGACAATAAATTTGGGCTCAGAAGAAGATAAGAAAGAGATTAAAATTGGCATCACGATGAAAGACGGTGAGCGAGAGAAATTGGTTAAACTCTTGTTCGACTATGTTGACATCTTCGCATGGACATACCAAGACATGCCTGGACTGGACCCCAACATAGTCGAGCATAAGTTACCAGTAAAACCCGAATACCCGCCAGTAAAGCAAAAGCTAAGAAGGATGAAGCCGGAGATGTCGCTAAAAATCAGAGATGAGGTCAAGAAGCAGTTTGATGCCGGATTCTTAGCGGTAGCAAAGTATCCTCAATGGGTAGCCAACATTGTCCCGGTTCCGAAGAAGGATGGGAAGGTCAGAATGTGCGTCGATTATCGAGACCTGAACAGAGCAAGTCCTAAAGATGATTTCCCTTTGCCCCACATTGATGTTTTGGTAGATAGCACAGCACAACACTCCTTATTTTCCTTCATGGATGGATATTCCGGATATAATCAAATCAAGATGGCCCCCGAAGATATGGAGAAAACCACCTTCATCACTCTCTGGGGAACCTTCTGTTACAAAGTAATGCCATTCGGATTGAAGAACGCTGGTGCAACATACCAAAGGGCGATGGTAGCTTTATTCCACGACATGATGCATAAAGAGATTGAAGTCTACGTGGATGACATGATCGCAAAGTCCAAGACTGAAGAAGAACGTGTTGTTAATCTGCAGAAACTATTTGAACGCCTAAGGAAGTTCAAACTCAGATTAAACCCCGCCAAATGCACTTTCGGTGTAAGATCAGGAAAGTTGTTGGGGTTCATAGTCAGTCAGATGGGAATAGAGGTAGATCCAGACAAGGTACGAGCAATTCTTGAAATGCCGACGCCTAAAACAGAAAGGGAAGTTCGTGGGTTCCTAGGAAGGTTGAACTACATCTCCAGATTCATATCCCAATTAACATCGACCTGTGAGCCCATCTTCAAATTGCTGTGCAAAAACCAAGAAACAAAGTGGAATGATAAGTGCCAGGAGGCCTTTGAAAAGATCAAGAGGTACCTCCAAAATCCACCGATTCTGATGCCACCGGTGCAGGGCAGACCCCTCATTCTATACTTAACAGTGCTAGACAACTCAATGGGTTGCGTACTGGGGCAACATGATGAGTCTGGAAGGAGAGAACATGCCATCTACTACCTCAGCAAGAAGTTCACCGAGTGCGAGACAAGATATTCATTGGTGGAAAAAACATGTTGCGCTTTGGCCTGGGCTGCACGTCGTCTGAGGCAGTATATGTTGAGCCACACGACTTGGTTGGTATCTAAAATGGATCCCATCAAGTACATTTTTGAAAAACCTGCACTCACAGGAAGAATCGCCCGCTGGCAAATGCTACTATCCGAATATGACCTTTTGTACGTCACTCAAAAAGCAATCAAAGGTAGCGCCTTAGCGGAATACTTGGCGCATCAGCCCATTGAGGATTACCAATCAATGCAGTATGATTTTCCGGACGAAGATATAATGGCTTTATTCGGAGAAGGAAAATCTCCCGACAATGAAAGGTGGAGGATGTCATTCGATGGCGCTTCCAATTTGTATGGGCACGGGATCAGAGCTGTGTTGATTTCTCCTGATAACCGCTTCATACCATTTACTGCTAGACTGAGCTTCTATTGCACCAATAACATTGCAGAATATGAAGCGTGTGTCCTAGGCATCAAAGCGGCCCTTGAATGGAAAGTCAAAAGACTCGATGTATATGGGGACTCAGCGCTAGTCATCCATCAGATAAAAGGTGACTGGGAAACCAGGGATCCCAAATTGATTCCTTATCATGATCACATCCAAAAGATGATTGAACGGTTCGAGGAGATCGCTTTCCACCATCTCCCTCGCGAAGAAAACCAGTTGGCTGACGCTTTGGCGACTTTGTCATCAATGTTCAATACCAATAACAACAAAAGTCTGACATTCATCCGAATCCAGCATCGAGATCTACCGGCGCATCATTGTGTGGCAATAGAGGAAGAGCCTGATAGTAAGCCTTGGTATTATGATATCAAACACTATATCACAAATAGAGAATACCCTCCCGGTGCCACTGAGAATGATAATAGAACACTTAGGAGGTTATCAATGGGTTTCTTCCTAAACGGGGAAGTGCTTTACAAAAGGAATCACGACATGATCCTCCTCAGATGTGTTGCAAAAGAAGAAGCAGAAAGAATTATGAAAGACGTCCATGAAGGCTCGTTCGGAACCCATTCTAGCGGGCACACCATGGCAAGAAAAATCCTAAGGGCCGGCTACTACTGGTTGTCAATGGAGACTGACTGCTTTAACTATGTGAGAAAATGCCACAAGTGCCAAATTTACGCTGATAATATCCATGTACCACCTGCTTCTTTGAATGTCCTAACAACACCGTGGCCGTTCTCAATGTGGGGAATGGATGTCATCGGTCCCATCGAACCTAAGGCATCAAATGGGCATCGCTTCATCCTTGTCGCTATCGATTATTTCACCAAATGGGTCGAGGCCGCTTCCTACGCCAGCGTAACAAAATCTGTAGTTGTCAAGTTCATGAAAAGAGATTTGATCTGTCGTTACGGTCTGCCAAATAAGATCATCACAGACAACGGGACCAACCTGAACAACAAGATGATGAAAGAGTTGTGTGACGACTTCAAAATCCAACACCACAATTCTTCCCCATACCGCCCAAAGATGAATGGGGCAGTCGAAGCTGCAAATAAGAACATAAAGAAGATTGTGCAAAAGATGGTAGTGACCTTCAAAGACTGGCATGAAATGTTACCTTTCGCTTTGCATGGGTACCGGACCTCAGTTCGCACGTCAACAGGGGCAACCCCATTTTCACTAGTATACGGGATGGAAGCAGTTCTCCCCGTAGAAGTCGAAATACCCTCTCTGCGAGTGTTAATGGAAACCAAATTAGAGGAAGCAGAATGGGTTCAATCTCGGCTTGATCAGTTGAACCTCATAGAGGAAAAGAGGGTGGCAGCTTTGTGTCACGGGCAGCTGTATCAGCAAAGAATGAAGAAAGCCTACGATAAGAAAGTTCGACCCCGGCAGTTTCAAGAAGGAGATCTAGTGCTCAAGAAAATTTTGCCTATCCAAAAGGACTCCCGTGGAAAATGGACCCCAAATTACGAAGGGCCTTATGTGGTAAAGAAAGCATTCTCTGGAGGAGCCTTAATTCTCACAAAAATGGACGGCGAAGACCACCCACTCCCAGTGAACTCAGACGCAATTAAGAAGTACTATGCCTAAAGAAATATATGAAAAAAGCAAAAGATGAGCCAAGCAAGAATGAGCTCGCTAGGTTGAAAACCCGAAAGGGCGACCTAGGCAAAATCAGAGCGACCCGGTGGATTGAAAACTCTAAAGAGCAGTCCAGGCAAAAGTTAGGGTCAATAAGTTGGACTTTGAACAAATGCAAAGGCAATCAATACCTCCAAAAGTGGGATGATGAGTGCTCGAGGTCATGCGCATGGGTGATTGGCATTGTTACCTCAAATATACAAACAATCAAAGATCCGCTTTCTCTTTTTCTTTCTTTCTTCTTTGGTTTAAACTCTCAATGTAATTTTCAGCCAGTGTGACCTTCGGCACACTCGGTTTCCATTTGAATATTAAACTCTTTCTTCATTCTCTCACCTCCCTATTTGCTTTGAAAAGATGTTTTATGGTAGATGATATTGAATTGCGAAACATGTGCATAATCGAAAGCATTACAATCATTGTGAAATTTCTAAAAATCACAAAAATGAGATGATCTCTTAAAATGGCAAAAAGGACAAAGGCATAATCATTTCAAGCAACGAAGCACAATAACCCGCGCTTTGGCACCACTACTTTGAGGCAACCCTCATATCTCACGTCGAGAGTCCTGTGAGGTGATGAGATCAGCAGTAAAGTCAAGAAAGAGCAAAAGAGCAAAAAGTCAAGAAAGAGCGAAAGGGCAAAAAGTCAAGAAAGAGCAAAAGAGCAAAAAGTCAAGAAAGAGCAAAAGAGCAAAAGAGTCGAGAAAGAGCAAAAGAGCGAAAAGAATAAAAAAAAAACAAAGAACCAAAATCAAAAACAAAAAGAAAAAGCATCTCACATTTCATTCATCATACCACCAGATATCGATCATTGCACATGCTTACACTGCATGCACGCATACATCATCTATTGCATCCTTAAATGCGTTCAAATATAGATTAGTTTTTTTTTATCTGTCAAAATAAATTTAAATTATAGCGTTAGCATCGAGCTTAGCATCAACCTTTTAGACCCCCAGCGGTCCTTCAGAGCCCTAGCGCTCCGTCAGACCAACAATTGGTCCTTCAATCCAGATCGCACGTCGCGTTAATCGAGCAACCGACGGATCATCCGACCCCAGGTCCTTCAGACTAGCTGTGTCCGCCTAGAAAACACAGTGCAAGTCCTTCGAGGTGTGCAAATCAGGTCAACGACCTGACCTTGCCACCCATGGCCGCTCGAAAAAGGCCATCCCCCAAGCAGACCGTTTTACTAGTACCGTTGCTAGTTCGCGCTCCTTCAGACCCATTGGTCCATCAGGCTTAGGCATGCCCTTCAGACCCCATTGGTCCTTCAGTTTGACTCCAGTCAATGCGTCGAGCATCGACTGTGAGTTAGATCATCAGAGCCCTAAGTGCTCCTTCAGATCCCCAGCGATCCTTCTTTACTTTTTGTTCTATATCAACCAATTATTTTTCAATAATTTATAAAAAAGGATGACCTTGACAAAATTAGTGCATTTTTATCTTTATTTCTATTTTACTCGAGAAACCTGGAAAACCCTCCATATTTCCTAGTAAAATATAAATAAAGAGGGGCAGCTGTTATACCCTAATTTTGTCCGCTTCGTTATTTATCGTTTAATCTGTTCGTCTAAATTGCAACTAGTTTTTTGTGGTTTAATTGGGTCTGCACCTCTTATTTGGGCCTAAGTCTAGTAGTTTATTTAGTTGGGCCTATACTTGTGTAATTGGGCATGCTATGCAACTTGTGCTTGTATTTATGTGATTGGGTTTGTTTAAGCCTTTTTGTTTAGGTTGGGCCCATTTATTTCTTTTTACCATTCTCTAATTGAGTAAAAAAAACCATAAAAGGTTGCTGCCCATTTATATTACAAAGCTGTCCAACACACAAAAAAGTACAAAAAAAAACAATAATAAAAAAAAAACAAACAAAAATAATCCGAAAATACAAAAAAAAAAAATCAGAAAATGCAAAATCAAAGGGAGAGGGGCGCAGCATGCTGGCTTGTTGCCCTAGGGCTGTCCTTTTGATCCTTTTTCTTCCCCATTGTCCTTTCCTTGGCTGTCCTTGGCACCCTAAATTTGCCCCAGCTGCTGTCCTTTTGATTCCTCCCCAATAGCTATCCTTTTGCTGACCAAGATGGAGCTGTCCTTGGAGCCCTTGACTGTCCTTTTCCCTCCTCACCACAGCACCCTAAATTTGCCCTAATTGCTGTCCTCAGCATCACACCAATCTGCCTATAAATATCAAACAGTAGCACACAATTAGGGCGGAGACAATTAACGAAATTGACAGCAAATAGACACAAAAATACCCCAAACACAGTCACTGAGATACACAAAAAAATACACACAGACAGAGTCACTGAAATTCGCACACATCAGAAATTCAGAGCAACCGATCAGGGTTTTACGCTGAAACCCTAATCTCCAAAACATCAAAAACATTTCTGAAACAGACCAGAAGCAGTAGCAGAGAAGCAGCATTCACAGCAAGCAGCAAGTGAAAGAAGTTTGTTCTGAAAGCTGAAGTAAAGGTTGATTTTATTTTCTGCTTTGTTCATTATTCTGTTTTTGAAATGAAATGTGTGTTTAAACTATACGAGCCTCTTTGAAATAGGGTGGATCTTTTTTTCATATAATTTGATAAAACAGAAACGTATGAGCAAGGAGATCAAGTTAGTGTTCAGATTCTTCAAAAAATTTAGAAATTAGTTTCAGTTTATGTTTAGGTTTTTTTAAAAATCACAAACAAAATGGAGTAAAAATAAGAAAGAATTAGAGTTTAAAAAATGAATAGGAGTAGAAGGAAGAAGGAGAACCGGAACCGTACCCGTTAGCTCCGACCACCGTGGACGGTGGTCGTCCTCCGCGAACCAGTCGTCGACACAGCCCCCATCACACCTAACCCGTCACCGTCGCCGTCACCCTCCCTCACGGCCAGCCACCACCAAACGGCCACTCGCCCCTAAAACGGCCCACACCACCGTACCGCCACTGTAAATCTCCCTCCAACGCCGTTGTGAACCGCCGTGCTCCACCATTAAAAAGCTCTCTTCGCCACCCACACCACCGCGTAGCCATCGCGTCAACCCTAAACCACCAAACCGTAGCCCAAACACCGCCATCCACCACCGCGAACCTACGACCACCACCAACCCACCACCCCGTAACTGTCGTTCTCGAAGTTCTCCCTCCTTCCACGTCCTCTGTCGCTGATGCTATTAAAGGGTAGAGAGAGAGAGAGAGATTAAGGCGAGGGCTAGGATCGGTGAGAGAGAGGCGTTTAGGGTTGAGAGGGGGAGGGCGAGCGGCGCTGTCATGGGAGAATTGAGAATAGTTTTGGTGATGAGAGAAGAGATTATTGCGGCTTGGTGAGGAGAAGATAAGGGTGTTTCGGTTTGGAGAAAAGAAGAGAAAACAAAAGTCAGGGTTAGAGAGAAAGAGAGCACAGCAGCGCTGAGAGAGGTAAATTAGGGTTAGGGTTTTGATTTGTTTGGGTTCGTTTTATACGGCCCAGTTTTATTTTTTTTTATTAAATCTGATTTCTAATTCCACCCCCTGCAACTCATTATCACAGGCCCCATGCAAGCCCATCTTTCTAAGCGCAGCCCAGCCAAAAAAAAACCAGCTGGGCTCGCTGTTTACACCCCATTTTTGTTTTATACAACCCTGTTTCTATGTGCACTCATTGTTTTAATAGCTTGCATCCCCCTGCGGAAGCCCACCTTTTAGAATACAGCCTAGTTCACAGAAAACGAACTGGGCCTGTTTTCTGCACCCACTATTCTAAAACACAACCCTTTTCTGCTAACCAAACCCTATTTTACTACTGCACCCCCTTGTTTCTTTTTTAAAAGATTTTCTTTTCCCTAAATAAATATTTTCGTTCACAAACCCATTTTTTCCCAAATAACGAATAAATGTTTTCCTAAACATAAAAATGGTTTGTTACCAATGGTCACTCTGAGCTTAGCTTGTTTGACCGTTAATAACAGCTTTAGTTTTCCAACGAGCCATGAGTGACGACCACTCTGAGTTTTACTTGTTTGGTCTTCACGAATACCTCTCCCAATTCCAAAATAATTAAAAAAAAACACCAACACACAAACATTTTCTACCCAAGAACTACGTAGCTTTGATTTCTCCATCGCACCTGGAGATACGTAGGAGCAGGGGCCCGCTCCTGTCAAGCGCAAAAAACTAAAATTTTTATTAAGTCTTCCTCTTCAATTTTTGCAAGTAATAAAAAGGTAAATTAAAGTATTTTCTTTAAATTAACTTTCTTTCTACACATTAAATTAAATGGTAACCTTTCTTTTGAAAGGATGCCGTGGGGTGCTAATACCTTCCCCGCGCATAATCAACCCCCGAACCCAAAAATAAAGGTTTTTTTCAGTGTTTTCCTATTTAATAAATATTGATGGCGGCTTCATTGCAAAAATGTCGAAGAATCCCTCCTCCGGATTTTTCGGTCGCTACAGCTGGCGACTTCACTGGGGACAATTTTTTGCTTTTTTGGAGTCACATGGACATCATATTTTATTTCCAACTATTGCATTAACAATAACAACACTCTATGGAATTTTGGAGTCATTCATGGTTCACTACATCATCCAACTTCACTCACATTCTGGATAACTGTTCTGAGTTTCAATGAAAGTAATGATTTTTGTTTTTGTTTGCTTTTTGTTCTTTCTATTAAATTAGTTTATCAAATTTTGTCTATGTTTCCTTCATAATGTGTTTCTGATATTTCTGTTTCAGAATTGCCAACATTGGTTGGAAGTGAGACCCTTGGTCAAGAATGAACAGATCATTGGAATTCAATTTCTAGAAATCAGTTTCTGGATAAATTCAGTCAGGAAAGAACAACCCTTGGAAGTGTGACCCTTGGGAAATCAGTCTATTGATAAATTCAGTTTTATATTGCTGTTTTAGTAATTCTATTTTATTTTCAGTTTCAGGATTAATTTGTTAACTTGTCATGTTTTTTAGATTCTGGGAAATTATCTAAGGTTATTTTGGGTGTTAGTTAGGCTATTTGGCTATAAGTAACAAGGTTAGTTACTAAGGGTTGATCTTATCTCAAAACTTGTGTTATTATTATTATTATTATTATTATTATTATTATTATTGTTTTTACTTCTGAAAATTATTGTTTTATTGTGCAGATTGCATATTCCAAGGGCCATTGAAGTTTGAAGTTGTGAGCTTCATTAAGTTTTTTTAAAGAAGCTATGAAATTCCCCTTGCATGGGTGTATGATGTAATTTAGATTTTAAACTTAGATTTATTAGTATTAAGTGTTGCTTGCTTTAGTTGGTAGTTAATTTCGTTGATGATGGGTCTGTGATTGTTACTGCTAGATGCTTGGTAATTGCCAGCAGTAAACTGTCTCTTTTAATTGGCAGTAGTAAACTCTCTCTTTTATTACTTTGGTAATAGGTTGAAGTTGGCATGTTATCATTTATAATCATGACATGTTAAACTTTGTTTAAGAGAGCCTATGGCAGGTTTAAATTATATTGATATGTTATCATTTATAAATCTGTTTGTGTTATAATTTAGATTAATTTTACTAGGACAGGGTTTATAATGGCCATGAATTTAGGCCCATTTATGTTTGTAAGTTTTTGCAAACACGACTGATAAAAAATCTGTATTTTGAGTTTAGGCCCATTTATGAATTTTGGCCCAATACTGTATTTTGAATTATTAAAACTGCCAAAAAAACTAAAGATAAAAAAAAACTAGTTTAAAATCAGAAGTTGGGCCAGTAAAGGCCCAACCCGCAACTACCCACCCATTCAACCGTTGGAACCCGCCAAAAACCATGCAAAAAATGGTTGGATTTGGGCCTCCCAATCCAGTCCGTGGATTCTGCCGAATGAGCCCGTTTGGGCCAGAATCCGACCCTAACCGACCGATGTCCACCCCTAATTAAAGGTACTCAACACCCTTTACATAAGTCAAGAGAGTCCTACTAGATGCTTGTGCACATCTCTATAGGTTTGGTTTTATTTCTTTTCAGTTATAACGATGTTTATGCTCATAGGTATTGGTCTAGTCTCTCCATGTTTTTTGTACATTTTCTCTTTTTTATCAATAAAATTAAGGGGGAGTACTCTTTCCTTCTTGTTACTTTTTCCCTATGGAGGGTTTTGCAGCAGAAGATTTTAACGGGGCTCCATATCCATTTCTTTTGCTAAAAAAAAGGCCAGAAGCTCCTAGAGGTACTTCGGCACCCCCACCATTGAGAACATACACCATATTACCAAAACCTCTTATTTCTTGGAAATGAATTCTAAGGGGCTAATATACCATTCATAGAAAAGAGACTTATTCAACCTAGACCCAGGCGGAAGCCATTTCCATATTTGTATAGTTTGATTACAAAAAAAGACTGAAATATCTGGATGCCATAGTATTGGGCCCTTTTCTTACTTAGTAAGCTACCCTGCGATGCACTCATGATCTTCTCTACCCACCATGTAGAGTTTTTGCCTTCCGTGGGAATCGAACCATGTACCCTGAGGCTTTGGTACATGCTCAATGCACTCCCACTACCAATTGAGCTAGTAGTTCAATTGGTAGTGGGAATACGTTGAGCATGTGTCTAAACCTCAGGGTACATGTTCGATTCCCACGAAAGGCAAAAATTCTACATGGGGGGGTAGAGAAGATAATGAGTGCATCGTTGGGTAGCCTACTAAGTAAGAAAAGGGCCCAGAATGTTACAGAAAAAGGCAAATAAGGCAACTGCTGCCAAAGGCAAAATCATGGAGCTAGTAGGTGCTTCAGGGAATACTACTGTAACAGTGCTGAGTCGAATGAGCCGCCTCATCAAGAGGAAGAGTCTGTTATCATGACTACATCATTCATTCGGCAACAAATAGACATGGAAAACAATATACAACATCCTTTCTAAGGTGCACAATTGGCTGACATAGTTAAACCTATGGTGCACAATTGAATGACATAGTTAAACCTATGGTGCACAATGAGGTGCAACAGGCCAAGGAATTGGAGCACAGGCATGTAGTTCAAGGTAGCAATGCTACTAACCCATTTTCCTGGCCAAACGCAGGGAGGACATCCTACTTCTCTGGGAGGTATGCATCAGTCCTTGTCATACACCAACCCTGTTGGACCTCAGCAGGCATCCTCCTATACCTCTATGGGAGGCGTGCATCAGTGTTCACCGAGTGAGAGTTTGACTGGGCCTCAACAGGCGTTCTCTCATCAAGTATGCCCTACTCCCGTGATTCCTTAGCCTAGTACTTTTGCCACTACCAACACTAGGGGGGCAGTTTTTGGCGAATGTCACTAATAGAATTTCTCTTCAGCAGGGACAAGTGCAATTGGCCCGAAGGCCACCCAAGGCAGTGGGTACGGTAGTTTTGCCGCAAGGACCATCCTATGGATGCTCTGTCACGGCTAACTACCCGGTCTACGCAGGGGGGAAACCTTCGCCCCGGAATCAGGAAATGACAGGATTAGTGGGTATTGCCCGAGGAAATAACCATGGGCCATGAGCCCATATGGCTCAACAAGCCTACCTCCTAGTCAGCCGTACCCTGGAGCACTCAGTACCTACCCGACGGGTTCTTATATGCAGATACAGATGAATGTTGCTCCGGTCGAGCAGCCATGGAATCAACTTCCACCTCACCGAGGCGTGCAAGCATCTGTACCAGGAACTCGCCTTGTTAACCTGGCCCAAGTAGTGCCTGAGCAGCCATGACAGACGCTCCACCTCAGGTACCATCACAGCCAGGGGTGCAGGTTCCCCCAGATACACTGTGGCGACCAACGCCTCCACCGAAAAGACCATTGGGGGACCAACTCCTGGATCCTAATTTGATAATTGACACTATTAAGAAGATCTTCGGTGTTCAGTTGAAATTGCTTGATAGACCAGTATACAAGAAGCCTTACCCCGAGTGGGTGGATAGATTGGTGCCTCTGCCCAGAGGATTTAAAACCCTGACTTTGCCACATTCTCCGGGGATGATGGTAAGTCTACTATGGAGCACATCGGCCGATTCAGGCCCAATGTGGGGAAGGAAACCAGAATGAATTCCATAAGTAGCAGTTGTTCCCTCTGTCTCTGACAGGAACTGCCTTCTCTTGGTATTCTTCTCTCCCACCCAATTCTATACAGACCTTGGCAGACATGGAAATGTGCTTCCATGACAGATTTTATTGGCCACAGCCTGAAGTTACCGCAGCCGATCTCATGAATTTACGGCAGAAGGTGGATGAGGCAGTGACTGACTTCATTGAAAGATTCAGAAAGATGACCGAAAAGTGCTCAGTACCATTTCCAGAATCTCAACTTACTTCCATGGCCATCTCTGGAATGCATCCGCAATTGAAGGAAAAGCTTGTGGGACAAGTTTGTAGTGACCTTAGTGGGTTAGCTTCCAGGGCCGTGCATATTGAACAATTCATACAGGAGAGAGAAAGGAAGAGAGCTACTAGGGGTCGAGGGCCTCAATTGATATCAATAGTGGATGCAACCGAGGACTCAGACTATGATGGATCAGCCGATTACACGACAGACATCTTGGTGGCTGAGATAGTCAAAGGCAAAGCATACCTCTGTCCTGCTCTTAAGCCTGCCAAAGGAAAGGAGAAGGACGGGGCAGAGAACAAGGTTGAGTACTCCTTTGACATCTCCAAGGCTGATCAAATATTCGATTATCCCCTCAAGGACAAACAGATTAAGCTCCTTGACAACCATAAGATTCCCCCTCCTGAAGAGATAGAAGGGAAGAAGTACTGTAAGTGGAACAATTCATTCAATCATGCCACTCCAGTTGTATTATCTTCCGCCGAGCCATTCAAGAGGCTATAAAGAAAGGGAGGTGCAAGATGGCCGACAAGGGGACGCAGAAGATGAGCATTGATACTGATCTTTTCCCCAGCATAAACATTAGTATGGTCTCCTTTTCAGGGAGTGGCCGAGGGAAAGGAAAGAAGAAGTATATATGGGTCCCCAAGCAGAAGGCTCCCCCGGATAAGAAAGTGTCTGACTTCGAACGCGTAGGGTCACCCCTCAAGGGTCCATAGTGGCAGATCGCATGGCGCTATTGCAAGAAAAGTTACAGCCGGGAGGGTCGGGTCAGCCCCAAAGGACCCAAAAGAAACTCCCAAAGCCAGGGAAGCTTGTTCAAGAGCTCAGAACTACACCTATCCAAGCTTAACTCTGGAGTAATTCTGGGAGAAGTGCACCTCAGACCAGGGATGCGATGGAAAGACTGCAGCATACCTCACTTGGGGGGCACAATAGGCCTGCCCATGATTCAGTTAGGCAAGCCACCATGCTAGTCCCAGGCGGAGAATCTCACCCCAAGAATGAAAGAAGGGCGGCGCAGGTCACCGAGGCCTAGGGCTTAACATCAATAGATATTATTGTACTTAACAACCGTGAATTGAGGGCTGTCAGAACAGTAAAGTCACCATCAGAGGTACCACAAGGTCAATGGATGACACAAGCAGCAGCGGAAGCGCCAGTGCCAGTGGTTGCCCCCAAATCTCGTTCTCAGAGGAGGAGGCAACAAAGGGCGAGGTCCTACCACAAAATAAGGGAGATCCTCCAGATTCTCACCTCGGCCAGAGAAGGGAACGCCTAAACCATCCCCGCAGCCACTGTGGCTACGGCTTTGGAATAGGCCTTCCTAAAACCGGCCGAGGAAACAACTCCAGAGCAGCCAAACCTCGATATAGCTGATCCTAGTGCGCCCACTAAGACAACGGAAGAACCCAATGCCATGATAGGGATGATGCATACCCCCCATAGCCCACTGACTGAGACAGTAATAGAATGTCTATACGGCCCTAACAGCCCCAAGTCACCTCAGTCGGCCAACGGGTGTTCATTTTCTCTATCATTTATCTCTTTCTTTAATTGTTTTCTTAGTTTTCATATATCCTGTCTTGATAGTGTTGTAGCAACAAGTGCTGACAGCACTGTGCAGTTATTCCACAATTTGTGTGTTCTCATTTTTTCCAGGTTCGTTGACACGCGTGAATCACAACAATTGGTATCAGAGCAAGGTTGAATCAGTCTTGGAATCATGGTGTCAACAAAATACGAAGTGGACAAGTTCAACGGCAAGAATGATTTCGGGTTGTGGCACATCAAGATGAAGGCCATGCTTGCACAACAGGGATTGGTTGGTGAGTTGGAGGGTGAGAACGGCTTACCATCAAGGCTCACTGCAGAGGAGAATGCATAGGCAATGGAAAAGGCTCATGGAGCGCTTATTCTCAGTTTGGGTGACAAACCACTCAGAGAAGTCATTAAAGAAACAACTCCAGCAGCAATTTGGCTCAAGTTGGAGAGTCTTTATATGACAAGGTCTGTTGCAAACCGTCTCTATTTGAAACAAAGGGCATTTGCTTTCAAAATGCAACACGATCATCCTTGATCTTGAGAACATTGACTTCAAGATTGAAGATGGGGATCAAGCAATTCTTTTGGTAAATTCTTTGCCTAAGTCATATGATCGTTTATGTGACACTCTCTTATATGGCAAAGAATCTTTATCACTTGAAGATGTTCAATCTGCATTGATGTCAAAGGATATGAAACGAAAATCAGAGATTAAAGAAGAGCAAAGTAGTGAAGGGTTGTTTGTTATCAATGTGATAAGATGGGACATTTCAGAAAAGATTGCCCAGAGTTAAAATCTAAGAAGAAAGGTGAAGAAGATGTGGCAAGTGCTTCTATTGTCACAGATAGTTACCTATGTGCTGATGTTTTAATGGCAACATCAAGCCTTAATGAAGATGAATGGGTTGAAGATACAGGTGTTGGACTATATGATAACCTTAGAGGGGGGTGAATAAGGTTATATGCTAAAAATGAATTCTTTTAGAAAACATAAATATAATCGATTTCTTGCTTCCAAGGGAAGTGCACAATCGATTGCTTGTTCCAAATAGAAGTGCACAATCGATTCTTTGCTTCCAAAATCAAGTGCACAATCAATTGTGTGCTTTATAAATAATAGGCTAGAAATCGATTTTCCCCAATCGAAGATGCTAGTTTAAATCGAATGCGGGAAAAAAGGATTTAAACAATATGCAACAACTATGCAAGCTATAACAATAGGCAGAAACAATTTACAGAGATAATGATATCTAAGCACAATAATATCAAATGCAATAACAATTAACAATTATATGGGAAATGCAATGTAAAGATAAGGGAAAGAGGTACACCGTGATTTTTACGAGCTTCGGGATAAAAAGCCCTACGTCATCGCCCTCCGGCTTTGCAACCTTCGGACTTGATAATAACCACTATAAGAGAAGAGCTTCTTCAGCGTCTTACAACCAAGCAAATCCCCTATAGCTATCACACCAATCTCAATTTTCCCCAATTGAGAACCGAAGCTCCCCGCTAAGGATTTCACTACAATTCAATCTCCCTGATTGAATTACCCAAGACAACTCTCAGGATTTCACAACAATCAAATATAGATGTTTACAATTGAGAACTAGGATCCAATCACTCAAGCATATGACAATGATGTAGTTGAGAGAGATGAGATATTTGGATCAGCGTGATTCCCAACCTAACCAGTGATGAAGAACGTGAAAAGTGTGACGGTGAAAGTTCGGGTTCTATTCTTTTTAGGTTTTGTGGGTTGTTCTCTCTGATTGTTAAAAAAACGTGAGAAGCCCTAAGCCTATTTATAGAGATTGTAAAAATATGACCGTTGAGACAATTTTTAACAAGTGAAAAATCGATTGTTTGCTTAAAACCACTTAGCATGACAATCGATTTTGCGCTTTGAATAAAAACAACTTCATAAGCGAATGATTGGTTGTTTGCTTCTAACACTGACTTTGAAAATCAATTATGTACTTAGTCAAAATAGAAGCATAATCGATTTTGTGCTTTAAAACAAATAAGGCCATGATCGATTATGTGTTTTAGGAAAAAAGAAGGGAATCGATTTTGTTCTTTCGAAAGCATACATATAATCGATTACTTGCTTCCAAGGGAAGTGCACAATCGATTTTGGGCTTTACTAATCATGCAAAGAATCGATTGTTTTCTTCCAAAACGAGTTCTTTTAAAACCAAGAGTTCATAATTGATTCCTTGCTTTAAAATAGAAGCCATAACTCGATTTTGCACTCTATAGCACATATCCAAAATCGATTCTTTGCTTTAAAAACAAAAAGTCATCAATCGATTGTTTTCTTTCCAAAACAAGTTCTTTTAAAACCAATCAAGACATAAATCGATTGTTGGATTTTAACCAAGAAGACATGAATCTATTTCTTTCTTTTAAAAACAAGTCATGATTCAAAAACTTCCTTTAAAACAACTAGTCATTATTTGTGCCTAACCTATTTGCTTTTATATAAAAGATTAAAAGACCATCTCTCAACTACAAAAGTCATAAGGCTGAAGTGACGGGATCTTACACGCGTCCTATGGAAAGCAAAATAACACATAAGTATTGAACGCTTGAGTATCTTTTCCTCCAAGCGACTACACTTTAAGATATCATGTCAAGTGCTTTGGTTCATGCCCTGTGCTTTGATTCAACTATAACCATTAGTAAACAGATTGTAATTTGTTATCATACAAAACAAAGAGTGTTTGACCTTGGTTCAACAAACTCCCCCTTTTTGATGATAACAAATTACCTTATGCATAGGGAGGCGATAAACAAGAAACAACGGCATAAGCTCCCCCTAAGCATAAGCATAAAAAAATAAACTAATCCAATAACGTAGTGAATGAAATAAACGAGTAAGCAATGCAATAAGCAGCAAGTCTTTCTCCCCCTTTGTTTTCATCAAAAAGGAGGGAAGACACACAAGACACATAGCATATGATATAACAAGCACATAGCACCTCAAAAATACATCACATAATCACATTACAGGCTGGCAAAATCAAGCATACCGATCTCTCTCCGGATCTTACAAAATTGAGCTTCGGCTAGTGGTTTCGTGAAGATGTCTGCTAGTTGGTCATCGGTGCCTACAAAATTTAATGCTATGCTCCCCCTAGAAACATGGTCTCTAATGAAATGATGTCTTATATCTACATGTTTAGTTCTAGAGTGTTGCATGGGGTTCTTAGCAATGTTAATGGCACTAGTGTTATCACATAGGACTCACACATTGTTATATAACAAACCAAAATCCTCCAAAATCTGTTTCATCCACAGAACTTGTGCAACGCAATTTCCAACCGCCACATATTCGGTTTCAGCGGTGGACAAAGCAACACTGTTCTGTTTTTTACTAGACTAGGAGGTCAAACAAGGCCCTAAGAAATGACAGGTTCCACTAGTACTCTTCTTATCTAATGTACATCCAGCAAAATCAGCATCACAGAATCTGACCAAAGAAAACTGACTCGATTTTGGGTACCACAATCCAAAATCTGTGGTTCCCTTAACATATCTAAGAATCCGTTTTACAGCTTTTAATTGTGATTCTTTGGGACATGCTTGAATTCGAGCACACAAGCACACAACAAACATAATATCAGGTCGAGAAGCAGTTAAATACAAGAGACTATCGATCATACCTCGATACATCGTTTCGTTTACTAGTTTACCTTGCTCGTCCTTATCCAACTTTGTTGCAGTCGCCATTGGAGTACCAATTTCCTTTGCATCACTCATGTCAAACTTCTTTAGTAGCACCTTAGAGAACTTGTTTTGATAGATGAAGATTCCTTCCTTCATTTGCTTCACTTGAAGTCCCAAAAAGAAGTTCAGCTCTCCCATCATGCTCATCTCAAACTCGCTAGTTATCATTTAAGAAAAATCCTTGCACAGATCATCATTAGTAGACCCAAAAATAATATCATCGACATAAATTTGAACTACTATGATATGTTTGCCCTTGGTTTTAAGGAATAAGGTAGAATCAATCTTACCCTTTTTGAAACCATTTGCAATTAAATGTTTGCTCAGTCCTCCCATACCAAGCTCTAGGAGCTTGTTTTAATCCATAAAGTGCTTTGTCAAGTTTGAAAACATGGTTTGGTTTTTTAAAATCTTCAAAACCAGGGGGTTGTTTTACATATACTTCCTCTTCTAAAAATCCATTTAGGAAGACACTATTGACATCCATTTGGTGTAGTTTGAAGTCCATGTAACTAGCAAAGGCTAGAATTATACGAATGGACTCCAACCTAGCCACCGAAGCAAAAGTTTCTTCAAAATCCACCCCTTCGATTTGGTTAAAACCTTGAATAACTAAACGACTTTTATTTAATAAAATAACACCAGTTTCATCAAGTTTGTTGCGAAAAATCCATTTAGTACCAATGATGGTTCTATCAACAGGTTTTTCAACTAAATGCCAAACTTTGTTCCGTTCAAATTGTTCAAGTTCCTTTTGCATTGACACAACCCATTCTGGATCACATAAAGCTTCCTTAATATTATTAGGAACTATCTGAGAGACAAAAGCACTATGAAAGCATAAATGATTAAGAGAAGACGAGTGGTTACCCCCTTTGATGGACTACCAATAATTTGCTCCATGGGATGATCTCGAACTGATTTCCAAGTCTTGGGTAAATCATCATGTGTTCTTCCATGGAGATGGCCATCGATGTCTTGGGGCTCTCGTTCCACATTAGCTTCTTCTTGAGGTTTCACTTTCACCTCGGCTTCTTCCACACTTTCACTGGTTGATTCAGGTATTCTGTCTTTGATCACTTCAACCACTTCATCCTCATCATCAACTTTCTTAGCAAACGGGTTAGTCTCATCAAAAGAAACATGTATTGATTCTTGCATACATCTATCAATTTTATTGTAAACAATATATGCTCTACTATGACTTGAATAACCCATAAAAATACCTTCAGTTGATTTTGCATCAAACTTACCCAACTTGTCCTTTGTGTTGAGAATGAAGACTTTACTTCCAAAAACCTTGAAGTATGAAATATTTGGAGCTCTACCATTCCACATCTCGTATGGTGTCTTGTTAAGAGATGGCCTCAGGTATACCCGGTTGAGCACGTGACATGCAGTTGATACAGCATGTCACGTGCTCAACCGGGTATACTTGGGAAGGTTGTGCTCGTTCAGTATTGTTCTGCTCATCTCTTGTATGGTTCTATTCTTCCTTTCCACCACATCGTTTTGTTGAGGAGTCCTTGGAGCTGAAAAGTTGTGATTGTAACGCCCCAAAATAATTAATTATTTATTTAATTAATTATTTGGGATTTATATGATAGAAATGATAGAATATTATTTTGTGTTATGTTATATGTGTTATCTAGTGTGAGGTGAGGATTAGTAAAATAAGAGGTGTTAAGGGAGGCCCATGGGTAATTAAGCTAAGGAGAGCCCATTAGGTTAAGTGAGCATATGAGGAAGGGTTAGGAGGAAGTTAGCGCATTATTCCTAAAAGAAAGAAAAGAAAGAGCAAGAAACCAAGAAAGAAAAGTTAGCGTGAGTTGAGAGAAGAAGAGAGGAGGCGGCCAAGAAGAGAGAAAGGGAGAGGAATAGTGCAAGGTACCAAGGAAAGAAGAAGAGAGAGAAGGAAGGCGCAACAAGGAGAGAGCTCTAGGGCAAGGATTTTTGTGATCTTCTTCTAAGGCTAAGGTAAGGGTGGGGTTCTTGTTATATAATGGGATATATGAGTAGTATTATGTAGAGGGGGTTAAGGTTAGAAGGATTATCTAGGCATGTTTGTGTGTTAGTAATTGGTAGGAGGATCATATGTTAGGGCTTGATGTTTATGCAATTGTAATTATGATTTTATGTTGAATTTGCATGTGTGATCATGAATTTATGTTGATTATATATGTGTGATCATGAATTTGTAGGTGTGACCATAAATCCTTGTTGTTATGTATTTGTAACTATGATTTTATGTTGATTATATATGTGTGATCATGAATTCGTAGGTGTGACCATAAATCCTTGTTGTTATGTATTTGTAACTATGATTTTATGTTGAGTATATATGTGTGATCATAAATTTGTAGGTGTGACCATAAATCCTTGTTGTTATGTATTTGTAACTATGAATTTATGTTGAATGGTTACGTGTGATCATATAATTAGGTGGTTTAGTTGAATTAAGTGGTGTGACCGTATGTTTATGCCAATTGTTGAACGATTTTGAGTGAAGTATGTTTCTATGCCCTAAAACCATCCTTTTGCCTTGCTAGAATCATAAGAAAAATATTTGAGTTGGTGTGTGTTTTGGTCATGCTGAAAGTGGCGCCCATGGTGCCCTGTCCCTGTGATTTGGCTGCTGGGTGCTGGAAACGGCGCCCATGGCGCCCAGTGTTGTTGTCTGTGTTGCTGTGTCTGAAAAAGGCGCCCTAGGCCCCCAGTGCATGTTGTTTGGTTGCCTGTTGCTGTTTTAGGCGCCCTAGGCGCCCAGTGGTGTGTTCTGTGTGTGAGTTGCTGATTTAGGCGCCCAGGCGCCCAGTGCTGTGCCCAGTGTTGCGCCAGAATTCTGCGTTGTGTTGCCTGTCCCCGTGTTCCTGGCTTAGGCGCCCTGTGCCTGGGCGTCGTGCCCCAGTTTGTGTTGTTGATGTTCCAAATTTGTTTTCGCAATATCTTTTGATCCGGGAACCCGATTTAAGTGTTCTAAAATGCGTTGGAAAGCTTATTCAGAGGCCTAACTGAATATTCTATTTTTAAGGCAAAATGAACTGTTTTTGGATGTCGTAAAATTGTTGTTGGTCCAGGCGTTGTAAATTGGTGTCATAAATTGTCGTTGTTCTCGGTGTTGTAAAATTTGTTGTGGCTGATTGGCGCCTTAGCGCCTATGGCCGTTGTTGCTGTCTTGTTTCATTTGTTGTCGTCTTGTTGGTTGGTGAGCGCTTTAGGCGCGGCAGGCCTATAATTGGCCGCCTGTTGATTTAGTGGCTAATTGTCGAATTGCTGAATTAATTAAGTTAGATTGCTGAATTGCCGAGTCGTCGAGTCATGTAACTGTTTAGTTGTTTAGTGGCTAACCTATTAGCCCAGATGTGGTGACGTGATGTTGTTTGTCGTTGATGTTGTTGTATAGATGGTGTTGTCGTTGTCGTTGCAGTGAATGTTGTTGTCGTTGTTGCCGTAGTTGTCGTTGTGTCGTCGTGGTCGCTATTATTGTTGTTGATGATGTTATGAAAGTCGTGAAGCCTTTATTGGCTGGTTTAGTCGTGATGCCTCTATTTATTGGCAGGGATTTCTATGTCGTGGGCCTATGGTCAGTGGTGAGGTTAAGTCGTTGTCGTGTTGAGGTATAATTGTTGTTGATTTGTCGGTGTTGCATCATTGCGTCGCATGGCATTTGCATTAAGTCGTGAAGCCTCTTTTGGCTGGATTGTCGTGAAGCCTCTTTTGGCTGGTTAGTCGTGAAGCCTCTATTTACGGGCTGGATTTTTGGTGATTGGTACCACATGCATATGCCCGTTGGTGTGGGTTGCATCTCATTCATTCATACATGACATTGTGATGACTCTTGTTGTTATAAATTGTGTGGTTGTTGATGTTGCTATTGATGATATCGTTGTTGTTGTTACTACTAATGTAGTTATAGTCGTTGTTGCTATTGTGGATGTCGTGGTTGTCGTTGCTACTAATGTAGTTATAGTCGTTGTTGCTATAGTCGTTGTCGTTGTTGTGACGATTGTAGTTATTGCCCGTTGAGCTATGATGATTTTGATGACCTGACTTGAATACATATTGCTCTTCATATGACTTATTATATAGTGTGATATCTCACCCCTTCTGTTTGAATGTTACCCCTTTGTTGGTAACGTGCAGGTGGTAGCGAATGAAGGCGGTGTACCTTCATATAGTCGGTGTCGTCGCTCTGATACGTAGCACTCGGGGGAATGAACGCTTATTTACATTGCTTATGTCGTTATATTTGCTGAACTTGAGTCTATGGTTGTTATGACTATTCATGTTGTGAACCCTTGAAGTTATTGTCGTTAAGTTGAACCTTTTGATTTTCCGCTGCATATTGAATGAAAGTTAACAATTTTGAAGTATGATTTTGTTGGTGATTTTCAAGTCGAAAATGTGACACTCATTTGTTGTTGAAAAACTCTAATTTTTGCTATTACGTTACCGGGTAGAAATGGGTGTTACAGTGATGAACACCATATTTCACACCAAGTCCTGAATGATGAATTTTCGTAATCTCCTCCATGATCACTTCTAATTTTCTTGATGGCTAAGCTTTTCTCATTCTGTAACTTTCTCCACAGCTTAGCAAACTCATTAAAAGCATCGCTTTTATTTGCAAGTAGAATGACCCAAGTATACCTAGAATAATCATCTACAATCACGAAGACATACTTGGATCCTCCTAGACTTACAACATCAATCTCACCAAATAAATCAAGATGGAGCAATTCAAGCACATTGTTAGTGGATAATAATTGAAAGAATACAAAGTGTCTTAATAATTTAGCCTTTATATGTAATCATGAATTTATGTCTCCTATTATGTGTAAATTAAAAAAAATATTAGTATTCAGGAGTCACTCCATTAAAGAAAAAGGAAAAATTTTCAGCCTTATGGCTTCAGGAGTCACTCCATTCAATTTCAAGGTGCCACAGTATTCAAGAAAAATTGATAGATGAAGGTTTGGATCATCAGTGGCTGATCCAGAAAATTGATCCTGTTGGACCATAGAAAGTAAAGACGATTTGAGTTCAAAATTATTAGCGTCAATATTTGGATGCACAATAACACCATGGGGTTCTGCCGTAGAAGGCGTAGCATACTCTTTGAGAGTACGATTTTGATTAGCCGCCATTTCTTGGTTATTGCGCAATTCTCTTCTTCTTCTATGTAAAAATCTTCCAATCTCAGGAATTGGTTCAACAATTTCTCCGAGACTTCGGACTCTTCGCATCAAAGAAGAAGAGAATAGGAAAATAAAAGAAAACAAAATTTCAGTCTAACCGGTACCAAAAAGTTGATTAATATCACTAACTCCCCGGCAACGACGTCAAAAACTTGATACACCGCAAGTATACGGTTATATCGTGTAATAGAAAGTATCGATCCATAGGGAGTTAAGTATGATTACCAATCTAATTTTTTGTGGTGATTAGCTAAAAGGGAATAGATTTAGAGAGAAATATGTTTGGTTTTCACTTAGAATATAAAAAGCGCCTTGGGATCATGGTTAGATCACAATGATGGTATTTGAATAACCCCTCAACTATCCCCTATCTTATTTTTAAATTTGTTTTTAAGGACAATGTATTCTTTTGGTGTAATTCAAGTTTCCTTTCGGAATACAAGAACGTGTCTCTAAACAATGATCAAGCCTATTCTCATGGTTGATCATTGCAGAGACCCATTAAGCACAACCTTGTTGTCCCAAGGTTATCAACGCTATTCTCATGCGTTAATTCGCCTTGTCTAATTTCATTTGTTCCAATATCGAGCTTCACCTTTCGGTACTTCACTTGACATTTGGTTTATACAATTCGCATGATGAAATTAGATTAAAAATCAAACTCTAATAAGATAGAGTTTGGTCTTGGAATTATTTAGGGACCCATCATTGGATTGTTTCCCATAATCCCAAGACTAAAGAAGTGTACTCACTCATGATCATAGTAGACAAAGGAGTAGAAGAGAATGACATAATTTAAATGACAGAATGTAAATAACAAGAAATAAAAGAAAGCTATAAATGACTGAAATATAAAAGAGCAGAATAACAATAAAGCAAAACCTTAAAAGAAAATGCAAGAACTTTAGATTAAACTTTGGAATGAAACTACAATGGTCTGGTGATCCTTATGAAGCTGCATTGAGGTCCTTTTTATAGTCTAGGATCAGTAGACAAAACATTAAATACATTAGAATCCATAAAGTAGAGAATGGAAAGAGTTTGTAACATCTTTGGAGTTCAGGAGGGGCGCACGGATCATGCTAGGCAGGCGCACGGATCGTGCCTAGTGTAATCCTGATGGAATTCGAAACAGCACACGTGGCATAGATCGTGCTTAGGAGGTGCACGGATCGTGCGCTGTGTGTAACACCCCTTTTCTACCCGACAATTATTAATAAAATTAGAGTTTTCAAAAATTTATTTAAATCAAAGGAATGCTACATTTCGCCTTAAACCAGATCACCAACGAAAAACAGTAATTATAACAACATCACCGTTATGAAAATCACGTGATACATAACACATCGTAAATGGGACGAACCCAAAACACCTGTTCAGTCAACATGACAGCAAACTCAATCACCACGCAACGGAGATATAAATAAAGGTTCAAATACACAACCATGGTATTTTTGCAAACTTCTACAGTCAAAGAAGTAAAATCAATAAATAATAACAATGTTCATCCCCCCAAGTGCTACGTATCAAAGCGACGACACCGACTCGACTAGTGAAGGAAAAGCAGCCTTCACTCATGGTTACCTGCACGTTACCAACATAGGGGTAACATTCAAACAGAAGGGGTGAGATATCTAACAATATAATAGTGTATATGAAAGGCAGTATGCTAGAGTTAAGACACTATCTCTACCACTTCACAACCAACAAACGACAATAACCAACAACAATGTCATGTGGAAGATGAATGAGAATGCAACCCAACACCAAGGGTATATGCATGTGGTACCATTTCATCACCTATAAAAATTGCCAATATGGGCATCATCATCACCTATCATCACCTGTTTGAGCATAGCTCCAAGACCGAAGCCTTCACCAAATTTATGCATATGACATGTATGCGACACCATGATACATGCACCAGAGACAATCAACACCAATACAGTCAACTTAGTGACACTACAACACCGATTTCAAATATTGGCCATAGGCCCATCACCTATCAATTTGCCCGTAAATAGAGGCAACCTCACCTTTTATATCATCACCAATAACATCATCACCTGGTTTTACAGTCTAACCACAACACCACACCGACACCAATGACAACAACAATTCACAACACCACGACGACGTTAACAACAACACCAACAACAATGTTAACGACAACACCAACAACAACCACGACACTAAGACACCAATGACAACCATTAATACACCAACGACACGGCACAACATCAACCACCGGGGCAGCCACACCGGCGCCCGGTCACCAAACAACCAAAATAGGACAGCCACATAGGCGCCCCAAGACAACAGGAAATGGCGCCCAGGGAGGCGCCCAGCAACCAGACACAGAAACTGGCGCCCGGGATGGCGCCCAGCAACAATACAGAAAGTGGCGCCCAGGATGGCGCCCATCAACATCAATCAGGAAACGGTGCCCTTGGCGCCCCAGAAGACCTGCGCCAATGCGCACACAACACCGAACACGGGCAGCCAGGATTTGGCGCCCTTGACGCCCAGGCGCGCACAACAGGCAGCCACACGGCGCCCTTGGCGCCCCAGCGCCAAACACCTGCACACAGACACAACACGCACGCAACAACACAGCAACACGGCGCCAATGGCGCCCAGCGCGCCAGCGCCTAAAACAACAATCCGCGACACGGAGCCTATGGCGCCCAGTGCGCCAGCGCCTGAGACAGCAACAACAAATTTGGCTCCCATGGCGCCCAGAACCTGAAAACAGCCAGAATGCGACTACAACAACAACACACATGGCACCCAGTACCCAGACAACAACAACAACATATGGCGCCCATGGCGCCTAGGACTTAGACAACAACGACGCGACAACAATCGAACACCTCATACGCGACCATGACAACATCACATCAAACACCAATTTTTCAACAATCATCATGAACACATCCAAAATCACCAAACAATCGCCAACACCAATTTTCATAATAATCACATACATATATGAACATCACCAAATAAACACCGAACAACATCAAAGGGTAACATAGATCCTATCTCCCACATAACCCCCATCATACACCCTATTATAGAGATAGAACCCCATCCTTACCTTAGGTTTGCCGAAAACAAGACCCACTTGATCGAAATCTCCAAAGAACCACCGCAACTAAGCCTCCTCTCCTCTCCTCCTCCTTGTGCGCCGCCACTCCTCTTCTTCTCTTCTCTCATCGCAACTTTCTTTCTTTCTAAAAAAATGCGCAAATGACTAAACCCTAGCCTAGGCGCCTCTCCTATGCGCCTAGCTAGTGGACTCTTGGATCACGGGCCTCCTTCCACTACCCAGCTTACTTACTAAACACCACTCCCTGATTAAAATAAGACATCTCATTATAATTCTAATATAATTTCACCAATAAAAATACCTAAATATTTAATTAAATAAATAATTAAATATTTGGGCGTTACAACTCTCCCCCACTTAGAATATTTTCGTCCTCGAAAATTTACCTGATTCAAACAGCTCGGGATAGGATTCCCGCATCTTGCTCTCCAACTCCCACGTCATGCTCTCTCCAGCAACTCCTAGCCAGACTACTTTCACCAATGCGATCTCCTTGCCTCTTAGGATCTTCACCTCATGATCTTCAATTCGTACAGGCATCGTCTCCACCGTGAGATTATCCCGCACTTGCACATCATCCATGCTAATTATATGAGATGGATCTGAAATATACTTCCGAAGTTGCGACACATGGAACACGTCATGCAAATTCGAAAGATTAGGCGGTAAGGCCACTCTATAAGCAACATTTCCAACTCTCTCTGAAATCTGATACGGACCAATGAAACGCGGAGTAAGCTTCTTAGACTTCAAAGCACGTCCAACACCGGTCATCGGGGTGACCCTCAAAAACACATGCTCACCCGCTTGAAACTCCAAATCCTTTCTTCGCTTATCATGATAACTCTTCTGTCTACTCTGAGAAGCTTTCATCTTCTCCCGAATAAACTTCACCTTTTCTGTAGTCTCTCGAACAATTTCAGGTCCTAGCACCACACTCTCTCCAGACTCATACCAACATACCGGAGTCCTACATCTCCGACCATACAATGCTTCAAAAGGAGCCATCCCAATACTAGAATGATAACTGTTATTATAAGTGAACTCCACTAATGATAGATAAGCATCCCACGAACCTCCTTGCTCAAGAACACAAGCTCTCAACAAATCCTCTAAGGACTGGATAGTCCTCTCTGTCTGACCATCTGTTTGAGGGTGATACGCCGAACTCAGCCTCAACTTAGAACCCAACTCCTTCTGCAGACTCTTCCAAAAATCAGAAGTAAACCTCGGATCTCTATCCGAAAGAATACACATAGGAACACCATGCAGCATTACAATCTCTCTGACATAAACCTCTGCCAACTTCGATACTGGATATGTGATACTAATAGGAATAAAATGAGCCGACTTCGTCAGCCTGTCAACAATTACCCAAATAGCATCATTACCTCTCGCGGTATTAGGCAATCCCGTCACAAAATCCATCGAAATACTGTCTCATTTCCACTCTGGAACTTCTAACGGTTGCATCAACCCTGCAGGCTTCTGATGTTCAACCTTCGACCTCTGACAAGTCAAACATGCATACACAAACTGCGCTACATCACGCTTCATACCCTGCCACCAAAACAACTTCTTCAGATCTTGATACATCTTTGTTGCTCCCGGATGAATACTCAACTTACTCTTATGACCCTCTTCCAGAATTGCTTTCTTCATCTCTGCATTATCAGGAATGCAAATCCTATTCCGGAACCTCAATACACCTTGTGCATCCAACTTGAAATCACTATTCTCAGACTGATCGGTCCCAACCATCAAATCTACCAGTTTGACATCCAACTTTTGTGCCTCTATAATACTGTCCAGAAAATCATTGTTAATCTTCAACATGCCCAGCTTAACACTCCGAGGTGTCACTTCGCACACCAAACTCATATCTCTGAACTGCTCGATCAGCTCCAATTCTTTAACCATCATTGCCGACATATGCAAGGTCTTCCGACTTAAAGCATCAGCCACGACATTAGCTTTTCCTGGATGATAGTTCAAGCCGAAATCATAGTCCTTCAACAACTCTAACCACCGACGTTGCCTCATATTCAACTCCTTCTGATCAAACAGATACCTCAAGCTCTTATGATCACTAAACACCTCAAACCTAGAACCATACAGATAATGCCTCCAGATCTTCAACACAAAAACAACGGCAGCAAGCTCTAAATCATGCGTAGGATAATTCTTCTCATGAATCCTCAACTGCCTTGACGCATAAGCAACTACCTTACCATTCTGCATAAGCACACCTCCTAAACCCATCTTAGAAGCATCACAATATACCACAAAAGATTCTCCCGGATTAGGTAACGTCAATATAGGAGACGTCGTCAATCTCTTCTTCAGTTCTACGAAACTCTCCTCACAACGAGCATCCCATACAAAAGCTCTACCCTTACAAGTCAACTGAGTCAACGGAAGGGCTAACTTGGAAAAACCTTCGATGAACCTTCTATAATAACCGGCCAACCCCAAAAAGCTTCAGATCTCTGTAGCCGACTTCGGACTCTCCCACTGCAACACCGCATCAACCTTAGACGGATCCACCGCAATGCCACTACCTGAAATGACATGACCCAGAAAACTCACCTCTTTCAACCAGAATTCACACTTCGACAGCTTTGCATACAGCTTCTTCTCTTTCAAGACCTCCAACACTAACCTCAGATGCTCTACATGCTCTTCTTTTGACTTAGAATAAATTAGGATGTCGTCAATGAACTCCACCACGAACCGATCCAAGTAAGTACGAAAAATACGATTCATATATTCCATAAATACTCCCGACGCGTTAGTAACACCGAAAGGCATCACCGAATACTCATAATGTCCATAACGAGTCCTAAAGGCCGTCTTCTGAATATCTTCATCCTTCACCTTAATCTGATGATAACCCGATCGCAGATCGATCTTGCTGAATACTTGAGCACCCACCAGCTGATCCATCAAATCATCTATCCTCGGAAGTGGATACTTGTTCTTAATCGTCACCTTATTCAACTGCCTATAATCAACACATAGCCTCATACTTCCATCTTTCTTCTTCACTAACAACACAGGAGCTCCCCACGGCGACACACTTGGTCTCACAAACTTCTTCTCGAGCAAACCTTCAAGTTGCTTCTTCAACTCGGACAATTCAGATGCTGACATCCTGTACGGTGCCATAGAAACAGGTCTGGTACCAGGTACAAGATCAATAGAGAACTCAACTTCCCTCTCTGGCGGTACACTTGGAATCTCATCAGGGCAAACTTCAGGAAATTCGCGCACCACCTGCAACTCCTCAATTACAGCTCGGTTCTCAACAGACAGCGATGCAATCAACGAAAATAACTGGACTTCTTCCTGCATCAACTTCCGCAATTGCTTAGGAGACAACAAACCCGCTTCCTCTTCCGAAGTAGAAAAACTCACCGACTTATTACGACAATTGATATGGACATGGTTATGCTCTAACCAGTTCATACCTAGGATTACATCCAATCCGCTTAACGGCAAACATATTAAATCCACAGTAAAGTCTCTGCCGAAAATCGACAAGGGACACTTAGAACACACAAGAGAAGTAGTCACTGACCCCTTAGCTGGAGTATCGACAACCATTTCTCCATTCATAGCAGACAATGTAACAGCCCGAAAATAGTAGATTAATTTTCTAGTTAATTAAATGAGGTTTAGGTGGTAGGAGATAATTAATTAATTGATTTAATTAATTATTTAGGGTTTTGAGAGTTAAATAAATAGAATTATTTAATTGGACCTAGGGTTAGTTTTAGATGGTGGTGGCGAGTTGAAGTGGATTAGGAGAAACCCATGATTAGGTCATTAAGTGGAAGCCCATGTCCATTAAGCTAGGCGCCTATAAGATGCCAATCTTAGGGTTTGGTGATTCATTCCAACACTTTAGAAAAAAAATGGAGAGAGTGGGACGGCTTGGAGAGAGGAGAGGCGTGAAACCATAAGAGAGAGATGAAAGAAGAAGGGCGCAAAACCCTAGAGGAGAGAGAGAGGAAGTTTTCGCATGCACCAAGGAGGGAGAGGAGGATCTTAGTTGCTGAATTTTGATGGTAGCTTGCTCACCAAGAGATAGGTGTTCTTCAATTATGAGGTAAGGGGGCTCTCGTTCATAGTTAATAATTTATAAACCACGAAATCATGGGGACTAGGTGTTAGGAGTAGTTGTTTAAATTGCTGTTGATGTTTATAATATCTATATGTGGCTGAAGTGTGATGGTTGTTTGTGTTGTTGAATTCACTGTTTTGAGATGTTCTGACATAGGTTTAGTATTTCAGTGACTGAGAACGTTTTACTAATTGAAAAATTATGTGGTTTGTCATTTCGAAAACTTGATTGAATGCTTGTTAATTTGGCGTTGATTTGGTTGCATTTGGAGTTGTAAAACTTAAGTTATAGGTGCAACAAGTTAGGTTAAAATTCTGGAAACGATTTGGGTAGAGGTTCAGTATTTCGGTAACTGGGAACGTTGTGTTGACTGAAAAATTATGTGGTTTACTATTATGGAAAATAGACTTAATTCTTGTTAATATGGCACTGGTTTGGTTGCGTTTAGAGTTGTGTAGCTCGAGATATGAATTTCACAAGTTAGGGTAAGATTCTGGAAACAATCTGGATATAGGTTCAGTAAATCTGTGGTCGTGAGTGTTCTATTCGTCTAAAAATTATGGGGTTTGTTTTGTTGGAAAGTAGACTTAATTTCCTACTGAATAGGCACTGATTTCGCTAAATTTCATTGAGAAATGAGGGAGAAGATTTGATTTCAAAATGACTAATAATTCTGTCCGAATTTTGTGGGATTTGTTGCTCCGAATTTTGTGGGGTTTGTTGCTCCGAATTTTGTGAGATTTTATGCTGCTGTTTATATTGCTCTGCTACTCTATGTGCTGTCTTGGTCCCTATGGGTGTTGTTTAGTCCTTTGGTGACAATGTAGTCGCGTAATTAATTGTGCTTGGTGTGATTGGTGTGCTATCCGTAGAGCTGAAATTTTGGAGATGTATAATGGTGATGTATATAAAATGGTGAGATAAATTATTGGTGAGTTTATTGGTGAGTGCCCTCAAGGCAATGGTCTATGACCTTTCTTTTGGTGTTGGTGAGTTAATAAAACTATTGGTGAGTTAAATAAATTATTGGTGCACATGTTATCGCATTGTTGTGGTGATTTTGGTGTGTATGGTGCATTGTTCATAGCGTCACATAAACCATGTGCATATTTGGTGAGCAGAGGCTTCGGCCTAATTATATTTGGTGAGCAGAGGCTTCGGCCTAATTATATTTGGTGAGCAGAGGCTTCGGCCTAATGGATCCACATGCATATGCCCAGTGGAGTTTTGGGTTGCATCTCATACATTGCATACGCGTCCTGTGTTTGATTGCGTCTTCTTGAACTGTATTCTGGGTGTAACTGTATTTGGTGTGACGGTACTTGGTGTAACAGTATTCGGTGTAACTGGATTTGGTGCAACTGTATTATTGGTGTAGTAAATTGATGGTATCCCTGGTGTGCCTATTATACTGTGTTTCTTGTTTTATCTATTATTATCTATGTAGTGAGACTCACCCTACTGCGTCGTGTTGCCTCGTATGTCGGCAACCTGCAGGTGACGGTGACTGAAGGTGGCTAGAGATTCTTCTTCTAGTATGGTCGAGTCGGCTCTGATACGTAGCACTCGGGAGGGTTGTCCTTGTGTCTTTCCTTATGTGTTATGTATATGCCTTTCTAAGTTGTAAACCTTTTGAAGTATGATTGCCAAGTTAAACCTTTTTATTTCCGCTGCATGTTTTTGAAAAGAAGTTAGTTATAATTAAAGTACTCTGTTTGCGAAGTGGTTTTCCGGTTCGAAAAATGTGACACTCTTTTGGCGCGAAGAACTCTGATATTATTTTTTTAATAAACCGTTGGGTAGAAAAAGGGGTGTTACAGACAATGCAAGACCCAATCTCATAATACAATCAGCAGCAATAAAACAATGGGTAGCACCAGTATCAATAATAGATTCTAGAGGAGTACCATTAATGAAGCACGTACCACTAATGAGTCCATCTTCCTCGGTAGGCTCTGTCCCTGCCAAAGCGAATACCTTTCCACTAGCTCCTTCCTTCTTCGGTTTCTTACACTGGGTCCTGATATGCCATTCTTCACCACAGTTGTAGCAGGTCACCTCCTTACGCTCGCACTCAGATGCCATATGACCATTCTTACCACAACGGTAACACCTCTTCACTTCAGCCTTACACGCAAAACTCTTGTGACCAGGTTTTCCACACTTGAAGCACGCAATACCAGCAGGAGCATCTCCCCCACTAGTTCTCTTACTATCAGCAGCCTTCTATTTACCCTTTCCTGCAGGAGCATCATACGGCTTACCCCGCCTCTGGAACCTACCCCTCTTCTCATTCATAACCTTATAGTGAGCGTTGTTGTCTTCCTCAAAAATCCTGCAACTGTCAATCAAATCGGAGAAGACACGGATCTTCTGATATCCAATGGCCTTCTTGATCTCTGGCCACAATCCATTCTCAAACTTAATGCATTTGGAAAACTCAGCAGTCGCCTCACTATAATGCGGATAGAACTTATCCAACTCCACAAACTTGGCAGCATATTCAGTCACGGACAGATTTCCCTGCTTCAGCTCAAGGAACTCGATCTCTTTCTTTCCCCGAACATCCTCTGGGTAATACTTCCTCATGAACTCCCTACAGAATACAGCCCAAGTGACTTCTTCATTTGCAGTCTCCAATCTCTGCCTAGCCTCTAACCACCAGTCATCAGCCTCCTCTGCCATCATATGAGTACCATACCGCACCTTCTGCGCTGGAGTGCAGTCCATCACACGGAAGATCCTCTCCATCTCTTTCAGCCAAGCCAAAGCCCCATCTGGATCATACTTGCCCTTGAAGGTAGGCGGATTCTCTCTCTGAAAAGATGCCAAACTCCGAGACCCAGCATTCTCACCAACATTCTGCTGATTCTCCACGGCCTGTGCCATAGCAGACAAGGCAGCAGCAATAGCAGCGTCGTTCCGTCCAGCCATCTCAACTCAAAGCTACAACATAAACAACAGTTAGAACTAATTTGACAATACTCGATCGTCAAATGACACTACAACTGGACTTGGCAGGACAGACCGAACTGCTCTGATACCACTAATGTAACACCCCTTTTCTACCCGGCAATTATTAATAAAATCAGAGTTTTCAAAAATTTATTTAAATCAAAGGAATGCTACATTTCGCCTTAAACCAGATCACCAACGAAAAACAGTAATTATAACAACATCACCGTTATGAAAATCATGTGATACATAACACATCGTAAATGGGACAAACCCAAAACACCTGTTCAGTCAACATGACAGCAAACTCAATCACCACGCAGCAGAAATATAAATAAAGGTTCAAATACACAACCATGGTATTTTTGCAAACTTCTACAGTCAAAGAAGTAAAATCAATAAATAATAACAATGTTCATCCCCCCAAGTGCTACGTATCAGAGCGACGACACCGACTCGACTAGTGAAGGAAATGCAGCCTTCACTCATGGTTACCTGCACGTTACCAACATAGGGGTAACATTCAAACAGAAGGGGTGAGACATCTAACAATATAATAGCATATATGAAAGGCAATATGCTAGAGTTAAGACACTATCTCTACCACTTCACAACCAACAAACGACAATAACCAACAACAATGTCATGTGGAAGATGAATGAGAATGCAACCCAACACCAAGGGTATATGCATGTGGTACCATTTCATCACCTATAAAAATTGCCAATATGGGCATCATCATCACCTATCATCACCTGTTTGAGCATAGCTCCAAGACCGCAGCCTTCACCAAATTTATGCATATGACATGTATGCGACACCATGATACATGCACCAGAGACAATCAACACCAATACAGTCAACTTAGTGACACTACAACACGGATTTCAAATATTGGCCATAGGCCCATCACCTATCAATTTGCCCGTAATTAGAGGCAACCTCACCTTTTATATCATCACCTATAACATCATCACCTGGTTTAACAGTCTAACCACAACACCACACCGGCACCAATGACAACAACAATTCACAACACCACGACGACGTTAACAACAACACCAACAACAATGTTAACGACAACACCAACAACAACAACGGCACTAAGACACCAATGACAACCATTAATACGCCAACGACACGGCACAACATCAACCACCGGGGCAGCCACACCGGCGTCCGGTCACCAAACAACCAAAATAGGACAACCACATAGGCGCCCCAAGACAACAGGAAATGGCGCCCAACAACCAGACACAGAAACTGGCGCCCAAGATGGCGCCCAACAACAATACAGAAAGTGGCGCCCAGGATGGCGCCCAGCAACATCAATCTGGAAACGGCGCCCTTGGCGCCCCAGAAGACATGCGCCAATGCGCACACAACACCGAACACGAGCAACCAGGATTTGGCGCCCTTGGCGACCAGGCGCGCACAACGGGCAGCCACACGGCGCCCTTGGCGCCCCAGCGCCAAACACCTGCACACAGACACAACACGCACGCAAAAACACAGCAACATGGCGCCTATGGCGCCCAACGCGCCTGCGCCTAAAACAACAATCCGCGACACGGCGCCTATGGCGCCCAGTGCGCCAGCGCCTGAGACAGCAACAACAAACTTGGCGCCCAGAACCTGAAAACAGCCAGAATGCGACTACAACAACAACACACATGGCGCCCTGTACCCAGACAGCAACAACAACATATGGCGCCCATGGCGCCTAGGACTTAGACAACAACGACGCGACAACAATCGAACACCTCATACGCGACCATGACAACATCACATCAAACACCAATTTTTCAACAATCATCATGAACACATCCAAAATCACCAAACAATCACCAACACCAATGTAGCGACCGAAAAATCCGGGTGAGGATTCCTCGAAGGTTCAAAAATGAAGCCGCCACCGATGTTTTAGTTTAAGGGCAAACATTGGAAAATCCCGTTTGGAATGGATAAGGGTCCTTGAAGGTTACCTGCTAATGTCTGTTATGCGTGGGGAAGATATTAGCACCCCACGACATCCTTCCTAATGAAGGTTACCTGCTAGCTAGTTGTAGGAAAGAATGTTAATTTTTAAAATATTTATTTTACCCTTTTATTGAAAGATAAAGACTTACGAAAGTTTTTAGTTTTTTGTGCTTGACAGGAGTGGGCCCCTGCTCCTACGTATCTCCAGGTGCGATGGAGAAATCAAAGCTACGTAGTTATTGGGGTAGAAAATGTTTGTTGGTTGGTGTTTTTTAATATAGGGGTTTTAGGACTGTGTGATCTGTGTTGAAGGACCACTGGGGGTCTGAAGGACCACTGGGGGTCTGAAGGAGCGCTGGGGCTCTGAAGGGCCGCTGAGGGCTGAAGGAGCGCTGGGGCTCTGAAAGACCACAGTTCACTTATCCTAAAACGATGACTAACCCGGTCGTATGACCGACTTAATCCCCTATTTTCTGAAAATGGAATTTTTTGTAGTTTTTTAAAAAAAATGGTTTGGTGTGTGGTGGATTGATTTTATTAAAATAAGGGTTTTAGGACATGATCTGTAACGGTTCATTAGCGACCTAAAACGCTGACTAACCCGGCCGTACAGCCGACTTAATCCCCTATTTTGAAAATTCGATTTGGGGAAAGAAATGCGTTTGTGCTTATTTTAATTTAGAGATTGTTTGTTTTAACTAGGGATTTTAGGACATAATCCGTAACGGTTCATTAGTAACCTAAAAAGCAGACTAACCCGACTGTACAGTCGACTTAGTCCCCTATTTATATTTTTTGGGGAAAAGGAACATCTACCTTCATAAAAAAATGGATTTGTGAGAGAAATTATTTATTTGTAGGAAAAAGGAAAAAAAGGAACGAAAAAGGGGTGTAGTGGTAAAATGGGTTGTCATTAGCTGCAGGGGTTTGTATTTTTAAAAAGGGAAGTGTGGAAAGCAGCAGCCCAATTCGTTTTTGCGAGCTGGCCTGCGAGGAGGTGGGCTTCCAGTGGGGGTGCGTGGAGCAAAATGCGTGGTGCATATAATAATCAGAATTAAAAAAGACGAAAAGACAGAAATACCCTTGAGACGCCACACTATATAAGCCAAACCCTAAAAATGGAAACCCTAACATCCCTCTCTCCTTCCTTGCGGCGCCCCACCCCCAAAATTAACCAAATATGATTTCCACCTCTCCACGGCGCCGTGACGCCTCTCTCCCTCAACCGCAACCTCGTCTTCTTCCTCACCGAAACGATCTTCCCCTCATCGAGCCGCAGCGCCCTCCTTCTCTCAACCGTGACTTCATTTTCATCATCACCCTTCTCAACCCTAGATTCGCCCCCGTCCTCCTCGATCTCTCCTCCTCACCGTCCCAAATCTATTCCTCCACCTCCTCGCTAGTGTCAATGACAGAAACGTGAAAGGGGGTAGAGCTCAAGAACGACGACTACGGATTGGTGGTCTGGCGGTGTGAAGATGTGCTGGTTCGATTTGCGAGACGAGGGTGAGGCCGTGAGGGTGTCAACGGCGGCAGTGGTGGTCGTGAGATGAGATAGAGGTGTGTGGTTGACGGTGGTTGCGAGAGAGAGGGTGAGGCCGTGAGTGTCGGTGGTTGCGAAGGAGAGGGTGAGGCCGTGAGGGTTCGGTGGTTGCGAAGGAGGGGGTGAGTGGCGGTTTGCGGTGATGAGAGAGATGTTTGGTGTTGGTTTTGGGTGGTTGGCCGTGAGTGGTGGCCGTTTGTGAAGGGGGAGGGGTGACAGTGAGAACGATAGAGAGAGGGATGATAACAGTGGTGGTACACGGTGGTTCGTAGGGAGAGAGGGGAACGCTCGCGGTGAGGGAAAGATAGAGGGAGAGCAAAGGATGGAGACCAGAAACAAGAGGGAGCCGCGTGGTGGTTGCAGTGGCGAGACTACGGCGGCGGCCACCGTGAATGGTGGCCAGAGGTAAAATTCTCCTCCTTTCTTTTCTCTGTTGCCCTTATTTTTATTCTGAAACTTGAATCCTTTTTTCCCCACCGTTTTCCCTTGAATCGGTTTCCTCCCCTCTGTTCTGAGTTTCAAGAATGAATTTATAGAGGGACTTGTATAGGGTTTTGTGTTTGAGGAGTCAATTTTAACTCTGCATTTCTGATTGAAGTTTCCCCAATGTATTTCCTTCTTTGTGCTTGAGTTGGTCCGTGACCAATTTTCTTCTCTGTTGCATATATGATTTGAGTATGTTTGACTGTTATTTCTGATGCCACTTCTCCACTTGTGTCTACAATTTGAACAGGTTTTATCTAGGCCAAGAGCTTCTCCCTATTTGCAGCTTTGGTGTGTAGGTTGTGAAGTTTGTCTCCTTCCCCTTGTTGCCACACCAGCTTTGTCTTGTTCCCTTTGTCATTGTTGCTGCTGCTTATTGTTTTGGGAAAGATATCATAAAGATGATGAAAGAGCTTCTAGAATCTAACTGAAAGTAGAAGACTAGATGCTGCTTGATGATGCGCTACATTTCCCCTTTTTTATTTCTTTTTACAACTTGTGAATTTTACCTCAGTATGTATTTTATCTGTATTTGAAAACTTTTGAACTTTGTAATTTGTAAATTATAATTAAATACTAAATAGATTTTTTAATTAAGTTCTTTTTTCTTGCAATAAAAATAAATAAGTTCCACAAATAACAATAATAAAGAAAAGCCGCAAAACCGGTAATGAGTACCAGATGGCACATGTCAATGGCTAAAATCTCAAAATGCACAATAAGCAATATTTTCTTTTTTGAATTAGCCGGACAAAATTAGGGTATGACAGCTGCCCCTCTTTATTTATATTCCGTAGATAAACTGAAAGGTTTTCATAATAGGAATAGAAATAAAGATAAGACAGACGCTAATTTTGTCCACTTAGAGGAAGGCTGGGGTTTTGAGAATTTACAAGTATGGTTAACACTTGGCATGTTAATGAGAAAACTATAAAGAAGGATCACTGGGGATCTGAAGGAGTACTAGGGCTCTGAAGGACCACTGGGGGTCTGAAGGAGCACTAGGGCTCTGAAGGACTACGGGAGTCTGAAGGATCGATGCCTTGAAGTGTTGGCATAAAGATCTGAGGGTCTAATCGCAGTCGATGCTTGGCGCATTGATTTGAATTGGACTGAAGGACCGGCGGGGTCTGAAGGGCATGCCTAAGCCTGATGGACCAATGGGTCTGAAGGAGCGTCAACTAGCGATGGTACTAGTAGAACGGTCTGCTTTGGGGGGCCTTTTCCGAGCGGCCATGGGGGCATGATCAGGTCGTTGACCTGATTTGCTCACCTCGAAGGACGTGCACTGTGTTTTTTTTAGGCGGACACAGATAGTCTGAAGGGCCTGGGGCCGGATGATCCGTCGGTTGCTCGATAACGCGACATGCGATCTGGATTGAAGGACCATTGATGGTCTGAAGGAGCGCTTGGGCTCTGAGGGACCGTTGGAGGTCTGAAGGAGCACTGGAGCTAAACGGGAGGACCGACGGGGTTTGAAGGGCATGCCTAAGTCTGATGGACCAATGGGTCTGATGGAGCGCAAACTAGCAATGGTACTAGTAATACGGTCTGCTTGGGGGTGGCCTTTTTCGAGCGGCCATGGGTGGCAAGGTCAGGTCGTTGACCTGATTTGCTCACCTCGAAGGACGTGCACTGTGTTTTTTAGGCTGACACAACTAGTCTGAAGGGCCTAGGGCCGGATGATCCGTCGGTTGCTCGATAACGCGACGTGCGATCTGGATTGAAGGACCATTGTTGGTCTGAAGGAGCGCCTGGGCTCTGAAGGACCGGCGGGGATCTGAGGGATGATGACTCTCTGCCATATGATGGAAGTCGTCATCTTTTAAGGCCAAAAGTGTTTGAAATTCATTGTAATATAGTCACTATAGGGGATATTAGCTTAGTTTGGATAATTGTCTTAGGATTTACTATGTAAGTTGTTTCTGTGCCTGTGGGAGCTAAAAATTGTACTTGAAGGCATCCAATGGATTGTGGCATATTTCGGCGAACCAGACACTTGCCCGGAAATGCAACAATTTGGAAGATTTAAGTTCTGAAGCTTTTCGCGTCGCGGCCAGGAGGGATCGCGACGCGACCAGGCAAGATATGCACAGTCCAGGAGATTCTGAAGCTTTTCGCGTCGCGGCCAGGAGGGCTCGCGATGCGACCAGATAGTATATGCACAGGCCAGGAGATTCTGAAGCTCTTCGCATCGCGACCAGGGAAGGCTCGCGACGCGACCAAGAAGAAAACTGCGAAGACTGAAGATTCTGAAGCTCCTCGCGTCGCAACCAGGATCGTGTCGCGTCGCGATGGAGCGTAAAAATGAGGTTTTATTCAGCTTTTTCATAACGGAAAGGGGATCTCGTTTTTGGGGGAAAAAGCAGCAGCGATTAGGAGCAGTTTGGGGAGCAAGGCTAGGTCACCTTCATCACTTGGGAACAAGGTTGAAGTATCTATGTATTTCTTTATGGATTTCTTCTGTATTTCTGTTTGTAATTCCTCTCTGATGTGTAACTAAACTCTAGATTAGGGAGAGATGAATCTCCCAAACCCTATCATGTGACTCTTGATTTTAGTTAATTCATCGTTTATCCAATTGTCTTGTTTAATTATCCCTGTTCTTAATGCTTTTCAATTACATATGATAATTGTGATGATCTAGACTAGTAGTTGCATAGGAATATGAACTGGTAGTTGGAAAGTAGATAATTAGATCATATGCTAGTAATCATCCTAGGAATAGGTGGTAGCTTATGTGAATTCATACAAATTCTGGTTCTTAATGCATTACCTGCCACGGCATGAATCACCTAAGGAATTAGGGTAACTCGTAGGGTAATAGGGGTCTTGAGACAAGGAATTGTTCTTGACCTTAACTAGAGAATTGAATCTAGAAATTGGATAATTTATGGAATTGGCTAAGTCATATGATAGGTAAGGGGAGAGGATTCGATCCCTAGTCGTTTTCTCTATTGTCTTTAAATCACGTTTTGTTCACGATTTGTCACTAAACTCAATCAATATTTTGCACAATCTAAGAATTCTCAACTTCACTTGTTAACAACGCGCAATCCCTGTGGATACGACCGGTTACTTACCGTTTACTTTACTACTTGTGACATTTGGTACACTTGCCAAAATTGTCCAACAAGTTTTTGGCGCCGTTGCCGGGGATTGTTGACTTTGTTGTCGACAAAGAAAACGAGTGGTTCTTAGATTGTTGTTACTATTTATTTTCTGTTAGCTACCATTAATTTCAGTTTGTTACTTAGTGTTGCATTGGGCCTGTTGAAGTTTTGCCAGTGTTTCAAGAAGTCACAGGTACACGGTGTTGCACCCTCTCTACTAGGAGAGAAATCATGGCTGTAGGTCCTCCTCCACGACAGACTCTTGGTGATTTTGGGAGGAGAAATCAGGGAGCACAAGAGTACACCTTCCGACCCGTGTAGGCGGCCACCTTCGATATTAAATCATTTGTTCTCTCTGCGCTGAAATCAGAACAGTTTTTGGGGACAAAAGCAGAAGATGCAAATCAACACCTCACTCAATTCCATGAAATCTGTGATACCACCTATCCTGAGGGGGTTGATGAAAACTCCAAGAAGCTGCGCCTGTTTCCATTCACTTTAGCTGGCCGGGCAAAAGACTGGTTGAACACAATTCCCCCGGGAACCATTAATGCTTGGAGTGATCTGGAGGACAAATTTCTGGAACGATTCTTCCCTCTCTCCAAATTCATCGAGAAGCGGGGTGGAATCTTCAATTTTTCACAAGGGGAGTATGAGTCACTATATGATTCTTGGGAGAGATTCAAGTTGACACTCAAGAAATGTCCGGGACACGGTGTTGATGACTTCATGCAGCTGCAAATTTTCTGCCATGGGTTGCAACCTCCAACAAAAATGATGTTAGATGCCTCAGCAGGAGGCTCTTTAGGTACGAGGACTTGGGAGGAAGCTAAACAGTTACTAGAAGATGTGACGTCAAACGAGTACAGAGTACAAGGAGATCGTGTAACTGAACCTAAGAGAGGTGTGTTGGAGCCGGACCTGAATCATGAAATATTGATCCAACAAAAGCTGATGTCCTCCAACTTGAAGCTCTTAACCAACAGATGGCTGCAGCGTGGGAAGTTAGAACTCAAATTCCCACAATCACTCAAGCTCTCCCGAGAGAGGACCAAGGGACTCAAGTGGAAGAGACTCTGACTCAATGCATGCAACTCACTCAGACCACTTTCCATTCCCAAGATGAAGTAATGAAAAACATGGAGAGTAACCACGAGACTATCATGAAGAACTTGGGGGTCCAGATTGGTGAGTTGTCAAAGCAACTTGTAACACCCCAAAATATTTAATTAATTTATTAATTAAGTATTTAGGAATTTATTTAATTTATTGGGTATAATTTAATTAATTAAAAATTATATTTAAATGGTGTAGGTGGTATTAGGGGAGGAGGGCGCCAATTAGTTAGACTTGGGCTTAAGTGGAAAGCCCAAGCCCATGATCCAAGATCATATGCGAAGGGGGCAAGCCAATTGGGGGTTAGGGTTTTTGGCTATTGTTGCGAAATTGAAAGAGAAAGCAAGAGAGAAAGAGAGGAGCGTGAGAAAGAGAGAGAGAGCAAGGGGGCGGCCAAGAGGAGAAGGAGAAGAGGATTCGAAGATCAAGAGGAAGGGATCTCCGTTGTTGCTGTGGCTCTGTAGGTGACTTCTCCTAGGGCATCGAATTCTTCTTCTTGAAAAGGTTAGGGGAGCTCTATCATTCTATCTAATAAATCATATGATGGGTCCTAGATCTAGGGTTAGACTAGATTTCTTGATACATTGTTGATGTTGGTTTATATATATATATATATATATATATATATATATATATATATATATATGCGAATTGATGCATGCATAAATTCTTGATGTGTTCTTGATACCTTATTGATGATGGTTTTATATATGTAAGTATGCGAATTGAATTGTTGAGTTTTATATATATATATATGTATGCGAATTGAATTGTTGAGTTTTATATATATATATATATATATATATATATATATATATATATATATATATATATATATATGTATGCGAATTGAATTGTTGGAATTATAATCATTGAGGTAATTGCGACCTATGCGTTTGTTTGATGACTTGTGACATTTGAGTATTCGTGAAACTGAAATTTGGTATGTTGGATTACTTGTGTTGTTAGCAAATTGGGTGAGTGTGTGCATAGGCGCCTAGGGCGCCAAGGTGATAGTGAAGATAATGCCTAATTGAATTTTGAGAAATTGATTAAAATAAGTGCATTTTTGGTTGCTGGAAAAATATGGATTTTTACACTTTAAAATTGTTGAGAATCAATTTTTAGTGTTGAAAGGTTGTTGGAAAAAATTATGGAATTGTTGCTGCTGTTTTCTGGGCGCCAAGTGCCTGTGCTGGGCGCCTGTGGCTTGTGTGTGTTGTTGTGTGTTGCCAGATTCCTGTGTGGCTAGGCGCTGGGTGCCAGCGCTGGGCGCTGAGCGCCCATGCGTGTGTGTGTGTGCTGCGCCAAGGCGCTGGGCGCTGAGCGCCCGTATGTGTTGGGTTGTGTGCGTGTGTGCGCGCCTGGGCGCTGGGCGCCTGTGGCGTGCTGTGTGCGTGTTGTGTTGTGCGCGCCTGGGCGCTGGGCGCCTGTGGCGTGTTGTGTTGCGTGTGTGTTGCGCGCCTGGGCGCTGGGCGCCAGTGCGCGTGTTGCCTGGTTGCCTGGGCGCCTAAGGCGCCTATTTTCAGAATGTTGCTTGATTTTTCCCCAAACTTATTTTTAGCATAACTTTTGACTCAGACGTCCGATTTGAACGATTCGAAAAGTGTCGTGAAGCTTTTTACGTTGTCTATCTATGGGTCCAATTTTTAAAATTAAAAATTGTTATTTTCTGATTGTTTGTGGGCGCCCAAGTGGCCATCCCCGGTGATCGTCCCGGTGACATTGAAAAATTATATGAAGCTCTTTAAAATTCCTTTTTGGTGTATAAACAACAGTTTTAATGTGGTAGTGTCAAAATGATGATTTTGGACGAGGATGCCCTTGGTGGCTAGTCAAATGACTGTTTTGCCCCTAGTGGCCAAAGTTGTAGATAATGGTTTGTAAATGACGAGGATGCCCTTGGTGGTTAGTCAAATGACGTTTTTGCCCCTAGTGGCTATTGTTGAGTTGATTGATAATTATGTGTAAGTGATGATGAGAACCCAGTGACGTTCGGGCCCCGAAGGGCTAAGTGATGTTAAGGTCTAAATGGCCAAGTGACGTTTTGTGCTGATTATGAATTTGACAGGTGCTGCGCTCTTTGCGAGCAAACGGGTAAGTGACGGGTCACATAGTTGGCTATGATTTGAGTAATTGTGTGTTTGTGTGTTGTGAATGGTGCATGTCATAGTGTCTCATGCCCATATGCATAAACCCAGTGACGTTTTTGGGGCCTGAGTGGCTAAGTGACGATGAGGCCTTAAGGGCTAAGCGACGTTTTATGAAAAGGTACCTCATGCATATGCCCGCGAGTGGGTTGCATTTCATAAGCCTACATGACATGAGATGAGTTATTGTAAGTGATGTGAATGATGACTGTGATGTGGATATTTAGTGTTTTGGATGTTGATTGTTCTAGTGCGTAGCCTATGATTAGTACTTATCATATTTTCTATTATATGGATTGAGATGATGCTCACCCTTTCCTGTTTGAATGTTACCCCCGTGTTGGTAACGTGCAGGTGATTTCCCCGTGAATGCCTTAGCTTCACTTCTTGAGTCGAGTCGTCATGCTCTGATACGTAGCACTCAGGGGGGGAAATGAACTCGACATTTTATTAATGATTTATCTGGTTGTTATGTCCATGTGGACTCTTCTGTTATGTTTTATTATTTTCTGCCGCGTAGTTGGTTTTGTTATGTTGAGTTTTATAAGCGACGTTAAATCGAGGCTTGAGATTCTTTATTTGTGACGTGCTACGTGAACGCATGATTACTGAGTTGCACTGTTTTTAAAATTGATAAGCGGCGTTTTACTGAAGTATGTGTAACATTCCCTAAGAACGAAATTTTTACACTCTGATTTTTATAAACAAAGTGACGGGTAGAAAGGGGTGTTACACAACTCGCTGAGACATTTAATAGTGGTTGTACCGCAGAAAATCAGGATGGCTCTGCGCATGAAGGTTGCAGGGCTATTACTCTCAGGAGTGGTAAAGAATTGAATTCTGGTAGAGTTATCAAACCTCAGGTTGGGAAGAGAGGTCAAGTAGCTATGGAGGAGGAAAGTTTGAAAAAAGAGGAACCAGAAAAAAATGAGATGAGAGAGCAGACCAAAGAAGCTGTGTTACCACCTCAGGTGAAACTACCATACCCAACCATGTGCAAGAAGCAGAAAAGGGATGAGCAATTCACAAAATTCATGGAGAGCTTCTCTCGTCTGCAAATCAACATTCCCTTCTCGGAAGCCTTAGAGCAGATGCCGAGTTATGCGAAGTTCCTGAAGGAATTGTTGACAAAGAAAAGGCGGTTCGAGGAAAATGAGACTGTGGCACTGACCGAAGAGTGCAGTGCTATTATTTAGAGGAAATTGCCCCCGAAGCTGAAGGACCCCGGAAGTTTCACTATCCCATGCACTATCAGAAACTTAAATATAGGGAAGGCTCTATGCGATTTGGGAGCAAGCATCAACTTGATGCCATTGTCCATGTTGAAAAAGCTAGGTGGAGGAGAGGTGAACCCCACAAGAATGACTCTGCAGCTAGCTGATAAATCGATTAGACATCCTTATGGGATCTTGGAAGATGTACTGGTCAGGATTGATAAATTTTTGTTTCCGGTCGATTTTGTAATTCTTGAGATGGAGGGAGATACAGAGGTACCACTTCTCCTTGGCAGACCATTCTTGGCCACAGGAAGGGCCCTGATAGATGTGCACCAAGGTAAACTAGTGTTAAGGTTCCAAGATGAGAAGGTAACCTTTAATGTTTTTGAGGCTATGCGCCACCCAGAGGAACAAGAGAAATGTTTCAAGGTGGATGTGATTGAAGATTTTGTGCAAGAAGTTTTTAGACAGCACTTTCCCTCTGCGCCTTTAGAAAGGGTCCTAGTGAATTCAATCGAGGACATAGATGAACAACGGGGCAGTGAAGTGGAAGATTGCATGCGGCAATTAGAAGTTTCCCAGGTACAAAAAGTCTTCAAGAAAAGGGAGGAGTTGCATAGGGAAGAGAGCCTAGAAAAGGGAACTCCAGAATTGAAACCACTTCCCCCGCACTTAAAGTATGTGTTCCTTGGGGACAATGAGCAATATCCAGCCATCATCAGCAGTTCTTTAACGAATCTAGAAGAAGAAAAACTGATGACCGTGTTGAAAGAGAACAAAAAAGCTTTAGGATGGACTATTTCTGACCTTAAAGGGATTAGTCCGGCCTTTTTCATGCACAAGATCAAGCTCGAGGAAGAGTACAAACCTGTAATCCAGCCTCAGAGAAGGTTAAACCCCAGTATGAAAGATGTGGTAAGAAAGGAAGTTCTCAAGCTCCTGGATGCAGGGATGATCTACCCCATCTCAGATAGCGCATGGGTAAGTCCTGTACATGTGGTGCCCAAGAAGGGTGGCATGATTGTGGTTAAAAATGATAAGAATGAGTTGATTCCTACTCGCACGGTCACTGGTTGGAGAATGTGCATTGACTACCGAAGGTTAAATCAAGCCACTCGGAAGGACCACTTTCCTCTACCATTCATGGATCAAATGTTGGAAAGGCTAGCAGGACAAGCTTATTACTGTTTCTTGGATGGGTACTCTGGTTACAACCAAATAGCAGTGGATCCCGAGGATCAAGAAAAGACGGCCTTCACCTGCCCCTTTGGCGTATTTGTATATCGGAGGATGCCCTTCGGCTTGTGTAACGCGCCGGCTACATTTCAAAGGTGCATGCTTTCTATCTTTTCTGATATGCTTGAAACTGCTATTGACGTATTTATGGATGATTTTTCTGTGTTTGGACCTAGTTATGATGCTTGTTTGGCTAACCTTGATGCTGTTTTAAAAAGATGTATTGAAACCAATTTAGTGTTGAATTGGGAAAAATGTCATTTTATGGTCAAAGAAGGCATTGTTCTTGGCCATAAAATCTCATCAAAAGGCATCGAGGTTGACCAAGCAAAAATAGAAATCATAGAAAAGTTACCCCCTCCTATTAATGTGAAAGGGGTGAGAAGTTTTTTAGGACACGCTGGGTTTTATCGGCGTTTCATAAAAGATTTCTCAAAGATTGCAAAACCCTTACGTAGTTTGCTGGTAAAAGAAAATGAATTCACATTTGATACTGAATGTCTTTTTGCTTTTAATCTATTAAAAGGGAAATGAGTCTCAGCCCCAGTCATTGTAGCCCCCAATTGGGATTTGCCCTTCGAATTAATGTGTGATGCCAGTGATTATGCAGTGGGTGCAGTGTTGGGGCAGAGATCGGGAAATTTTTTTCATGCCATCTACTATGCTAGTAAAGTATTAAATGAAAACCAACTAAACTATGCAACCACAGAGAAAGAACTGCTAGCCATAGTATTTGCGTTAGAAAAATTTCGCTCCTATTTGATTGGATCTAAAGTCATTGTATTCACTGACCATGCAGCTATTAAATATCTGCTAACCAAGGGCGAGTCTAAGCCTCGACTTTTGAGATGGATTTTGCTTTTGCAGGAATTCGATCTAGAGATCAAGGACAAAAAGGGAAGCGAAAATGTGGTAGCTGATCACCTATCTAGATTGGAGAATAAAGAGGTGACTGCTCGGGAGAAAGAAATCATGGAAGAATTCCCCGATGAAAAGCTGTTCGCAATAACAGAAAGACCATGGTTCGCGGACATAGCAAACTACAAGGCAGGTGGAACAATACCTGGAGACCTGAGTTGGCAGCAAAAGAAAAAATTCCTCAGTGATACACGACAGTACCTTTGGGATGACCCCTATCTCTTCAAGGTTGGGGCTGATGGCCTTCTGAGGAGATGCGTTTCTGGGGGTGAATGTAAAAATATTCTATGGCATTGTCATGATTCGCCTTGTGGGGGTCACTATAATGGGGAGCGCACAGCCGCAAAGGTGCTTCAATCTGGTTTTTTTTTGGCCATCCCTTTTCAAGGATGCGCAAGATCATGTAAAAAGTTGTGACAAGTGACAAAGAACCGGCAATATTTCACGCCGGGGGGGCGATGCCTTTGAACCCGATACTTGAGGTAGAAATATTTGACTGTTGGGGCATCGACTTCATGGGACCATTTCCACCTTCTCATTCGCATCAATACATCTTGGTGGCAGTGGATTATGTGTCCAAATGGGTGGAAGCCATTGCCACTTCAAAGGCAGACACACAAACAGTAGTGAGATTTGTCAAGAAACATATTTTTGCAAGGTTTGGAGTCCCGAGAGTTCTGATCAGTGATGGGGGAAGTCATTTTTGCAACACACAGCTGAACAATATACTATCAAAGTACAGTGTAAGGCATAAAGTGTCGACTCCCTATCACCCTCAATGCAATGGTCAAGCGGAAGTGTCGAACAGAGAGATAAAGAGGATCCTTGAGAAGACAGTAGGGAATTCACGAAAAGATTGGGCACTTAAGGTGGATGATGCTTTATGGGTCTACCGGACAGCCTACAAGACACCCCTGGGTATGTCTCCGTACCAACTGATCTATGGCAAGGCTTGTCATTTACCAGTGGAGCTGGAACACAAAGCATACTGGGCGCTAAATTTTTTGAATTTTGACACCACCGCAAGCGGAGAAAAGAGGATCCTTCAACTCCATGGGCTAGATGAGATGCGCCTGCAAGCATACCAAAATAACAAGTTTTACAAAGAAAAAATGAAGATGTATCATGATAAGAACATTTTAAGAAAACAATTTCATCCGGGCCAACACGTACTATTGTTCAACTCGAGACTCAGGTTATTCCCAGGAAAGTTGAAATCCAAATGGTCCGGACCTTTTATTGTCAAAGAAGTAACCCCGTACGGAGCAATAGAAGTGGAAGATCCAGAGTCAAAAAGGTCCTTCAAGGTCAACGGACAAAGGCTCAAACCATACCTTGGCGAGGTGGATGAAAAGGTTCAAACTGTTCTCATGTTGAGAGACCTATAAAGGTCTAAAACGTCAAGCTAGTGACGTTAAAGAAGCGCTTGGTGGGAGGCAACCCACTGGTGAGAAAGTCATTATCTTCAATTGTAATTTTACCTTGTGACTATTTATTTTTACACTTTGGTCTGTAACTATTTTCTGACAGCTTTATCTGTGGCATTGAAGAGTCACTGCTTTAAACTTAGTTGTGGCATTTAGCATAGCTTCTTTTACATTTTTACCAGTTAATTATCACATGTCAATTTTTGTCAGCAAATTCTATCCGCAGTTGAGGCAAAAGCGGAGAAAGGACTTGATCATCTGTGGGCATTCTCTCGGTCATCTCTTAACCCAACTGTGAGGTTTGACCCAAACACTGTTTATACTTATTGTGTGTATTCCATGCCTTTTTTAGTCTCAGAACTTGCACTCGTACTTAACTGTCTTGCATGTGATGCCATTATACACTGAGGCATTTTCTTTGGCACCCCTGAGCCTTTCAAACCACCTGAACTTGTTGTTATCCTCTGTTAGCCCCTCTGAGCCTGTTGTTATTTTTGTATTTTTTTTTCTCTTACATATCATAGGCTACTTTTCTTAACTTGGAGTTAGGTAGACAATGCTTGGGGGTAGGGAAAAATTCTAAGTTTGGGGTTGCTCATGGAATAGCAACCTTTTAAGTTTGGGGTGGTATACATGAGTAGGACAACACAAGAAAAAAGAAAAAAATATACACATATAGGTATATCAAAATATATATATATATATATATATATATATATATATATATATATATATATATATATAATATGTTGCAGCTGTAGAAATAAGTCCTACTCTTATAGAATGCTCTTTGGGGAAATGGGTGAGTGAGTGTAATGTGAAATAGCAACAGTGAGAAGTAGGCCTAACTCCAAGTTTAGCCCACTTATCCAAATTTATCCACCCTTACCTAAGCCCCATTACAACCTGTAAAGCCCTCAAAAAGTGTATATGACTATCATGTGTGTAGACTTGTGTAGCACTTGTGCAAGCCTATGAATGACTATGCAGGTACTGTGAATTGAGTGAACACCCGATACACCTCAAAGAGAGAAACACTGGTGAGATGTGTGAAAAAGAGAAGACTTGAGGATGTTTGCCCACTTATGATCCGGTAACCTTCAATGTTGTTGCTTTACTACTGTTTAGAATTGCTGATGATTTTTGACTTGCATATTAGTTAATTGGTTGGTGTAGATGAGGTGACAGCTAAATAATAAAGCAGCCACGGTCCGAATTTAAGGTTTGTTTGAGGACAAGCAAATGCTTAAGTTTGGGGTTGGGATGACTCTCTGCCATATGATGGAAGTCGTCATCTTTTAAGGCCAAAAGTGTCTGAAATTCATTGTAATATAGTCACTATAGGGGATATTAGCTTAGTTTGGATAATTGTCTTAGGATTTACTATGTAAGTTGTTTCTGTGCCTGTGGGAGCTAAAAATTGTACTTGAAGGCATCCAATGGATTGTGGCATATTTCGGCGAACCAGACACTTGCTCGGAAATGCAACAATTTGGAAGATTTAAGTTCTAAGCTTTTCGCGTCGCGGCCAGGAGGGCTCGCGACGCGACCAGGCAAGATATGCACAGGCCAGGAGATTCTGAAGCTTTTCGCGTCGCGGCCAGAAGGGCTCGCGACGCGACCAGATAGTATATGCACAGGCCAGGAGATTCTGAAGCTCTTCGCATCGCGACCATGGAAGGCTCGCGACGCGACCAAGAAGAAAACTGCGAAGACTGAAGATTCTGAAGCTCCTCGCGTCGCAACCAGGATCGTGTCGCGTCGCGATGGAGCGTAAAAATGAGGTTTTATTCAGCTTTTTCAGAACGGAAAGGGGATCTCGTTTTTGGGGAAAAAGCAGCAGCGATTAGGAGCAGTTTGGGGAGCAAGGCTAGGTCACCTTCATCACTTGGGAACAAGGTTGAAGTATCTATGTCTTTCTTTATGGATTTCTTCTGTATTTCTGTTTGTAATTCCTCTCTGATGTGTAACTAAACTCTAGATTAGGGAGAGATGAATCTCCCAAACCCTATCATGTGACTCTTGATTTTAGTTAATTCATCGTTTATCCAATTGTCTTGTTTAATTATCCCTGTTCTTAATGCTTTTCAATTACATATGATAATTGTGATGATCTAGACTAGTAGTTGCATAGGAATATGAACTGGTAGTTGGAAAGTAGATAATTAGATCATATGCTAGTAATCATCCTAGGAATAGGTGGTAGCTTATGTGAATTCATACAAATTCTGGTTCTTAATGCATTACCTGCCACGGCATGAATCACCTAAGGAATTAGGGTAACTCGTAGGGTAATAGGGGTTTGAGACAAGGAATTGTTCTTGACCTTAACTAGAGAATTGAATCTAGAAATTGGATAATTTATGGAATTGGCTAAGTCATATGATAGGTAAGGGGAGAGGATTCGATCCCTAGTCGTTTTCTCTATTGTCTTTAAATCACGTTTTGTTCACGATTTGTCACTAAACTCAATCAATATTTTGCACAATCTAAGAATTCTCAACTTCACTTGTTAACAACGCGCAATCCCTGTGGATACGACCGGTTACTTACCGTTTACTTTACTACTTGTGACATTTGGTACACTTGCCAAAATTGTCCAACAAGTTTTTGGCGCCGTTGCCGGGGATTGTTGACTTTGTTGTCGACAAAGCAAACGAGTGGTTCTTAGATTGTTGTTACTATTTATTTTCTGTTAGCTACCATTAATTTCAGTTTGTTACTTAGTGTTGCATTGGGCCTGTTGAAGTTTTGCCAGTGTTTCAAGAAGTCACAGGTACACGGTGTTGCACCCTCTCTACTAGGAGAGAAATCATGGCTGTAGGTCCTCCTCCACGACGGACTCTTGGTGATTTTGGGAGGAGAAATCAGGGAGCACAAGAGTACACCTTCCGACCCGTGTGGCGGCCACCTTCGATATTAAATCATCTGTTCTCTCTGCGCTGAAATCAGAACAGTTTTTGGGGACAAAAGCAGAAGATGCAAATCAACACCTCACTCAATTCCATGAAATCTGTGATACCACCTATCCTGAGGGGGTTGATGAAAACTCCAAGAAGCTGCGCCTGTTTCCATTCACTTTAGCTGGCCGGGCAAAAGACTGGTTGAACACAATTCCCCCGGGAACCATTAATGCTTGGAGTGATCTGGAGGACAAATTTCTGGAACGATTCTTCCCTCTCTCCAAATTCATCGAGAAGCGGGGTGGAATCTTCAATTTTTCACAAGGGGAGTATGAGTCACTATATGATTCTTGGGAGAGATTCAAGTTGACACTCAAGAAATGTCCGGGACACGGTGTTGATGACTTCATGCAGCTGTATAGTCTGCCACTGTATAGTGATGACAACAGCTAGGTATGTAGAGGAGATAATGAATTGGGAATACCATGACTTTGGAATGAAGGGTGGCAAACAAGGGATTTTATCTCAACCCATGACGTTTGGTGTTGCCCCAATCTTGCAAGAACAAGTTTGCCCTGGCTAGAGTTGAGAAAGGCGGCATTTAGGATGGTGGGTTGAGAAATTGCCCCAGCATGGTTTTGTGGATGTGGATATGACAAGGGAATGAGATGGGTGTAGGGTGAATTTCCCTACTTTTAGGTGAAGTGAAGGGTGACGGGATTGCCCCAATTTGGAATGATATTTCAAATGATTGCTTCTAGTGGGGTTGTAAAAGGTGACTGAGTTTGGGTCATGGGTTCTTGGAATTGGTAGTATGGATTGGATGTGGTATATGAATGGGGTGGATGCCAGACATTTTCCCCAAGTTCAAGAAGCATGAAAAGTGAAAGGTATGCCCCACTTTGGGATCTAGGTGATGGTCCTAGTCTAAACTTTTGGCCCTTTAAAGGTGACTCCTATGGACTATGATGATCGATGAAAATTTCACTTGGTGATCACTAAACATTGTCTTGATATCAGTTCAATTTGAATGAATATTGGAGTGCAAGCCCTTTGATTTTTTTGTTTTTTTAACTTTCTTTTTTTGATTTTTTTTTGTTGAGCAAATATATTGTAAGTAAATAAACTTATTTGTCCTAAAATTAAACCTTTGAGAAAACGAAAGCAATCAGCCATTGATCAGCATGGACTTGTTAGGGTTGTAGCGTGACCAATGGTTAAGGGTTTATGAAAGAAGGGTTTGTAATGTGGTCAAAGGTTATGGGTAATGTAGTCAATGGTTATGGGCTTGCGGAGCATAGGCTCAAATGGGCTTAGAGAGATGTTTGATGGTTTATTGACATAATGACCTTTTAAAAGACAAGTAGGTTCAGAGAAGTGTTTGAGGCCAATGATTTGGGTTTTGTGGAAGGAATGATAATTCGGCCTATGGAGGTGTTTGGGGGTTTATTCGAACAAGGATATCTTATGTGTTTGGTGATATTATGTATCAGCTCACAATTTCTACTGCTTTTGCTTTTTTCTTTCGGGATTTTTTTCAATCCTCTTTTTGAGTTTCACTCTCTCTTTTTTGTGATCTTTCTTTTTCCTTTTTTTTTGAGTAGAGTGAGCTGATAAAAGCGATACACCATTTTTGATATGGAGTTGGTCCTTGTCTAGGGTGATTTGAAAGATTTTTTGACTTTTTTGGCTCAAAGGGGTAGTAAAGAACTCTTTTTAGGATACAGGGAGACGACCAAACTTCATTTCAGATCATGATTGCTTGTTTTTCTCACGTTAACTCAAGAACAAAATTTTATTTATTTTTATACATCTGCTCTTTTTCTTTATTTCTTTTTATGTGCCTTAATTTTTGCTTAGGCTGCTCTTACGAGTTTTCAACCTAACAGGCATTTTGATTTTTTTGTAAAGGACTTGCACCAAGGGAATACAATGTTGACAAGATATCTAGTGATCGCAAATTTGCCCCAGCATGAGGGCCTAAAGTGTTAGTTTGTGGAATACGCACCTTATGGGGTGGTCGGGGTGGGACTGGACATGAACAAGGGATGATGATTGGATGGAAAAATGTGGACACTAACTGACTCAAATAAGAGTAAATGCACATTGCATACAAGTTCACTATACGAATGCTTCATAGAGAGTTAACATAGTTAGAAACATGATAGAAGAAATTTTTGATAACACATTTGTTAACAAAATGACCATTTGGATCATGGACTGATGAGATGCATCGTTTTGCTGAACAAAATTGTGAACGAGCTGCAACCAGTGAATAACTTCTTTTTTGAAAATTGGGTGTCAGAAAACACCTTGAGTTTGTAGCTAAGCTAAACTTTTCCAAGGAGAATAATCAATTCCGCCTCCTCTCTCATCAATTTTTGAAAAAAAGTATGCTCATGGTTTTTTTTATTAGAAAATGAGACAAAATGTGATAGATGAACTGATACATGATGATGGACATGGATGATGAAGATGTAAGTGCATGAAATGCATGTGATTGTTTGATTCCAATGACATCTAAGATGTTCAAAGGATTAATTATTTTAGATGATTTTTGTTTTAACAGACAATGCAGCATGTAAATGGTGCAAAGTTACAAATTCTCATTGATGCTCAACGATACATGAAAAGAGTGATGACATGTTTTTTTTTATTTGTTTTTTTTTATTTAGAAAATGACACATGCAATGAAAAATGATCGTTTGATTCGAATGAAATGCTAGGTCAAGTATGCAAAGAAACAATGATTGTAAATGACTTTCTAAGAGAGACAATGTCGCATCATAATGATGCAAACATTTTTCAATTGATGACAAATGATGCAAAAATACTGTTATGTTTTTTTCTCTTTTTTTGGAATGTAACGTATGAATGATTGTACGACGAAAACGCAAATGGATGAAATGCACGGAGGAACTGATCACTTGAAAAGACCAACTACGTTATTCTATTATGAATGCAATGGGGATAATCAAATTACAAGCCCCGCGTGTCCTAATGCATGAAGGAACACGTGGTGGTAGATATGTATGATGAATATGCATATGTAAATGCATGAAATGCGTGCATGAATGATCACTTGGAATGACCATTATTCTAAATGATTTTTTGGGGAATGTAGCATGTGACTGATGTCGGGCCTCATTTATGTATCAGAATGAAATGCTAACAAAACACGTATCTTTGAATGATGCATACTGAAATGGTGAATGAAATGACGTACGGATGATTGATGAAACAACAGTTTTTATTTATTTATTAGGATGAGTGAAATGATGTATGAATGCTATGTTTTTTTTACATGCATTTCATGATGTTGCAAATGATGAAATGCCGGTATTATTTGATGATGATTTTTGTGAATGATTATGAATGAATAGAAATGCATGCTAAATGAGATATTCAATTTTTTATCACAATTTTTTTATTGTGATAATGTTTTTTATTGTTTTCTTTTTCATGCAATGCTGAATGAACGAATAACGTTGCATGATGCAGATGCGAGGAATGTGAATGAATGATCACTTGAAAAGATTGTTTATCAGAATGCAATATGATGATGAATAATGCAAGACAGTGGCATTTTTTATTATTTTTTCTTTTATTTTGGAAATGATGCATGCTAGATGACTAATGCATTCGAGGTGGTTAGGAATGAAGAGCTTTTGTTTTTATCTTTAATTTTTCTATGCATGAAGAGGAGTAACGAATATAGTATATTTTTTCTATATGAGTATGCAAGGTGATGCAACTTGGACAAATATGTAGTGCTCCCTTTTTTGATGATGATATGAATGTTAGTATCATGAGAACGATATGTATATGAAAACAAGTGATTCGTTCTACGGTGATTTTTTATTTTCTAGCAAGATATAATGCCATGATGTATGAAAAATGCAAATGCATGTATGCATGAAGAAATAAATGTTTGATCCTACTGCAATTATTTTTTATTTGTTTCAAGAGATAGTGCAACATGTATGCAGACTCTTATTTTTGATTTATTGGGTGAAAAATGATACAATTATAATGAAATGATTTTTTTTGTTTTATTTGGGAAAATGATGCATGAACATGGAATTGACGCATTTAAACTAGGATGGCAACATGAGGGAAAATGATGTATGAAAGTTATGTTTTTTGAAATGTAATTCATGACTTTACAAATGATGTGATTGACACACTATGTGATAATGATTATGAATGAATGTCAGTGCATGTTGAGACTGTTATATGACTAAAAATTACTCTTTTTTGTGCGAGGAAATAAAATGCAAGATACTCACAGTGATTTTTTTTATGCATGGTAAGAAGAGAATGCAGGATGCTCGACATGATTTACAATATTTTTGTTTGTTTCTATTTTGGAAAAGGGAAAACAAATGCATGAGCGTTGGCGAACCAACTTGCCCGTTGAAAATATGAATGAAAGAATGAACGAATGCCGATGAAATGCGAATGTACGGTTTTATACATTTCGTCGGGGAATCGAAAACTTTTTATTAAAGCATGATTCTGGTGGTCTGACTTTCAAATTATTGATTCTTTTTTTACTTTTATTCACCACTTTTTAAAAAGTTTTGTAATTCCCCGACGGTCATTGAAATGTATGGAAAACGATATGTTAAGAGATTTGTTTTTATGTTATGCAATAAGAATGCATGAGACATGTTAGAACAAATGAAATATGATTTTTGGTTTTTTTTTTCAAAAAATGGGAAGGAAATTGTATTAGTGTTTGTTTGAATGCAAAGGGATGAAGCTCCTTTGTGTCTTAGAAGGGTTCCTTTGGGAATAGATCTAAGGCTTTTTTATCAAGTGAACCTCTCAAGGGTAGCTCTATAGAGTCCTAAATAAGGTTCCTAGAGCCAACGACCCCGTTCGAGAACGCTAGCCACAACAATAGGCAAGCTATTAGAAGTGATAGCACCTTCGAAGGGACCAAACTCTAGGTGAGACTTTCGTAACCACCGAGCTGGACGTACGTCCAGAGGGCCATTACTACGCAGTCTCGTTCTAACTTAGTTTATACTCTAGTCCGGGTATAGGACTATTTTCACGTGTGTGCAAAAGTTAGTTGTGCAGTGTGTGTGGGAGCAAAACAACAGATACATCCCCAAGCTGCAAAACAAACAAACACATATACAAAATTGTCTTCTATCCTAAGGTTTACATATCACATAAAATATAACATGCAACAAGAATAAAAGATAAAAGGGAAGGGTAAAATAAAACATTTAATTAACAAACAAATTTTACAACTAACCAGGTTAGGCTTGACTCTCTTAATAAGTCCCCAGCGGAGTCGCCAGCTGTAGCGACCGAAAAATCCGGGTGAGGATTCCTCGAAGGTTCAAAAATGAAGCCGCCACCGATGTTTTAGTTTAAGGGCAAACATTGGAAAATCCCTTTTGGAATGGATAAGGGTCCTTGAGACCAGATAAGGGTTCGGGAGTCGGTTATGCATGGGGAAGGTATTAGCACCCCACGACATCCTTCCTAATGAAGGTTACCTACTAGCTAGTTGTAGGAAATAATGTTAATTTTTAAAATATTTATTTTACCCTTTTATTGAAAGATAAAGACTTAAGAAAAATTTTAGTTTTTTGTGCTGGACAGGAGTGGGCCCCTGCTCCTACGTATCTCCAGGTGCGATGGAGAAATCAAAGCTACGTAGTTCTTGGGGTAGAAAATGTTTGTTGGTTGGTGTTTTTTAATATAGGGGTTTTAGGACTGTGTGATCTGTGTTGAAGGACCACTGGGGGTCTGAAGGAGCGTTGGGGCTCTAAAGGGCCGCTGAGGGCTGAAGGAGCGCTGGGGCTCTGAAAGACCACAGTTCACTTATCCTAAAACGATGACTAACCCGGTCGTATGACCGACTTAATCCCCTATTTTCTGAAAATGGAATTTTTTGTAGTTTTTGAAAAAAAATGGTTTGGTGTGTGGTGGATTGATTTTATTAAAATAAGGGTTTTAGGACATGATCTGTAATGGTTCATTAGCGACCTAAAACGCTGACTAACCCGGTCGTACGGCCGACTTAATCCCCTATTTTGAAAATTCGATTTGTGGAAAGAAATGCGTTTGTGCTTATTTTAATTTAGAGATTGTTTGTTTTAAATAGGGATTTTAGGACATGATCCGTAGCGGTTCATTAGTAACCTAAAAAGCAGACTAACCCGACTGTACAGTCGACTTAGTCCCCTATTTATATTTTTTGGGGAAAAGGAACATCTGCCTTCATAAAAAAAATGGATTTGTCAGAGAAATTATTTATTTGTAGGAAAAAGGAAAAAAAGGAACGAAAAAGGGGTGTAGTGGTAAAATGGGTTGTCATTAGCTGCAGGGGTTTGTATTTTTAAAAAGGGAAGTGTGGAAAGCAGCAGCCCAATTCGTTTTTGCGAGCTGGCCTGCGAGGAGGTGGGCTTCCAGTGGGGGTGCGTGGAGCAAAACGCGTGGTGCAAATAATAATCAGAATTAAAAAAGACGAAAAGACAGAAATACCCTTGAGACGCCACACTATATAAGCCAAACCCTAAAAATGGAAACCCTAACATCCCTCTCTCCTTCCTTGCGGCGCCCCACCCCCAAAATTAACCAAATCTGATTTCCACCTCTCCACGTGACGCCTCTCTCCCTCAACCGCAACCTCGTCTTCTTCCTCACCGAAACGATCTTCCCCTCACCGAGCCGCAGCGCCCTCCTTCTCTCAATCGTGACTTCATTTTCATCATCACCCTTCTCAACCCTAAATTCGCCCCCGTCCTCCTCGATCTCTCCTCCTCACCGTCCCAAATCTATTCCTCCACCTCCTCGCTAGTGTCAACGACAGAAACGTGAAAGGGGTAGAGCTCAAGAACGACGGCTACGGATTGGTGGTCTGGCGGTGTGAAGATGTGCTGGTTCAATTTGCGAGACGAGGGTGAGGCCGTGAGGGTGTCAACGGCAGCAGTGGTGGTCGTGAGATGAGAGAGAGAGGTGTGTGGTTGACGGTGGTTGCGAGAGAGAGGGTGAGACCGTGAGTGTCGGTGGTTGCGAAGGAGAGGGTGAGGCCGTGAGGGTTCGGTGGTTGCGAAGGAGAGGGTGAGTGGCAGTTTGCGGTGATGAGAGAGGTGTTTGGTGGTGGTTTTGGGTGGTTGGCCGTGAGTGGTGGCCGTTTGTGAAGGGGGAGGGGTGACAGTGAGAACGATAGAGAGAGGGATGATAACAGTGGTGGTACACGATGGATCGTAGGGAGAGAGGGGAACGCTCGCGGTGATGGAAAGATAGAGGGAGGGCGAAGGATGGAGACCAGAAACAAGAGGGAGCCGCGTGGTGGGTTGCGGTGGCGAGACTACGGCGGCGGCCACCGTGAACGGTGGCCGGAGGTAAAATTCTCCTCCTTTCTTTTCTCTGTTGCCCTTATTTTTATTCTGAAACTTGAATCCTTTGTTCTGAGTTTCAAGAATGAATTTATAGAGGGACTTGTATAGGGTTTTGTGTTTGAGGAGTCAATTTTAACTCTGCATTTCTGATTGAAGTTTCTCCAATGTATTTCCTTCTTTGTGCTTGAGTTGGTCCGTGACCAATTTTCTTCTCTGTTGCATATATGATTTGAGTATGTTTGACTGTTATTTCTGATGCCACTTCTCCACTCGTGTCTACAATTTGAACAGGTTTTATCTAGGCCAAGAGCTTCTCCCTATTTGCAGCTTTGGTGTGTAGGTTGTGAATTTGTCTCCTTCCCCTTGTTGCCACACCAGCTTTGTCTTGCTCCCTTTGTCATTGTTGCTGCTGCTTATTGTTTTGGGAAAGATATCATAAAGATGATGAAAGAGCTTCTAGAATCTAACTGAAAGTAGAAGACTAGATGCTGCTTGATGATGCGCTACATTTCCCCTTTTTTATTTCTTTTTACAACTTGTGAATTTTACCTCGGTATGTATTTTATTTGTATTTGAAAACTTTTGAACTTTGTAATTTGTAAATTATAATTAAATACTAAATAGATTTTTTAATTAAGTTCTTTTTTCTTGCAATAAAAATAAATAAGTTCCACAAATAACAATAATAAAGAAAAGCCGCAAAACCGGTAATGAGTACCAGATGGCACATGTCAATGGCTAAAATCTCAAAATGCACAATAAGCAATATTTTCTTTTTTGAATTAGCCGGACAAAATTAGGGTATGACAGCTGCCCCTCTTTATTTATATTCCGTAGATAAACTGAAAGGTTTTCATAATAGGAATAGAAATAAAGATAAGACAGACGCTAATTTTGTCCACTTAGAGGAAGGCTGGGGTTTTGAGAATTTACAAGTATGGTTAACACTTGGCATGTTAACGAGAAAACTATAAAGAAGGATCACTGGGGATCTGAAGGAGTACTAGGGCTCTGAAGGACCACTAGGGGTCTGAAGGAGCACTAGGGCTCTGAAGGACTACGGGAGTCTGAAGGATCGATGCCTTGAAGTGTTGGCATAAAGATCTGAGGGTCTAATCGCAGTCGATGCTTGGCGCATTGATTTGAATTGGACTGAAGGACCGGCGGGGTCTGAAGGGCATGCCTAAGCCTGATGGACCAATGGGTCTGAAGGAGCGTCAACTAGCGATGGTACTAGTAGAACGGTCTGCTTGGGGGGGGCCTTTTCCGAGCGGCCATGGGGGCATGATCAGGTCGTTGACCTGATTTGCTCACCTCGAAGGACGTGCACTGTGTTTTTTTAGGCGGACACAGCTAGTCTGAAGGGCCTGGGGCCGGATGATCCGTCGGTTGCTCGATAACGCGACGTGCGATCTGGATTGAAGGACCATTGATGGTCTGAAGGAGCGCTTGGGCTCTGAGGGACCGCTGGGGGTCTGAAGGAGCACTGGAGCTAAACGGGAGGACCGACGGGGTCTGAAGGGCATGCCTAAGTCTGATGGACCAATGGGTCTGATGGAGCGCAAACTAGCAATGGTACTAGTACTACGGTCTGCTTGGGGGTGGCCTTTTTCGAGCAGCCATGGGTGGCAAGGTCAGGTCGTTGACCTGATTTGCTCACCTCGAAGGACGTGCATTGTGTTTTTTAGGCTGACACAACTAGTCTGAAGGGCCTGGGCCGGATGATCCGTCGGTTGCTCGATAACGCGACGTGCGATCTGGATTGAAGGACCATTGTTGGTCTGAAGGAGCGCCTGGGCTCTGAAGGACCGGCGGGGATCTGAGGGACTGATGCTAGACTGAGTGCTAACAATACTATTTAAATCTATCTTGACAGATAAAACTATCTAGATTTGAGTGCATCCAAGAATGCAATGAATGATGTATGCATGTGTAGTGCATGTGTGATGATTGGTATCTGTTGGTATGATGGATGAAATGTGGAATGATTTTTTCTCTTTTTTTTCCTTGTTTGCTTCTTTTCTTGGCATGTGATGAGTGTATGAAGTGCGAGTGTGAATATGATGCAAATGTAATGCTTTGATGCCAATGCTATGGTGAATATCGGAAAATCTATGAATACATGGTAAATGATTAGAACTGTTTTTTGGTCATCGATGAGATCGGCGCTTGGCCCATCTATCGAAGCAACAAAGTTATGCATGCAATGTGATGGATGTGCAATGTGGAAACCAATGAAGTACAAAGGCCCGTGAACTGTGGATGCTGAAGCTTGATCGAAAAAATTGATAAGCTGTATATGTGAGTGCAGATGACGTGCCAATGCAAATGTAATGCTTTGATGCAAGTGCCATGGTAGGTGCATGTTTGCATGGTGGAATGAAATGTATGGTATGATTTATTGATGATGCATTTTTGCGTTTTTTGAGATGAGAAAAGGATTTTTTTTGTAGTTTTTATGCAAGAAATTGAGAAGTGGATGTTTTGGAATCATCACTTATCGGAGTGCATGGTTGTGTGGCGGTATGATTTATGCTATGATTTTATTGATGATGCAGAAAGATTTTTGTAATGATGAGGAATGAGGCTTTTGATGCAAGAGGCACATAAGTGAATTTCTTGCAATAATCGTTCCTTGGAAAAAAAATGGGATTTCATTTGAATTCAAGCTTTGGCAATCTCAAGGTTGTTATTTACATTTGCTGATGTGCAACCGTATTTGATTGTATTTACAGACTCGTTCACGTTGTTTTTACCTTACGGTGTCCCATGATTGATTGAACTTTAGGTCCACAAAGTTAACAGAGTGAGTATTCAGCGTCACATTATTAACTTGTGTTCTCTATCTTTGAAGCATTGTTTAGTAAACATGTAGAGTAGTGCAAATACAGATGAATGAGTCAGTTGACTTGGTATGACAGATATGACACGTGATGGGATGAATGGTAGGTTTTCCCCAAAGTCATGAAAGGTAGGTTTTTCCCAGCTCAAGAAATGTGGAACTGTCCCGATTTAGACTACCAGTGAAGGTGATCGAATAGTCTGCCACTGTATAGTGATGATAACAGCTAGGGATGTAGAGGAGATAATGAATTGGGAATACCATGACTTTGGAATGAAGGGTGGCAAACAAGGGATTTTATCTCAACCCATGACGTTTGGTGTTGCCCCAATCTTGCAAGAACAAGTTTGCCCTGGCTAGAGTTGGAGAAAGGCGGCATTTAGGTTGGTGGGTTGAGAAATTGCCCCGGCATGGTTTTGTGGATGTGGATATGACAAGTGAATGAGATGGGTGTAGGGTGAATTTCCCTACTTTTAGGTGAAGTGAAGGGTGACGGGATTGCCCCAATTTGGAATGATATTTCAAATGATTGCTTCTAGTGGGGTTGTAAAAGGTGACTGAGTTTGGGTCATGGGTTCTTGGAATTGGTAGTATGGATTGGATGTGGTATATGAATGGGGTGGATGCCGGACATTTTCCCCAAGTTCAAGAAGCATGAAAGGTGAAAGGTATGCCCCACTTTGGGATCTAGGTGATGGTCCTAGTCTAAACTTTTGGCCCTTTAAAGGTGACTCCTGTGGACTATGATGATCGATGAAAATTTCACTTGGTGATCACTAAACATTGTCTTGATATCAGTTCAATTTGAATGAATATTGGAGTGCAAGCCCTTTGATTTTTTTTTAACTTTCTTTTTTTGATTTTTTTTGTTGAGCAAATATATTGTAAGTAAATAAACTTATTTGTCCTAAAACTAAACCTTTGAGAAAATGCACATTGCATACAAGTTCACTATATGAATGCTTCATAGAGAGTTAACATAGTTAGAAACATGATAGAAGAAATTTTTGATAACACATTTGTTAACAAAATGGACCATTTGGATCATGGACTGATGAGATGCATCGTTTTGCTGAACAAAATTGTGAACGAGCTGCAACCAGTGAATAACTTTTTTTTGAAAATTGGGTGTCAGAAAACACCTTGAGTTTGTAGCTAAGCTAAACTTTTCCAAAGGAGAATAATCAATTCCGCCTCCTCTCTCATCAATTTTTGAAAAAAAGTATAATCATGGTTTTTTTTATTAGAAAATGAGACAAAATGTGATAGATGAACTGATACATGATGATGGACATGGATGATGAAGATGTAAGTGCATGAAATGCATGTGATTATTTGATTCCAATGACATCTAAGATGTTCAAAGGAATAATTATTTTAGATGATTTTTGTTTTAACAGACAATGCATCATGTAAATGGTGCAAAGTTACAAATTCTCATTGATGCTCAACGATACATGAAAAGAGTGATGACATGTTTTTTTTTGTTTGTTTTTTTTTATTTAGAAAATGACACATGCAATGAAAAATGATCGTTTGATTCTAATGAAATGCTAGGTCAAGTATGCAAAGAAACAATGATTGTAAATGACTTTCTAAGAGAGACAATGCCGCATGATAATGATGCAAACATTTTTCAATTGATGACAGATGATGCAAAAATACTGTTATGTTTTTTTCTCTTTTTTTGGAATGTAACGTATGAATGATTGTACGACGAAAACGCAAATGGATGAAATGCACAGAGGAACTGATCACTTGAAAAGACCAACTACGTTATTCTATTATGAATGCAATGGGGATAATCAAATTACAAGCCCCGCGTGTCCTAATGCATGAAGGAACACGTGGTGGTAGATATGTGTGATGAATATGCATATGTAAATGCATGAAATGCATGCATGAATGATCACTTGGAATGACCAGGTATTCTAAATGATTTTTTGGGGAATGTAGCATGTGACTGATGTCGGGCCTCATTTATGTATCAGAATGAAATGCTAACAAAACACGTATCTTTGAATGATGCATACTGAAATGGTGAATGAAATGACGTACGGATGATTGATGAAACAACAGTTTTTATTTATTTATTTATTAGGATGAGTGAAATGATGTATGAATGCTATGTTTTTTTTACATGCATTTCATGATGTTGCAAATGATGAAATGCCGGTATTATTTGATGATGATTTTTGTGAATGATTATGAATGAATAGAAATGCATGCTAAATGAGATATTCAATTATTTATCACAATTTTTTTTTATTGTGATCATGTTTTTTATTGTTTTCTTTTTCATGCAATGTATGAATGAACGAATAACGTTGCATGATGCAGATGCGAGGAATGTGAATGAATGATCACTTGAAAAGATTGTTTATCCAGAATGCAATATGATGATGAATAATGCAAGACAGTGGCATTTTTTATTATTTTTTCTTTTATTTTGGAAATAATGCATGCTAGATGACTAATGCATTCGAGGTGGTTAGGAATGAAGAGCTTTTGTTTTTATCTTTAATTTTTCTATGCATGAAGAGGAGTAACGAATATAGTATATTTTTTCTATATGAGTATGCAAGGTGATGCAACTTGGACAAATATGTAGTGCCCCTTTTTTGATGATGATATGAATGTTAGTACCATGAGAACGATATGTATATGAAAACAAGTGATTCGTTCTACGGTGATTTTTTATTTTCTAGCAAGATATAATGCCATGATGTATGAAAAATGCAAATGCATGTATGCATGAAGAAATAAATGTTTGATCCTACTGCAATTATTTTTTATTTTTTTCAAGAGATAGTGCAACATGTATGCAGACTCTTATTTTTGATTTATTGGGTGACAAATGATACAATTATAATGAAATGATTTTTTTGTTTTATTTGGGAAAATGATGCATGGACATGGAATTGACTCATTTAAACTAGGATGGCAACATGAGGGAAAATGATGTATGAAAGTTATGTTTTTTTAAATGTAATTCATGACTTTACAAATGATGTGATTGACACACTATGTGATAATGATTATGAATGAATGTCAGTGCATGTTGAGACGCTGTTATATGACTAAAAATTACTCTTTTTTGTGCGAGGAAATAAAATGCAAGATACTCAGTGATTTTTTTTTATGCATGGTAAGAAGAAAATGCAGGATGCTCGACATGATTTACAATATTTTTGTTTGTTTATTTTTTGGAAAAGGGAAAACAAATGCATGAGCGTTGGCGAACCAACTTGCCCTTTGAAAATATGAATGAAAGAATGAATGAATGCCGATGAAATGCGAATGTATGGTTTTATACATTTCGTCGGGGAATCGAAAACTTTTTATTAAAGCATGATTCTGGTGGTCTGACTTTCAAATTATTGATTTTTTTTTTTTACTTTTATCCACCACTTTTTAAAAAGTTTTGTAATTCCCCGACGGTCATTGAAATGTATGGAAAACGATATGTTAAGAGATTTGTTTTTATGTTATTCAATAAGAATGCATGAGACATGTTAGAACAAATGAAATATGATTTTTGGTTTTTTTTTTTCAAAAAATGGGAAGGAAATTGTATTAGTGTTTGTTTGAATGCAAAGGGATGAAGCTCCTTTGTGTCTTAGAAGGGTTCCTTTGGGAATAGATCTAAGGCTTTTTTATCAAGTGAACCTCTCAAGGGTAGCTCTATAGAGTCCTAAATAAGGTTCCTAGAGCCAACGACCCCGTTCGAGAACGCTAGCCACAACAATAGGCAAGCTATTAGAAGTGATAGCACCTTCGAAGGGACCATACTCTAGGTGAGACTTTCGTAACCACCGAGCTGGACGTACATCCAGAGGGCCATTACTACGCAGTCTCGTTCTAACTTAGTTTATACTCTAGTCCGGGTATAGGACTATTTTCACGTGTGTGCAAAAGTGTAGTAGTGCAGTGTGTGTGGGAGCAAAACAACAGATACATCCCCAAGCTGCAAAACAAACAAACACATATACAAAATTGTCTTCTATCCTAAGGTTTACATATCACATAAAATATAACATGCAACAAGAATAAAAGATAAAAGGGAAGGGTAAAATAAAACATTTAATTAACAAACAAATTTTACAACTAACCAGGTTAGGCTTGACTCTCTTAATAAGTCCCCAGTGGAGTCGCCAGCTGTAGCGACCGAAAAATCCGGGTGAGGATTCCTCGAAGGTTCAAAAATGAAGCCGCCACCGATGTTTTAGTTTAAGGGCAAACATTGGAAAATCCCTTTTGGAATGGATAAGGGTCCTTGAGACCAGATAAGGGTTCGGGAGTCGGTTATGCATGGGGAA